>VWZN01017186.1:733576-833255 GCA_013396955.1 Regulus satrapa
GTCCCGTCCCATTTTCTAAATCTTTAGACACGAAGCAGTTGATCAAATCTGAGGCTAAGTTTGGCCGGGGGGGTCCACTCTGAACCTCATGACTCAATGGGAGTGCCTTCCTTACCCTTTGCACTCTTATCCTTTGTGTCTCTGGTCTCCTTGCAAACCCTTTTAAGATTATTCTGATCCCTTTTTCTCTGTGTGTTTCATCCATGTAGGAAGTAACAGAGTGGATGTTGCCCATCAAGCTCTATCTGCAGTTTCACAAACTTACATTCAAACTCGCTTTTGCTGATACCTTTGCCAGTGACTCTTTAAGGGACCTAAGCCACTCATTCACCACACCATCCCATCTCACCCAGAGGTGTCTGAGCTCCCCCAGCCCTTCTGGAGGACAGAGCATTTTGCAGTCTAAAGCACTCATGGCTTCTATGACCCCGAGCTGTGTGTTTTGCCGCTCAGTCTCTCTCAGTACCATTCCCTCTCATTTTTAACCTACTGGCTGGTCTTAACTTGATTTGATGGGGCATAAAACCACAGCCATGGGGCTCCTCCGGGCGCCCTGAGGACAGAGAGGATGCAGACAGACAGACAAGAATTTCACTGCACAGTGATGCTGAATTCTAACAGGAGCTGGGCTCTGCCGGATGCTCTGGTGCCAAGGTAATTGCACGGTAATTATTCGTGTCAGGGTTTATCCAGTTTCTGCACTGCCCATGGAGAACTTCCATTATTTTCTATTTTATGTCCTACCACATAAACCAGGGCCATTTCCCACCTAAGCCCATTTTTCGTCAGGTTCAGTATTATGCTCCTAATCAAAGAAACTCTGATTCTGTGATTCTTGGGAAACAACTCGCCCCAGGAAACATTTTTATGTGCATTCCCTACATTTTTCTTAATTTCATATTCCTTTTGATTCCTACTCCATCTGGATTCTAGGGACTGTACAAGTCTCTTGTTATTTCTTGTCCAAACACCTCACTGATCACCTTTCCTGCCTGGCTTTTGAAGACTCTGCTGCCGCCAGCTCTGGGGCTGAAATTCTCCGTGCACAAAGCCAAGCCTGACCGCAGGCTGATGGTGACTGTCTGCGGCTGCCCAGGGCAGGCATGGCACCACAACCATGCCCGGCAGGACAATTCCTGGTGGCTGGGGCTGGACCTGACACTCACAGGCCTTTTCACAGCCAGGAGCAGTGTAAAACCACCACAGGATTCCTACACGGAGCATCCGGTGCTGACCAGCCCCAAAATGCATTTCCTTCCCATGAAATGAGGGATCTCCTGGAAACTGGAGGCTTTTTCTCCTCCAAAACAGATGTCCTCAGAAGAGCTGCTTCAGCTCACAAGTGCCTGAACTGGATGCAGTCTGGAAGCTGGGTTAATATCTGGGTCAAGTATCACCACTTGTTTGCTCTCCTCCTTCTCCCTGAAGCCTCTGCTACTGAGTGCAGAGATGAGTCAGGGCAGACCTTTAGTCTGACCCAGTCTTGCTGCTCTTCTGCACTAACCACACCTGCAATCATGCCCTGTCTGCTTGGGCTTGATTCACCGTTCATCCTGCAGGATTCCTGTTGTTTCCTCCTGGTCATGGTGTCCTTAATGAAAACCTTACCTTATCTTCCATCAGATGATTCCCCCATCACTTCTGAGCCAGCTCCAGGTTTCAGCTCTGGAGCAGATTTTCATGCCCTTCAAAGAGCCGTTCCTTATTCTGAGCACTGCCCACATGCTGTCTGTTTGGTGAGCCTTTATCCTGCTCCACAGGAATAATTTCCTTTTCCTTTACAGCTTGCTCATCCAGGAGTACTTTACTTCACATGTCTTGTTTGCATCCTTCTCCTTTGCTTGGTAGCTGGCATCGGATGAACTACCTGTGGCAGGAAGAAACATGCTGTAATAATCAGAGGGGAAATCTGGAGGGCTCCAGAGGTTTGTTCCTCTTCAAAGGCAGATGCCCATATCCCTTGCACATAACACAGGGCCTGTGCATGCAGATGTTCTCAAGCCAGTGCTGGCAAACTTCAACCCCTGGCCATGAAAACTCATTTCCCCTGGAGATCTTGGCATGGTGGACAGATTGGAAGGAGAATGAATTTCCCTCTCCGTATGCAAAGGGCAGAAGAGGATGGGAGGAGAAGACCATCCTCCTCTTCTTGTCTGCCTCTGCCTAGGAACTGGCAGGGAGGAAAGTGCTGCACCTAGAGCTCACACTACAAGCCCCTGCCCGTGCTGCCCGTGGGGCAGCCCTCCAGGGAGGAGAGCCCGGGTGGGAGCCAGGCAGTCTCCGCAGCCCTCAGCACCGCGGGGCTCAGCCCAGCGCCCCCACAGCCCTGTGTCCATCCCTTCTCCTGCCCCCTCCAGACCCCATCACCACCACGCAGTGCCCCCATGGCAGAGCCCGTCCTCCTACTCTGGATGGTTTCCCTCCCCAGGGATGCTCAATTCTGGCTTGAGAAGCCAAATGGTAGCTGAGGAGGAGCTCCTTTGGAAAGGGGCTGGGCTGGGATGTCAGGGCACAGCTTGCTGCCCGCCTTCCACAGCCCCAAGCTCGGGGCCCTGCCGAGGGCTCCCCTTTTCCTCCACACAGGAGCTGTGGCTGCCTTCCCTGCTTCTCGCCTCCAGCCGTACCTTTAACATGTGTGGGCAAACCCGGGATCCTGAATGCAGCTCGGTTCAAGGCAAAGGTGTCGGGGCACGTTCTGCTCGGGAGAGAAGGAATGATTGAATTGCTGGGGAAAGGCCAGCCGTGGACTGCCAAAGCTGGGAGAGGCCTGGCTTCCTGATCCAGCCCGTCTGGGAAAGATTGTGAATGGACCCAGGGAGGAGGCAGCGAGGGATGGAATCGGCTCGGCTTGGCAGCCACAGGGACAGAGGAAACAAGATGGGGTTGAGACATGCCCCTGCTGCAAAAGGATCCTTCTGTGAGGGTGCCAAAGGATCTGCGAAGAGAGCGAATGAACCTGCCTTGGCATCCTTGCTTCTTTGTAAATGTTTCCTCTTTCCATCCAGGTGGGAGAGCAAAAATCTTCCCCTTCCATGCAGACCGAACCCAAACCACATGGCAGAGCCCTGCTTCACACACACGTGTGCACACCCACACACAAACAGGGGTTCCGGGGTTATCTGACAAGTTTCTACTTCTTCTTCCATGGTCTGCTCCCTCTCTCGCTTCTCCCTGGGCTCAGCTCATCCTTGCACAGCTCCCTCCATCCCAGTGAGTTAAGCTGAGAGTAAAGCTGAGAGTAAAGCTGCTTCCAGGTGGTTCTGACTCTTCCCAGCCCCACGGGCATCACTCCGGCCCCCCATAGAACAGGAGTGGGGCTCGGTAACCCCAGAGACGACTCTTGGTGGGTGTGTGCCTCTGTTCAAACGTGCTGCCAGCCAAACCCCATGTCCACCTCTGCACTCCCTCTCCCTGCCTCCACCCCATCCCACCAAGCTGGGCCACAGCTGCCCCCAAACTGGTCCCCACACAGGGCTGGAGAGCTTCTCTGGGCTACTCTGAGCACCCCAGGACCCCTCTGTCCTGCCCATTTTCCATCCTGCCTTCTCCAGAACCCAACAGACTTCCCAGGAAATGCTGGAAGGGATTTTCTGTCTCTCTGCACTGGGGTTTCCGGGAGCCAGGGAAACCTCCTACATATCTCCAGATCTAACTCACCAGAGACATGCCACGGCCAGCAGCCACCCCAGCACTACCCCCATCCCCCTGGAGTGAAGTCAACCTTCCCCCAGAGCTAAACAGGAGGCTCTGCTCCCTTCCTGGTAAGTCCATTTCTCACGAGATAAATCATATCAGCCTTCATTCTCCCGGCCCCACCGGCCTCTCCTTCCCCTCTCAGCCTCAGATGTTGGGAAAGAGCAGGCACTCAGCATGTTTTCCTACCAGGACCATGCCTGTGACCTCTGCCTAGAGACCTGCAGAGGAGCAAAGTTGAAAAACATGAGCACAAAGTGAAGGGTCTCAGCTTTCCAGATGAGTTGATTAATATGCAGGCAGCCCAGAAATGGGACTATTATCTGTGGGGTTCAGCTCTTATCTGAGTTCTTTTAGCTTGACCCTGCATTGCTGAAGAAGAGAAGGGTAGATTTCTTGTAGACTATTTAGGGTATCAGAAATAGCCTAGAAAAAACATCTTTCTTCCTTGCAGAACTCATAATTGAGCCATGTGCTGCTTTAGAAGTGGTGAAATAATGATTACACAGGTGATCATTGAAAAAAAACAAAACACCCAAAACCTCCACTGACTTCTACTCATTTCCAGTTTTGCTCATTTCCAGTGCCTCCCATTTCTCCTGACTCTGACAATGACAAGCATGATTCCAGCACTGGGAGGCATTGATTGACCAAGTTCTTCATCCTTTTATTTACTTTCTCATCCACCCACACGTGGCCAGGCTTCGATTCCTTGAAGAATCAGCCCCTCGGCGTTCTTGGAGACTCATCTACAGCAATAATCAGCACAGATGCCCTCAGCAGGGTTGAACTGTTTGCGGGAGGGAGTGCTGATTTTTTGGTGGGAATCCAATGAATGATCTCATCCTCGAAAGGAAGCCAGAAATCACCATCTCCACCAGGCAAGTGGTGATGCTCACTGTCAGCTGCACAGGCCACCCCATGCTCTCTGCAGATGGTCTGTCATGCCTCTCCACCCTTCAGTCCCACCATCATCTCCACCTCCACATTCTTCAGCTTTGCTTTCTTGGCAGGAGCCGTCAGGACTGCTGTCACGGCTGTGACTGCTATCAGAGCCACTCTGCCACCAAACACCAACTGGACATCAGGCAAGCTGGCCGAAAAGTAGAAGAAAACAAGTTCAGTGTCAGAGTAGCAAAACAAACCCTGAAGAAGGGTGGCACAAGCAAGAAAGCAGTCTTTCTTGGGGTGGCACCTGTGGTGTGGTGGATGCTGCTGGGCCAGAGGCAGATCGTGTATCCCTGCACCAGCCCGTCCCTGCACTGTCCCTTCCCCATTTCCCTGCTCTCAGGGCAGCCCGGCCATCATCCCCAGAGCTGGGGGCTGTTCTGCACTCCAGGTGCTGTCCCAGTCACTCCTTCTCTTTGTTTCTTTTCCAAACTTTGCAGTACCTTTGCTCCCTGCAGATTTCAAATTGCTGAAAGATTTATAAGACCGCAATAAATCACAAGATGCAACACCCAAACAGGGGCTTTAATTATCATCACAAAGGTATTAAACATACATCCAAAAGAGAGGGGGACTGCTCATCTCTCCGTGGGTATAATTCCCTGTTGATGTGTTTGGGTACATCTCTTCCCCCCACCCTGCATATTTGTATACCAGTGCATGCATTCATCTTTGAAGGCTTTACAAGAATGTGTAATCGCTGCCTTTTATGTGCTTCCATATCTTTTCTCATCTCGGTTACCAGGCCTCCCCCCTTCAGTCATGTTCATGTTATGCCATGAAAGGCATCTGTGCACATACATGGAGAGGAGCATAAACTGGTGTTTGCTACCTCCAGACGTATTTCCACATAAATACACTCTGCATCAACAGCTGCTTCTGCACCTCACAGAGAGGTTTTAACACATGTGTGTGTTAAGTGCTTATTCTATGTCCCTGAAAGCACTCAATTCTGTGCAGGCACAACTTTGGCATGGTTTTCTCCACTGCTGGTGTCCTATCCTTGGATCAGCACCTTTTCCCACCAACCTGCCCCAGCCTCTGCCCAGCAGAAGAGAAAGCAGAGATGTGAAGACCTGGTATATTTTACAGGTCACTTGGTTTTATTTACAACACCTACCTTAGGTTAGCCTAAGATGCCCAACCAGCTTTGAAGGCAATCCCTTGATCCTAAAAACACTCAAATGTCTGTGTTCTTTCCCTTGGAATTAACTCTGCCCTCAGAGCTGGCTCTCATCAAAGGCCCTGGCAGAGAACAATTTCCCCCACCTTCAGTTTACTGTCTCCTGAGCCCCACACAGGTCCACATGTCTCTTTAAGAATAAAAGCACACTCAGGAAGGTTGACTCCTCTGTGGAACACCACAGCCTGTGGTCACTTTGCCTTTACCCTCTGTTTACACAGTCCATACATGCAAAAATTCACCACAGGAAAGGACATTGGCCAGGTACATCCATGTGAGAGGTTCCCCTCAGGGATTTGTCCATCTGGCACTCCCATGCCTGCTGAAAACCCAAGCTCCCACTGCCTTGCTGCTCCCTTCCTGCATAAACAAGAGTGAGCTGTGGCCATCCTGTTGTTGTTTCCACATTCCCTACAGCCATTCTGCCCTCTGGTAATTTTGGACAGAAGCACTTGGGAAATTATAAACCACAGGGTAACAGAGAGGGCCCTTTCAGTGCTGCTGGCAGTCAGGCTTTCTTTCCCCATCCTTAGTGATTTCAGGTATGAAGAGAAAGGAGATAAATCAGAGATACAGAACTTGTGAGGATCCACATACTCTCCTGTTCTGCCAGAAAACGAAGAGTAGAAGAACGTCAAATCCTGCAGCCAGGAAGAAAATGTCCCTGCTGTGCACTGTGGGGCTCATATTATGCACACCCTCTCTGCTGGGCACACTGGGCCCCATTTGGAGCCAGCCTGGCCAGCAGGCACACCAGCTGCCACAGGAAGCCTCCTGACCCGCCTCACCCTCCAGGGGCACGGCAAGCTTTGCCTCAAGGCACATGTTTTGTGAACCAGGGCCTGCCCCTCACTTTACACCAGCCTTGGCATTCATGCTGATGGATGTCCTGCTTCCCAGGGCTCACAGCCAGAGTCACAGTGCATGCCCAGCACAGTCACCCAGCATCTGCTTCAGCCCTGAAACTGCATCTGCTTCAGCCCTGAAACTGCATCTCCCCAGAGGAGAGCACAGCCCAGCGGGTAGTTTCTGTCCACCTTAAACCCCTTGGATTTAGGGGTTTGAAGCCACCCTGAAGAAGGCCCCTCAGGGGTCCAGTCAGAACAAGTGGTCAGCTGGTGGCTCTCCCCCTCACCGGAGGATTCAGTCACAGCCTCTGATACCCCAGGGGCCCTTGGAGCAGGAGCTGCAAAGGTTGATCTGATCTGCCCTGGGAAGGGCTCCTGAGGGCACTGACAAAACTGTGCATGGCCAGGGGCTTTGGCTCTCCCCCTTCCAGCTCTGCGTGCCCCAGGCTTCTCCCACAGGTGCCCACAGAGTCCAAATCCACTGCACCTTCCTGCTCTGCCCTTCCCATCTGCTGCAGAGGTGCGTTCCCTCCTAATCCCTTTATAATTTCTCCCATTAACACAGCATGCTCCTTCTGCAGAAGGAAATCCTTTCCAAGTACCTAACAAAGCTATGGCCCATAATTTTCTATTCATTTGGGAATCCTGCATGTTGCTGAAATAAGCTGAGCCGTGCTAAGGACTGGCAGGGAGCGCACAGAGGTGTCTAAAGGAGAATTTCCTCTATAACCAGCTTAGGGAGCATTAAGGGCATAATAATAGCAATCTGGGCCTGGCTAAGGATCAGCCAGTGCCAATCCACATCGGAACACCTCACGCTGCCACCCTCCCCAGCAGCAGCAGCAGCGAGCAGGAGGCATTGATGTGCAGGGGTTGTGTTCCCAGCTGCAGCCAGCCTGGGCTCCTCGCGCCCTGGGGCTGCAAGCATGAAGCTCTCCACACTTAAAACTGGATTAAACACTTGGCCCCCAAGCTTATCTGAGAGCAGACCTGCATCTGGAGAGGCTCCGTGCAAGAGCCACAGCTGCTGTGCCTTTGCCCAGCTTCGAACAGTGTTAAAAGAAGGGACGAGCAGAGGCAGATGGACACAGAGAGAGGCACCTCAAGCAGCTGTGTGTGTTAAGTGACAGCAGAGCAAAAGAGAGGGAGCAGGATCCATCCTCTGAGCCCAGAACAAGACATTAAGCCATACGTTGTGCCCCTACAGTGCTGTTCAAGCTGATCTCAGGCAAGCAGAGCCCAGCTGAGGCACTGGGACACCTGAAGAATTACCCCTCCCTGGTTGTGCAACACTGGGGCGATTTGCATAACAGCAAACTATTGCCCAACAATCATATTTAGGCTGCTCACAATCATCCTTTGTACACATACACCAAGCCATGTCAGTATTGGCCAATATTTATTAGATCTCAACCATCCATCTGCCTGCCTGCGTCTCTGCAATGCTTGTGCTTCTGTGCAGAGACCAGAAGGCTGGCTTTCCCATGATCAGTCAAGGAACTGGTTGTTTCTCAATTCCTGCTCTCCTGGTGCTTCGAATTCCTTATTTTGGGGACATTACCCCTTTGATTTGATATTAGTCCAAACTGTTCACCTGCAGATTACTTATTTGGCATTAAATAAAACCCTAACGTGTCAAAAATGCAACTGAAGTGAGATGCTCTCCAGACACTGGGCAGATGCCCTCAGGAGGCAGCACGACCCCAGTGGCCAGCTCAGCCATCTGAAGCACAGACATCCCCTCCAGAGCCTGGTGTGCGAACCCTTAGGTTAATTCCCTATGAATTCCCTAAGAGAAACCACCTAATACCTGATGATTTTTACTAGAACTCAGTGTCAAATTGCCAGTCTCAGCCCCACGGGGCTGTAATGGCACACAACATTCACTCTTTAGCGAAGCACTGGGCTCCATGGAGTGAAAATTATGGAGAGAAGGGGTGCACAGAGTCTGGAGAGATGGGGATGCTGAATGGGAAGATGATTTATGCCAACATACTTGCTAGGCTTTAAACCTCAGCCTGGGGTGCTCTGGTGCCCCGGCAGACTGTCCCTTTGCTGCCCAGTGCCCTCCACAGAGCCCGTTTGCTGTACTTTATCTGAGAACAAGTCAGCCAGGCACAGCCCTCATTGGGAGAGGAGGGACACGGGTTTTACAGCAGAGCTTTCTCCAGGCAGCTCGATAGATGGCCGGGAAATAAAACCCAGGAGAGCTTCGCTCTGGGTGGCACCCACCGGAGATAATTGCTGCTGGATACTTGCCTGGGGCTAGGGAGAAGTTCCTGCATCAGCACGGTGGAGCTGCTCCCCTGGTACCCCTTCACCTCTACATCTTCCCCTTCCAGCCTGCACCGGGGGAAATTCGGCCACGAAGTGAGGCACGGCCAGGTGAGATGGGTTAAACCTCAGTGCCAGCAACAGGAGCCCACCTCCCACTCCCCCTCCCCGTGGCTCCTGCCTTTTCCCGCTCCCCCCAGACGAGTTCTGGTTTGTCCTGAGGTTTGCTTCTTGCTCGCCTTGTTTATATGAACGATAATTTTGGATGTGGTAATGGCAGAACTGTAGCAACATGCCTCCCTCCCACCCCCCCTTTCTCCATCGGGGCTGGGGCACCAAGTTGCACTGTGCTGTAGCCCAGACATTTTGGGGCCTGAGAAGGAACAAGCTCCTCACCACTCACCTCCCAGCCTCCTGCTTGCTTCTTCTTCTAGCCCCAGGTCCTGTTAACAGACCTCAGAGCCACGCTGGCCAGTGCTGTGGTGTGTCCTGGGAAAGCCTCCCCGCGGGCTGCCATGCTCCCACCACCCTCACTGCAACAGCAGAGCTGGAAGCAGCTCTGGGTTTCACCCGGTGCATTCCTTCTGTGATATGCCTTCCATGGGCCTGTCCCACACAGGTCTAATAAATCATGAACCAGATCCTCTCAGAATAATAGCAATAGCCATGTTTATAGTCAGCAGCTTGCAGGAAATTCCCTACTCACACCTATCGCTGTCAGGCTTATCACTGAACTTTCAGGGGCTGCAATTTTACTCTTGATTCCCGTGCCAGGAATACATGAGCTGCAGGTCCCTCGCCTTGCCCCAGAGATGTGTATCTGAGATCCATCCCCTGCAGTTACTGATGGTGTGAATTACCACAGCACCTCGCAGCCCCTGCCCCGGGGTGGCACGTGCACGTGTCCCAGCACCAAGAAGGTGTCTGAAGGATGGTGGCACCGCCAGGGTGAGGTTCCCTTCTGCCCAAGACCAGGAGGGAACAACCCCATTGCTTGGTATCAAATAAGGGAGGCATGGATGGGTGGGATAAGCCATAATACATCCTGAGGATGAAGGCAACAAGCAGTCTGATGTGATGCAGGATGAGGAGATACAGGTGAGTGCATCCATGCTGTCCTTTAGGGGACTGTTTCCAGATCAGACACAGCTTTGCTGAAGTTCAGATCACTCCCTGGGCAGACTGAATGGAGCCAGCAGCAAGGCCCAACAATCCTGGCCAATATTCCCATCAGAAAACTCAAGTCAGAGTCACAGCCCAGTACAGAGCAGCTCCACACAGGGGAGCCCCAGGTGGGATGTCTGTGGTACCCAGCACCTGGTCCTGCCCTGTCTGAGCACAGCAGGCTTGTCAGCGATTTGCCACAGGGTTGCTGTGACCTGTTAGGGACACATTTTTGCAAATCCCATCAAAACAGATGCTCACCAGGTTTACCCACCACATTAGCCTTTCGGGGAACCCAAAGCAGCCTTACCCTCAGCTCCTAACTCCTGCAGTGCAAAGAGCATTTTGCTCCAAATGACTAATGCTCACCATGCTACAGAATGCACCAAAAGCAGACAGGTCAAAGAGGAAGACTCACCAACTGGCTTTCTTTTAAAACTGGTGTCACTGCCACAAGTTGTTTTTATTGTAGTAGTTCTTAAATTAGATGCTTTTAACTGCTCTGAGCCAGTGGACAGCAAATGCAGACCACACCAAATGAAACAGCACAACAGAAAGAACACAAGGAGGGTTTGCTCCATCCACACAAAATGCCACCCACTGCCTGTGGGAGACAACAGCTGGGCAGGCAGGAAGGCCCTCTACCAGCTTCCCCACTTGGAAAATGCCCAGCCTGCAGCTCCAGCAGGAGGCTGTGGGAATTGGCAGAGAGATCAGCCCGGCATCAGCTCCGTGCATGACACGGCGACGTCCCCTCTGCAGTGGCTGTGTCCCAGCTTGCCTGAAGCACCAGCAGAGAATGAGCCACCGGGCCTGGGACAAGCTGCAGCCCCTCATCCAGCACGGGGCAGGCTCGGCTGCTCTCTGCTCCGGGGGTGACAGCCACCAGAGTGCCTTGCAAGGCTCTACAAGAGCAGCCAAGAGCTCCGTCCCCACTCGATTCCTCTCCCTCTGCGAAACCCGTGTGCTGCAGGGCAAAGCAGCCCCAGTCCCAAGGGCAGGAGGAAGGCTGCCCACACTCCTCCTCTCCTCCCATTCCCCTTCCTGCTCGCAGCAGGCAGGGCTGGGTAAGCCACTCCTGGGTGATTCACTCCCCAGCAGGCAGAAATGCTTTCTTGGATACACACAGCTGGGCGCAGGGAAGAGGCGCAGGTCCTCTGATCCCAGCTGAATCACTGCGCCCCAGAGAGCTCCTGCATGCAGGGACAGGGCTCCCGCTGAGGTCGTGGCCAGGTGAGTATTGCAACAGTACAACGTGACTCACCGGCAGAGAAAAATGCCATTTGGGGTAGGAGTGGGGAACGGGGGAGGAGAGGAGCCCGCCGGGGCACAAACCGGGGGTGGAAGGCACGGAAACACCCAGGTCTGTCTCAGGGCGAGGAGGGGAACAAACTCCTGCAGAGCAGGGAGAGGGCTCAGGGAACGGTGTGGGGTGAGCGAGCCCACCCCGAGAGCCACGGGCTCCTCAGCCATGGATCCTCACTCAGCCAGTGCTGGCAGTTTTCCTCCTTTTGTTCCAGGACAGCATCCAGCACGCAAGCCCCCACATGAACAGGATGGTCACAGGAGGTTTGGGCTGGATGATGCCAGGTCAGACTCTCATGCCACCAGAGAAAACCAACCCACGGGACATTGTTCTGGCATTGTTCCTCTGCTGCCCAGTGCCAGCCAGCAAGACCTGCGCCTGTGCCCCAGCACTGAGCCAGTGTCCCCAGCACACAGAGGCTTCCAGGGGCATTGCTTTGTGTAAATCCAGTGGCATGCCCTGCACCTGCCCTACAGGGTAACAGGCTTTTTCCCACACCCATGTTTTCTTGCCTGTCCCTGAAGGCAAGGCAGCCTCGATCAGCATTTCCATGTTGTGTTGAAACAAGACACAAACTCCCTCGAGTCGACTGTCCTAACAGCATTGCCAGGGGCAGCAGGAAAATGGGCACAGATTCCTGGTAAGGTAACAAAACTTCCCTAATTCCTGCTAGGAAATGCGTGTCCCTAGTCCAGGGCACAGCCTCATCCCTACTTCCAAGGGAAGGGTGTTGGCCGAGAGCAGCAATGCTGAGTTGACAAGTCAGGATGGAAAGCTTCATCCTCCTGCATTCCCCCCAAGGCAGCTGGATTTCCTCTGGGGACTGCAGAGCAGGGGAAACGGGGCACCACGAACCACCCACAGCCAGAGCAGCAGAGGGGCTCCCCATCTCCCTCTTGACTGCAGTCCCTGGAGGATTTCAGGTTAATTAGGCTGGATCATGGAGCCCTGGGAGCCATTGTCCCAGAGGGCAGAGCCCACAGCATCCCCAGAGCAGTGTCCCCAGAGCGGTGGCAGTGTTTATGTATATGACAACAGCGTGTCAGAGCAGGGGTACAGAGCCAGAGCCCTGTTGTGCAACGTGCTGTTCAAATGGAGAACTACAAAAAAGGTAATACCTATCTATATAAATAAACCAGGCACAACTCCATTGGGAATTTCTGGGGAAAAAAAAAAATAAAAAATCACCCTTTGGGATGCAAAGCAGCTAGGCCTGGAGAGCAGCTAAGAATTGTTATTAAATAAATTAATTAGCTCAGCAGAGCCCGCCAGGTACTGAACACTTTCCACTTCCAAGCAGGTAAATGAGTCCGTGGGAACAGAGGCTGCTCCACGCCTGCCAGGCAGCACAAGCTGCATTTTAATGTGCATGCAATTTCTGCAGCTCTGCCCCTGCAAGTGGCACACCGAGTGCTCTGTGTCCCCCAGGAGGGACCAAAGAGCCCCCCAAAGGTCAGGGACCACAGCCACCTCCCTGTGTGCCCCGGTGCAGAAGGGGTTTGTGCAAAGGGATGCCTGTGCCCAGCAGGGCCCGGTGCCTTCCCTGCGGGGTGGGCAGCAGCAGGTCTGGAGCCAGGGCCGTGGGGGGCCGGCACTCAGCTGGGCTAGGGGGGCCAGGAGTGTGAGCATCACCTCGGAGAGCACAGCCCCGTGCTTTGCATCGCCAGGCGCTGCTGCAGGCAGGATGCCTTTGATCCCCTCCCCAGCCCTATCTCGCTGCCTTTAAACACCACCTTTCATCACCCTGGGGTCTGGCAGGCTGAGTAAACTCCTCTCCCAAGCTGATTGCACCCCATCCCGGCGGGCACGGCCGGGCTGGCAGCAGGGGACAGGGCAGCACTGCCCGCCCTGCCAGGGCCAGAGGCGTGAGCCTGGCTGTGATCCCGGTCAGCAGGAGGCCACCCTGGACCAGGCTGGGGTCAGAGCAGCTCACAGGAGGCAAAGGAAGAGGAAAACAGGAGCTGGGAAGGAAAAGTGGAGGTGGTGAGGAGGAACTCGCCTTCCTTCTATCCTTCCTCCAGCTGCAATGACCCTTCCTGCATCTCCTGCTCCAAACGTTCTGCATCAAAGGGTGAACAAATCCCTGTCCTGCATCAACTTTGCTAAAACTGAGAATTTCAAGGGGATTGTAGAAAACACCAGCAGGGCTCAAGCCTCCCTTCCAGGGAAGTGGGGAGTTAGACCTCTGTTGTAAGAGGAAGTTCACAATTACAGCACAAGTCGTTACTGGAAAACAAAATTCCCTGGCATGTTGCAAATAAAATCTGAATTCCCCAGTCTGGGGTTCAAGACAGCCCACAGCCTTCATTCCAGGATGCATTTGAAAGATAAAATGAGACGATATTTATGATGGCAGAGACAGATAACAGTTGGTAGGGGAAAAACTCTGGGAGGGCATTTCAAACAATGACTATTACATCCAAAACAGCACAAGATTCACTTGCAAAAAGAAGCCCACAGTGCTGAAAACTCCTGAAATTAAATCCCTGTGCACACCCTCCCCCATAACCTGAGCAGCACTATTGCAAACAGCTCCAGAGAGCAGGATCACGCTGCCTCTTCCTCTCCTTGGGGAAGGAGGGCTATTCAGTCACTGAGAATCTTTGAACAGCCCTTATTTTTCACTGTGGGTGACAGTAGCTGTATCCAGGGCATTCCAGGGCATCCAGCTGCTGCAGCACACCAGGACTGGGGTCTCTCTTTGAATCCAGCTCTGAGGTACCAAGAGTGACCCACAAACCAGCGGTCAGTGCTCTCCCCACCCAGCAGTGGATGCCCATTCAGGTTGGTTCCTTAATCGACCCCAATCCCCACCCTGGATCAACCCTCAGCATTCCCCATGGGAGCTGTTCTAAGAACAGAGCACAAACTCAACCTTCCAAGCACTCCTGCCTGCTGTACAGATGTGCCTCCAAATATAAACATATCACTTGCCCTTTCCTCCCAGCCTCTCCCAGAGCCACAACAAGTCCCAGAAGCTCCCCAAGGGGCTGCAGGAGCATCTCATCCCACAGCGAAGCAAGCCACGACAGATTTGCCATGACTTGGGCAGGATTAGGCAGAGCTGCTGCCAGGCTGAGCTGCCCAGGGAGGACAGATTATTCCTGCCAGGAGCCAAGACTCTGAAAAGGGACATTGTTTCAAGGATGATTTGCTGTTTTTCCCCCCCGCACACACACACAGATCTGTAGCAGCAATCTGGCTTTTCTGCGAGGCACCTGCTACCACCTGTGGTCAGCGACGAGACCGGAGGGGGATGAGCAGAGGAAGGAGGGAGCGAAAGCCAGGCTGGTCAGACAAACCCAGGACGCTCTGCCGAGGGCCTGAGCTCTGTCTGGGTGCTCAGCCTTGCCCAAGCCCAGCTGCTCCAGGCGCTGCACAGCGATCTGAGGGCACCCCAGAGCAGAGGATGCTCTGCTCCCCTCTCAGGCCAAGCCCTGGCTCCCCTCCCAACATCCCTGCCATGCCCAGGAGCCACGTGCTCAGTCCTTGCTGCAGGGAACAGGTTGCAATACCTCGCTCCCCTCCCCAGCCCATCTTGGCTCGGGGCTGCTGGCAGCTGGGAGGAGGCAGGGTTGGAAGGCTGAGCTCAGGCCCTGCAGGAGCTCGCTTGGGAGGGTGATGCACGCTGTCCTGGCCTCGCCACATCCAAACCTGTGCCGAGCCACAAGGACCAGGCACAGGGCAACCTCCACCTCAACTGCTCGGGGCTGTGGGATCTGATTTCAGGGCCATACAGCATTGCATCCCCAAACACAGTCCCTCTGTCAAGCCACCAGCCTTCCCCGGGAGAAGGCAGCAGCCCAGAACTGGTCTCACACGCTCTGGCTGCAGAGCTCTGTTCCTATTTCTCTTTGCCCTGTGAGATTTCCTGCAGCCCTGCCCATGGCAGCACTCCTGCACTCCTCAGCTAGTCCCCCCAGGGTGGCCCATCCCTTGTCCTTCTCCTGCTCCAAAGCCAGCACTCCAGCCTGGCTTTGGTCACACCAAGTGATGGGCAATCTCTTCTCCTGACCTTAACCTTAACCTCCAGCCAGCTTTTCCCCTCCCCTTTATCAGGCAGCGAACTGCCCACCTGCACATTTTCCCCGTATCCTTTTTCTGCCAGCACAGTCCCTGCCCAGACGTGATGCAGGCAGACCCACACCAAGCTGACCTCTAAACTTCGGGAATTTAAATTAAAATGGGCCTGAGAGATAAACCAGCCTCCCAGGTTTACTGCTAAGCTCAATGCAAATGAATATGGAGGACATTTTGCGAAAGTCAACATTGCCTCCTGCTGCGGCGCTTCAAAACAAAAAAGAAACCCCTGGATTATGGGATGGCTCCGTACCAGGTTTGGTCCATGGGCCAGAAGCTTCAGTCAAACAAAGCCAAAGCCGATGGAGAATACCTTGAGGTCTTTGCAAAGTTCCTGCAAAGGATTTAGTGGGAGGATTTGCATCTGCTGAGCAAAGAGCAGTGCCTGGGGCTGTGCCCCCAAGACGCACTGGCCCCAGTGGTCGGGGTTGCTCAAGCCCCAGGGCTCACCCACTCTGCTGGGAACGGCCGGAGCGCTGGGAGGAGCAGCCGTGTTCACACCCTGGCTCCCTCCAAAACACTCACGGATGGTTTGGAGCAGGATGCCAGAACCACCCATCATCACGCTTCACCTTTTTCCTTTAGTCTTTGCCTTAATCCTTTAATGAATTAAGTGGAGCAATTAAGCAGGACTTTTATTTCTTTTTAAAGTGAACGCTCATGAAAATGGAGATGGGTATTTTTGCCGTTTGAACGCTTAATATGGTAATTAATGCAAAGCCCCTCAGCTTCAGGGATTCTCCACACCTCTCACCCAGGCTCTTTTCTGTTTATCTTTCTGGCAGACTGCCTCTCATGCTTATTCCAATGAAGGTCGCCCCTTCCTCTTGCTCTCACTATGCCTGAACTGCACGGAGCAGGGGGAGCAGGGAAGGGTGGATGAATCGAGCTGCTTCTGAGCAAAAGCCCCAACCAAGCCTCAGTGGTGGAGAGTGAAGCCATAGCAGAAAGTGGAGAAACCTTCTTTCTGGGGAAACTCAGAGGGGACCAACCTTGCTATCCAGAGATGTGTCCAGCCTTCACCTCATGAAGCTGAGTTGAGCCCTCGTGCCCAGCTCACTGGGGAAGGGTTGCTGGACAGGGTGATGAGGGAAGTGCCTTCCCCAACCCTGACAAAACAGAAGGTTTGTCTCTGCAAAGGAGGCTGGACAGGCTCGCCATGTTTCCAAGCCAGCATTTCCATACCCTGTATCTTCTGGCCCCACCAAACCTTCCAGTCCTCATGTCCCAGCTCTCTTCCTCTGCTTCCCCTCATCCATCCACTCCCTGTTTGGCTTTAAATGTTTGCAAGTATGGCTGGACATCTCCGTGCCTGAGTTTCCCCAGCAGTGAAAAGGAGCTTAACAGATGCTCCTGCTTCCCTGGAAGGATGCAGGCACTGGGAGATGACAGACATTTGGAGGATGCTATGGGCCCAGGTCAACACCATGGAGGCTCTGCCACCCCTGTTCTCTGCACACATTTTTTACCAAGAAGACTGTCAGCCCTACAGACATCATTATCCCCTGTCCCAGGAATGAAGGGAAAGAGCCTGGGACTGATACAGATCAGAGCAGCACAACTCCAAAGGTAAATCTCTCAGATATTTCTCCAAATGATTGGACAAAGTGCTTCAAGGACAGTCAAAGTCTTGCTGTAGCTCCAGCAGAGGTGTTGCCAAACATGGCTCACTTGAAAGCAGTGAATCCCACAAAGACCATCCCCTCAGCACTAGGATTTGCTGTTTGGGAAATGCCTCTGCAACCTGTGTTCCTTTCATTTTTCACATCTTTTTTTCTTTCAATTTATTTTAAACTCCTTCCTTTTTTTTTTTTTTTACCAAAACACATTTCCTGACACAAAAAGGTCTTGGTAAATGTTCTCTGACTCACTGAACTGCCCAAACAGATCTTCTTCCTCCACAGGAACTGGACGATCCTGTTTGTGGGTACAACAGCCACCCCCAGCAGTGTGCTGAGGGCTGAGGAAAGCTGTTCCCATTGTGAAGGGCAAGCCCTCCCTCACATCTGGAGAGCAGTCAGACATTTTGATTTTCTCTCTCAATTGTTTGTTTCCTTGTTCTGAGCCGGATAAGCCTTGGAGATGAGGCTCTTTCCCTCTTTCTGCAGAGCAGTCCACCAGCTTTTTTTCTGTAGGACTGTGGTTTTGCAAACCCAGAGGACAATAATAACCCCTGAAAAAGAAGCTTCAGTACTGGGAGAGAAGTTTGTCTCCTCTCTTTTGTCATCCTGTGAGAAATCAGTGAATCAGGATTTTGGACAGAGGATTTGTTCAGCACTACAAATTCATGGAGGTCTGGGATGGTGGTACTGTGTCCCTTGGTGGCCACTGTCCTTTATAACACGCCTGGGACCCAACCTTTTTCCATCCCAAGGCACAGAGTGCTGCAGAGGTTGCAAAGCCTGTGGTGATCATGGCCAAACATAGCAGTCAATAAAGCTGATGACCTTTCCTTCATTGCTCAGTCAGCCAAAGGAAACATTTTCCCCCTCGGGCTCCTGTACTTGATGCTTCAGGAATGAGGGAGATTACCCCCATAGTGTCCCTGGGAAATCTCAGGGACACACCATCCATCAGTGTTTTTTGCAGTCGGAGACAGCAGCAACATCTCCTGCTACAAGCCCAGACACTGCTCTGGCTTGCTGTAAACAAAAGCTGTTTAGCTCCAAACTGCTCCTTTGGCTCAGGCTGCCCTGGTGAGGATGGTATGGAGATAATCATCGCGGGGATGGTGTTCCTGGTACACGGCTCCGTTGCACAATGGCGCCTCTTTTAATGCCCTTGGAGCAAGGAACTTCCAGGCTGGCTCCTCTGCCAGGCAAGGCTGGGTGTCAGGACTAAGCACCCAGGAAAAGGAGAAGTAGAGAGCAAGGATCTGAGAGCATGGAAGTCTGGGACAGAGGGTTAACAGATGAACAGACAAACATTTACGGACTGCAGTGCAAGGAGAGAGTACAAAGGATTTGGGCTGGACTACAACAGAACTTTTTTCCCAAAGCAAGACAAAGCAGGAGAGGAGTGGTCTTCCCTACAGAAAAGAGTTAGCGGTGCAGGATTTTTCAGGCCAGGCCAGAACAAACACAGACTATTTCCCTACTTCAAAATTAACCTTTACTTTGAAACAGTTTCTGCTCAAGCCAGGCAAACCGGAGACATCTGAGTGAAGCAAGAGTGTGGGCAGACCCTGCTCTGCCTGTGCCTGGTCTCCCAGTGCCCGTGCAATCCCCAGCACACGATCCAGTGCGCTGGACTAAAAGTGAAACATCCAGTCCAAGCTGGTTGTGTGGCATCAGTGAGGGGACAGACTCATCTTCTGGCAATGGCTCATTCTCCCTGGACAGACACCTGAACTATGGAGCTGTAATTTAACTTCTCATCCTTGTTCTACCCTTCAGATAAATTAACTCACTGTCCTCTATCCCCACCTCCTAGTAAGACCCAAGTTATTCCCACGTTGTCCCCTCCTCTGTTATTCACTGCCACCCCCACCAATCTCTTCCACAAGCACCAAGCTGAAGTTTGGTTTCTCAGCCAGGGTGGTTGAAAAGCACATCTGTGTTAATCCACCCATCACAGTCCCAGGTTCTTCCTGCAAAACTGGGCCAGAAGGAGGCACTTACTGGGTCCCTGCCTTGGCCAGAAGCCACCACGCCTTGCAGCACATGGTGGGGAGAAGAGGGACCAGTGCAGAAACTTCAGAAAGATTTATGGTTGCCAGGGACATTTCTGGTGCACAAAAGCATGACCCAGCAAAGTCCTGTGAAGGGGACCAGCTCCTGAGCTAGGCACGTCAGGAGCGTCAAGGGGTCTGTGAGGCACCTGGGAATGGCCAGCAACAGGAGAGAGAAACCTCCTGCCAGACCTGGAAGTGAGAGGCAGTTCCCTGGCATGCCAGCAAGGAATTTGCCTTATTCCCCACCACCCACTCAAGGCCGGTGGGCAGTTTTGCTTGAGATCATTTCCCAAGCCTCGCTGGGATGTGATGGCTCCTCTTCCCACGGTGTCCTGCCGGGGGACACGCCGCTCCAGAGTCAGTCCTGGTGGCACGGCCAGCGATGAGCTCAGCCATCCGTGAGCTCAGCCATCCATGAGATCAGCCATCCGGCACGCAGGACGAGCGGCTGGGGATGAGCTCATGCCTGCTCTGCACGGAGGGATGCAGGGGAAGGAGGAGACACGCTGACTCGCCGGCTCATCCCATGACGAGGGCCTGGTACGGCCCACTGTCCTCCCAGGAAAACGTGCAGCTCCAGCCCCGCAGCGGGGCTCTGCTCACACGGGTGATGGCAGTGGGGACATGGCACACCTCGGTACTCTGCCAGAGGGTCCTCACTGCCTTCCCCACGACACCAAACCTCTCCCGGGGTCTTGAGCAGCATCTCCCCAACCCATCAGGGTCCCATCTGTCTGTAGAGCGATGACATCCCCTCTGCGGGCTGGCATCCCAGCCTTCTGTTGCACTGAGCTTCTGACTCTGTCCTGGTGCCAGATGGCTTCGGAGGCAGATGACTTCATCTCTTTTAAAGGGGCAAGGGATCTGTCAGCAGTGCCCTGTAGGAATCAATGTGCATCATGCTTGGTGGGAAGCCAACATGGGGAGCATGCCACAGCATCCTTATGATTGCACACGGGGCCCAAAGAGGCTTGGGTTCCAGTCCAACACTGCCATCAGCCTCGTGTCCTTCACTCCTAGCCATGCGTCATGTTTGATCTGTCCCAACAATAAACCTGGGGAGTGGGGGACCCAGCTCCAGCAGGAGCTCCACGGTGATGCCCTCCTGAGTGTCTAAGGGCAGGGACTACCCAGCGTTCAGCCTCACGAGCCAAAAGTGTCTTAAGAGATCCTGCACTGAACGGAGGGGAGTGGTCTGCAATGCATCAGCCTCTATTCCCAAAACTATGTACGATGGGTGGCCTGAGTCAAACTCATTCATCACAGGACTCCTCTTGGACTTCAGGCCAGGATAACCTGGAGCTCAAAGGAAACCCCAGCTCAGATTTGTACTGGGCACAAAGGGTGAGTCTCAGAGTGAGAATTAGGTGTGCCCACAGAGGTACGATTCAAGGGTTGTGATTACCACTGTGCCGCAGGGGGAGAGATGGATCCAGCCTGCGCCCCTTGGGAGATCCCTAGCAACCCAAACGCCCCTCTCAAGACAGCACCCCCTCATTCCCCCACCGATTCTGCCTGTCTGGGAGCTGCAGGGTGTTCCTCAGGTCTATTGGAACGATCCTGACTCGTTGGAGCCGCTCCATCCGCGCCGGTCAGGGAGGCTGCAGTCAGACACACTCGGGAGCCGATCCCTGCCCAGCACTGCATCCTCCCTGCCCCCAGCACACGCTCCCGCTTGCTGGGGAAGCGCTGCCGCCCTTCCAGGCAGATAATCGCCCCTTCCCTGGCAAGTCCCTGCACGCTGCCTGTGCAAACAGACCCACAGAGCACGGCAGCAGATGCCGGGGCTGAAGGGCCAGACACACAGACCGGCTCTATTCCCTGCAAAGGGGAAACAAACGCTGCTGCTTGTCCCTGAGGGGGTAACTCAGATCCCAGCACACCTCTGAGCGGAGGTTTGCTCCAGGTTTGGAGGCGGACTGATCTATCAAGTCAGGCACTGTGGCAGAGCAGTGGGAGCTGGGGGAATGCCCACCAGGAGTCTGGCTGCCCATCCTCACCAACTGGAGCCTCGGAGTGCCCAGCTCACCCAGACCCTCGCGAGGGAGGGTCAAGGGGGTCACACCGCCATGGCTGTCTCTGAGGGCAGAAGGGTTTGGAGAAAAGAATCCAGCGCCTGCCCTGACCTCTGGGTCCACGGAGGCAACACTCCAGTGGGGTCAGTTGCAAGTTTTGCCAGGAAAGGCACATGTTTGGGAGGATGAGCTGGAAGATGGGCCTGCAGGCGTGTCTTCAGGAGACAGTCAGGGCCGGTCCCCGGGGCAGTGAGTCCAGCCATTGGCAGGGAGGCCCCTGTTAGAGTTTCTTGCTGGTCCAGAGAAGCCTGTGGTGATTTACCTACCCCAGCCAGAACATGGTGCTTCACCGCAAAACTCCACATGCAGGTAACCCACAGCAGAGCCTCTTGGCCTTATTACACAGAGATCTTGGGTGGAACCAGGAAATCTCTCCCCGTGATTAGGGAGAAAGAAGCACCCTTGCCAGCCAAGTGATGGAGCTCTGACATTCCCCACACCCTGGAAAAGGTCCCATTGCTTCTGACAGGGTGAGATCCCACCAGCAGGACACGGTGGCATGAAATGCTGACAGCAGCTTACGGAGCACCATTGGCTTGTTTGACTGACTGTCTGAGTGGTGTGCAGAAGGACAAAGCCAGGCATCAGGCACAGCTCCATCTTTTTTCTTTGCTCCTGGCACAGTTTCCCCAGCCAGGCCAATCCTCTCTGCTTGCAACCACAGGTAATTCTGCAACCCACCCCTTTCTGCAGGAGCAGGAGTTGCTCCTTGGGATAAACACAACACTTTTCTTCCCAACCCAGCCTTGACTTCAAGTTGAGCAGGAGAGCTGAGGAGGCAGAGCCAGAAAATTTTCACCAGTTCCAGGCTCTCGCTCACCACGGATAGGGAATGAACAACTGGACCTAAGGAAAAGTTCTCCTCTGCTTCTTGTACTTCCTGGATCACTGGGAGAGTAACCAACCCAAACGTGCTCTAAGAGACCGTGTTTGTCTTTGGATGGAAGGCAGAAGAACATCTTAGTATCCTAGCTACCTATAATATGAGGATTTTGGCCATAGCTAGGTTGCTGCTCACCCCAAAGCCGTGATTTAATTAGGAAAGGTAATGTTTGTTATTAAACCATCTGGTACCTTTGGAAAAGCAGGTGGGTTTTCGGATAATCCAACCCTCCTTCAGTCATGTCCCTCATGTTCTGCTGCTCTATAGCCAAGGACCAAAGTTTTTTCTAAGAGCCAAGTCTCCTGCAGCCAACAAGAACGACACCATGCTCTGCCACCCCTGCGGGAAGGAACACCCAGTGCCACCAACCTGCTGGCGACAAGGTGGAGTTGTCAGTGGCTTTTGAATTGACTGGATATTGCGCATTTTCTGTGAGGGGATCAGATAATAACCAGCTTACACCCAACTTTTCTGCAGGGTCTGACTGATACACAGCTCTTCCGTGAGCACCAGCCTCCCCAAAGAGCATTTCATCAGCAGAGCAAAGGAAAGGGATGAAAGAGGGCCCCTGTCACCACCTAGGAGAGCAAGAAGACAGCGCAGACAGGGAGAGCTGGCTCGTGGGTGGCATTGCTGAGATCAGCACTGCTGGCCTTGCTAGCTGAGGGTTCACACCTTGCTGCACAAGATGAGACGGAGTCCCCACTGCTCCAGACGCAAGCAGAAGGAACAAGGCACCCGTGCAGTTGTGAAAGGCTCCAAACACAGGGAAATGCTGGTTCTTGCAGCAATCAGCTGATGCCCTGAAGCCAGAGGTTTGCTCACTTGCACCTTGGTGTGTCTAAATATAATACAAGCATTGTTCCAAGCCCTGTGTCAGCCCTGCTGAAATCCAGCCGCCAAGACCCGATTTTCTCGCCTTCCTCATCTTCGAGGCACGAGACCTGCAGCTTTGTGAGAAGGAACTTTTCCTTTCCTTCCTCCAAATGCGCCTCCCATTGCCATCACTGGCTGATCACCTGGACCCCTCTCACGAGATGTCCTTGAAGAAGAGCTAATTTGCAATTTCAAAGTATTATTATCTCAAAACTTCACTACAAGTTCCCCCTAGAAATCAACAATCTGAACAAACGAGCTGGAAAAATGGACAAGCTGCGCATGTAAATCCAACTAATTTTTTTGCCTTCTTTCCGTTCAGTTCGAAATGTTCCTGCAAGCCATGATAAGCTTGGAATCAAAGTCACTTTCCAAGTGGAGTTAAGAGGCTGTGAACTGAGCACCTAACAAGAACATTTGAAGAACAAAAGCTACAGAGATTTCTCAACCCAGCAGTGTCCCACAGTGACTCATGGGAGATTGTTCAGTCTCACTATGCCGGGCACATTCCCTCTCTAATTCCTGGTAAAAATTCCTTAGATTTAATCTAAATTCCTGACCAATTTTGATTTCATCAAAACCGAATTTTCTGGTGAATTTACCGTCTTGCTCTCACCCATCTCCACCACCAACTCCAAATAGTCCAAATATATCACAGGTCAACTTCACATATTTTTGGACTTGCAGCATGAAATCACATGGATTTTCCAACGGATTGGTGTAGTGTGATTTAAATTTACAGCATCTAGTTTTTGACAAGTTCCAGTCAAGGCTGTACATGGGGCCAGCAGATCAATAACCTCCTGTCTTGGCTGGCTTGCTGGTGAGAAGTTTGGCAAGTTTGCACCAACTACTCCTTCTCAGATGGGTTGTTAATGGACCCTGTCTCTCTCCTCCACTCAGTCCTGTGCCATTGTTGTACAAGGGGCCTCACGAGGAGCAGCCAGGCACCTACGTGGACAGTTTGAAGTTAGAATTGTCCAACTTCCACATTCTTTTTTTATTCCCCCTAAAACCATACAGAAAGCTTTCTGGTAATTTCATCTGCAAAAAAATGCACCGGAGGGGGAGGAAACTTCCCCTAAAGCTGAACATTCATTTGCCATGTTGAGAAATACCCTTTTCAAAACTCGCTTCGATCTAAGGGGGAATTTTAACATTTACTGGCATTTTGGGTGGAAAGGAAGAGGGGGAGCAAAAGGGGACAAAGAGGACTGAAGGATCCTCAGAAGGGTGCGTGCCCTTTCACCTTGGTCCAGCCCGGAGCAACTCCTCCGGAGTCAGGATGCTCCATTTGTACAAAGAAAAATCCCCCACAGCTCCTGCACGTTGCCTGGTCTCCCCACGCTGCCATCTCTCCTTGCTGCCTTTTCAGGACAGGACCACCTTTTCATGCTCTCTGCCGGTGCAGCACGGAGCACCCCGGGGCTCACTGGGGTTGTTTTCTGGGGGCTCCCCCGACACAAACAACAACAACCACCTTCAAAGTGCCTCTCGCACGCAGCTGCTCTGAGGGCAGATTCAGGTTTCCCCCACCCCCTTCTACCCATCCCTCCTTACAACACCCACCTGGCAGAGAGTTAAAAACAATCTTTGAGTTTTTCAGGTGTGTTGGAGGGATTTACCTGACATATTCCACCAGCCCACCACCCCCACACCCCTCCTCGCAGTTGAAGCCCCTGGATTTCATGGCAATGTTAGTTAATCTAACAGTAAAAAGCGCTGCAATTATTTGGCTCTGAGGCTTGGGTCCTTGCCCAGCTCTGACACACGCACATACACACACACAACTTCGGCAGCGGGCGATGCCTCTCCTCCTCCTCCTCCTCCTCCCGCCCGTCACGGAAGGGCTGGCGCTCCTGAGAGCGAGTTCCACCCCTCGCAACTTTCTCCCTCGCCGCTCCCGACCGGTGCCGCCGGAGTTTCAGCCGGCAAAACCCCTTCCTGCAGGAATTTCCCGGAGGAGCCCTCAGTGAGCTGCAAGGCACCATGGAGCCCCGGCAGGCAGCGAGGTGCTGCTCCGGGAGAGGAAATTCAGCGGAGGGAGCAGAGAGACAGTGAACTTCAGGAGAGGTTTTCCTCTCCTGTTGCAACAGGTAAGGCACGCTGCTCGCCGGTGCGGGGAGCTGAAATTACTCAGGGCGCAGCGTGGGCATGCGGGAGGGCACGGAGGATGCAGAGATTTAGCCGTGAAACTGCTTTTGCATGTGAGTAACTTTCGCTGGAAGCAGGCTTCACCTATAGGGAGAGCTTTGGGATGCGGAGGTCTTCATCCCTTCCTTCCTTCCTTCTGGCAGCCCTGGCGCGGGGCTTGTGGAAGGAGGCAGGAAAAGCCCCCCTATCCCTGTTTGCATCTGGCCTTGGCTGGGAAGCTTCAGCAGGCTGCAGCCAGTGCGAGCAGGTGGGCTCCAGGTATCAAAAGCAAAAGCGACGCTGCAGAGCAAGGCAGGTGTGGAGGGGGTGAGCGGGGAAGCGCTCCAGGTGTCTGAACAGGGCAGGGTTTCTGCAGGGAGCAAGCTTGTGCTGGAGTTAAATGGATGAGGGTGGCTGGAGAAGGGATGGTGTCTGGCTGTAGGCTCAGCTCGTGGCCGTGTCCAGCCCCGGTGAGCGGGGTGAGCTGGTACCACTCCACACTCTGTCCCCACGCGTCCCACTAAGCCGCTGTCACCGTAACCGGGCTGCGCTTTGGGGATCCCTGGTGTTCCCCAGCCCAGCTTCCCTGTGCACTCAGGTAAGAGCTGCTCACCTGCCCCGTGCCACGACGGGCAGCAGAGCCAGGGGCTGGATGTATGTCCGTCTGCACCTTCGCTCGCCGTCAGGCGCCTTGAGACGGGATGGAATCCCAGAGCAAGCCCAGTGCCACTTCAGGGCGTGCGGGAATTAATTCCTATGCACGTGTGCAGCCCTGATAAAGGAGGTGAAAATACAGGGAGGGAGGCCTGGGCACTTGGAGCCAAGGCGCCCTTCCAAACTGCAGTTATCAGCTAATCAGCCTCCCGGGAAATGGAAGGCGGACTCGGTGGAGCACAGCACTCCAGAGGGGCAAAGATCAGCGGTCACGCGACTGGGGTTGCTTCAGAGAAAAAAACCTCAAAGAAAACTCTTGCTCTTTTGCGTTTGTGGCTGCGGAGGGCTGAGCGTTTCCAGGAGGTGTGGAAATTCGGGCTGTGCGGTGCTACGGGCTGGGCAGGCTCTGCTGGGCAGGCAGGACTGCGGCCAGCGGGCTCCTGCTTGGCCCAGGGTGCCCTGGATCCAGGCAGGGGGACGTGGAATGCCCTGCTCCCCCTATTCCGGCACTCAGAGGGGCAAAGAGCAGGCAGGGGATGTGTGGGGAGCTGCCGTGGCTCTCCAGGCTGTCAGCTAGAGACACCTGGCAGGTGATGGGAGCTGCGGGACAGAAAGCAAACAGTCTGTACTGGGCTCCTGAGGAGGGCTGGGGATTGGGGACAGCAAAGTCTCCGGGCTTGGTGGTGTGTACTTTTATCATCTCCTAACGTGCAGCACTCCGCACCTTGTGTGAACGGTTCAGGGACCTGATCCGCCTGTCTGCTGAGGGGCTGGGGTTCCTCAGGGGCTGGGCAGGGGAGAGGTGTCTAACCCAGCAGGGCAGTTCGGTCTCTGCTGCTCCCAGTCTGCCTGTGAGCTCCAGCGTGCTCTGGAACATTCCCAAAATGAGCCCAAGTGCCCTGCCTGTGCAGGAGAGAGAGCAGCACGATCCGCTCACCTCCGGAGCCTTTCCTTGCACCGTGGATGCATTTCAAATCCTCATGTTCCCAAACCAGTGCATCTCCCAAGCCTGCAAACAAACCAGCATCATTCATGTAGGAAGGGAGAGTTCAAAGGAGGCACGACACCTGGAATCAAACATCTGTTAGGAGCTAATGCATTTTGCATCCTGCTCTCCTGCCAGCTGCTCCAAGGCAAGTCCTGCAGGATCGTTCCAGCTACCTGCATGCTGCAGCAATGCAGATATCCCTTTGCTGCACCTCGCTTTGTTTTTTTGCCACGTGTGGAGCATGCAAGTGCAGCTGCACCTCGAGCAGTTAGCAGTGGGCTTCCTCCTGTATCGCGGACAAACATAAGAGGATTAAATACCCCTGAGCACTTTTATTTTTTTTTTAAGATGCTGCATTGTCTGCTAACAAGCTGATCTGCTGAGCAAGCAATTTTTCCTCTAACCACACTTTTTCCTTGGCAATGAGGCTTTATTAGACTGCTTTATTAGCAAAGAAACTTTCTTCCCTAATTCTTGGAAGTAGGAGCTCCGGGGAGGGGCCGGTATAAAGGTTTGTAGCTCAGAAATGGACAAGGGGCAGGGTTGAAACAAACCAAAGGAAACACTTTATTTTTTTCTGTACAGAGGGCTTAATTAACACTTGAGCAAATTGCCACAGGATACTGCACACACCAAAGGTTATATTTGGCTTCCAACAAGGTTTTGATCCATCTGGGATGGATGGCTCTGTTGAAGGTTTTAAAGCCTTCAGATCAGCCCGAGATCAGCCATGTACTTGCACTGATGCTGATAGGGGGGAGAAGGAGCCGGTCACCCGTGCCTTCTTTTTTATGCTCCTCCACTAAGCAATCAAAAGTGGCTGTTTTTGGGAGAGAGAACAGAGAGGTAGCCAAGCAGGGCTATTTTGATGCTCTTACATTGTGTGACTATTTTTGAGTGGCACGTTGGATAGATGCTGTGACTCAGGCAGCCCGGGAGATGCTGGATATGCCACGAATAGATTCTCCATATGGCCCAGGTTGACAGGGACACTCTGTGCCCAGCCTGGTTGACACAGGTGCTCCAAGCAGCGTCCATGCACCCTTGCTGGCTCCACAGAGGTGCTGCAATGGCAGGAGATTTTAGAAATATGCTTCCAGCAGAGAGTCCGGAGCAGGAGGGAGTGAGCTGTGCTGGGAGCGTAACGGGAGCTGACAAGGACACACCGTGGCAATGAGACCAGCCTGGGCAAATGCCTGTGTCCTGGGGAGTAATATTTTCTCTGGGCTGGCCTAGCAGCTTGTGCAGCACTTTGGACACGGCGCAGGAGGTGGGTGGCTGCGGGCAGCTCTTGGAGCTGAAGGTTTTCTATCAGCTTGCAGATATCCCTTTGCAGTCAGTAAATATCCGCTGCAGGGAATTTTTGTGGCGTGGCTACCGGAGTCCTGGCCAGCCATCCTTTTGTGGGGGAGCATCGTGCCCTGATTGTCTCATTCATTTTGTGTCCTTACGCTGCCTCCAAGCGCAGGAAAGGGACGGGAGGGAGACAGATGGCCGGGGGGTGAGAGGGGCTGCAGGCAGAGCAGAAAGCTGCTCTGAGCTCTCCATACTCACCTGCGGGCAGCAGAAGGGAGGGACCTGCAGCGTGCTGGGCAGAGGAAGGAGAGCATCCTCGCATCAGGGCAGGGACAGGCCTGTGGGTGAATGAGAACTGCCGGGCAGGAGGGAAAAGGTGAGGGAGGAGCAGGGTGGGCAGGGCGGTGCTGCAGGGCACACAGGGGCTGAGCAGTTCCTGCCCTGGCGAGCGCTGGGGCTCCTCACCTGCATCCAGCAGGGCACAGGGTCCCTCAGACAGCTCTTCATGCCAAGATGCTCTTAGGCTCCTTCCCAAAGAATTTTAGCGAGGCACTGGAGGACTAGCAGCACTCAGGTGATGAGGGCAGTGGCCTCCTTACCAACCCCGGGTTGAGTTGAGGCTCACAGGGTCAGACAGCTCCGGGTCAGAGCCCCTTCGACACGGGGCAGAGCTGCTGCTAGCACCAGGCTGGGGTGGGCTGAGCCCTGTTTGGGTCCCGGGCTCTGGAGGGTCAGATGTTGTGTGGGGACCTCGGCTCTCCCAGCCTTGCAGCAGTAAACAGCTGTTTTGCGAGCAGCAGAATTCATGAAGCTCGGTTGCCTGCGGCACTCCCTCTTGTGTGGATTCTCTGATGTCTAATAATCGGGTTGGGCTCACATTAGAGCTTTTTCTTCCAGCTGGGAGTCCTAATTTGGATTTCTCTCCTCTGTCCTGCTGCTTTTGACAAGCTTGTGCAAAGTTAACTCTTTTCAAGTCTTTGCCTATCTGGTTAAATCTGGCTGAAGCTGGCCAGTGGATCTGGATGGTAGCAGGGTGGTTGGTCCCACACACCCGATTTCCTCAGCAGCCTGCAGACAGGGGCATGATTATCAGTGTAAGATAACTTGCATCTCAAGCATGAGGGAAACATGAAAGGCTCAGTAAGAGTTCTGGCAGGAGAAGGCAGTCAGGGAAGAGCTCAGGGTCCCTTCTGGGCTCTCACAGGTAGTTTGCAATGACTGAGCTATGAGGTCCTTGGTGCTAAAAGCCACCATGGCAGCTGAATCACAGGGTGCACAGTCCCAGCAGCAGCAGAGCTGGATCATGTGAGATCCTGGCATGCTCCACCTGGCTCTTGTGCCAACATGCTTGGGCTGCTGCCCCGTGGTCCCCAACCCCAGGGCCCCCCACACCCCGCCTGGTGAGCAGCTCCCACCAAGACTCCTTCCTACTCACACTGCCTGCCCCTTCTCCAGCCCCCAGGGCTGTTTCTTGTCCCAACCAGCAGGTAGCCCATTGCCATGAGAGCCTCCAGTGGGATGTGCTGTCTCCTCCCTGTCTCCTGGCTGTCACAGCTGCTGTCCTTGTCCACCCTTCAGCACCTCCACTGGATATCTGTGCAGTGGCAGCTTTTGGATCATAAGCAGAATTTACCCCCTTGCTCCCATTAACTGGGGAGAGCAGAGGAAAGGGAATAGGAACAACCATAAGGATGCTTCCATCTTGGCACAAGGAAGTTCACTTCCCTCATGTCAGACTTTGCTGGGACGGGAGCCAGCAGCAAGGCAGTTTGCACTGCAAGGTTCCCTCAATTCCCTGGATTCACTGAGGGCTCCATAGCTCTGGAGCTGCTCAATTAACTCTTGCTCTAGAATGATGCTGCAGTGCCAAGACAGAGAGAGATCGCTGACCCTCACAACTCCACAGAGCATTTCAAGCATGTTCAGGTTGTCCTGTGCCTAACAGATGAGCTCACAACAGTGGCACCTCAGCTAGGTGACATCTGAGCCAGGCCTGGGCATTGGCAGCAGTACAAAATCCAGCTCTCCTTGGGTTCCTCACAAAGCAGACAGAAATGCACATTGCAGGTGGAAAGGAAGGCAGGAGAAAGCCTTTGGCTTCACGTACCAGGTGCTGCTCTTGGAGAGAGGATGGCTTGGAGACACAGAGCACCTGCCTGCCCCAGTGAAGGGTCAGACCAGGGCAGCAGGAGCAGCATCAGGGCACAGCCAAAGCCCCAAGGATGGGGGAATGGGTGAGATGTCCTGGGGGAAGGGGGTGAGTGGCTGGCTGGAGGAAGCCAGAGTAAGGTGTCATGGAGCAAGGTGCCTTTAGAGTCAGTGTGGATCTGAGCATCCAACCTGTGAAATCTGGCACGGTGACAAAAGGCGGCAAAAGCATCGAGCTGTAAGGGGGAAGGAGGAGCTGGAGATCAGAGTAACTAAAGGCTTCCCAGTTATCCTTCCCACGTGGAAGGCCATCCTGCCTTCTCCTCTCTGGCTCAACTCATCCATGTCTTGCACCATTCCAGAGAGTGTTTTTGTTCTGTTCCATGCTGTCACCCCTGAATGCTGGTCCTGGCAGGATCCCTCCCAGATCCCCTGGCCACAGCAGACCAGGCCTGGGAAAGGCAGGGCTGCCTCAGAATGAAGCAATTTTACCAAGCCCTGTAGCAGTACAGAGAAAAAACTTATCTCTGCCAATCTCCCTCCCAGCCTGGGGCCCAGACTGCCCCACACTGTGTCCCACAGGCTTCCCCCAAACTCCTTCAAGGGAGTCTGTTCCACCAACACCCCACAGAGGCTGCCAGCCCAAGCTCCTTGGGGTACCCAAGCCCCCGGCTTAAAGCACCCGCCCGGTTCAGCTGGCAGATGATGGAAGGATCGTCTGTAGTGCTTTAGGGCTGTGTCTGTTCTGCTCAGGGACTCGTGTGTGACCTCCTGCCACGCCGAGCAGGCCAAGGAAAGAGTCACTGCTCTGCATGCCAGCATGAGACTCATTAATCCCACGGCTTCCCGTGGCTCTGCAGCTGAGGAGCCCTCAGGGCAGCCCACCCCATGGGTCCCCAGCCCCCTCAGCCCGGGAGCAGAGCCATGGAATGGTTATGGCACGGCTCTGGCCGTGACAGCACTTCCCGGGACACTCCGAGCAAGGGCAGTCCCTGGTGTAAGAGGCACGAGCTCCGGGTTCTGCATGGTCAGCCACCTCGCTCCAGGCTGGCCAGCAACCTGGAAACCATTTCCAGAACTCTGTCCAAGCCATTCAGAGATCTGGAAAGTCGAGATGGGGAAGGAACGGCCCAATTGTGCCTGGCTGGAATCTGCAAGTCCAGCAAAAAGCTGCACCCACACTAACACAGCCCCCAAGCAGGCTGGTGCAAGCAGTTCTGCAAACATCAGCCCTAAGAAACCATCCACAGGCGCTGGAAAACCCCGAGATACATGGAAGAAGGAAACACCGTAACTTCAGGGGCTCTTTTCATTAGTTTTCTGGCTTTGTGTAGTACCTCCAGGATGTGTTTCTTCTGCTGCTCTGCGAAACCAAGGAGGGACTGCACAACCAAGTGCAGGAGCAGGATCTTCAAGGATAGGGTGGCTTTGTTTGTTTGTGTTTTTGTTTTTTTTTTTAAACAAAGTCCAAGAAAACAGTTTGAAAGATACCTGTCTCCACAGAGAGTTCAAACCCCGTGGTGTGACTGCGAGCGGCCATCAGGGAGCTCCCCAAATGAAAAAGGGTCCAATTCCCACCAAAATCACTGTGGCAGTGGAGAGAGAAAACATTCACCAAAGCAGAACAGCCTCCCTGCAGGGTGAACGCAAGCTATTTCAGCATCGGGACACAAAACATTTCACAGACGTGGCCAACACAGTGTCCATTTAACCCTGTGACTGTGCAGCCCTGAAAGCCCAGGGACTGCTTTCTGGTTGATCATACTTGGCAGGCAGCTCGAAGGACATTGCCCCATCTGTAGCTGGACCCCTTCTGCCCCACCAAGCCAGGAGAACACAGTGTCCCATCTCCTATTGCCTTTCCCAAAACCTTGTATTCATCGTCTTAAAGGATTTGCTGGCTTTGCTTTCTCTCTGTTTCACAATGACCATTTAAGTGAATCGTTAAACTAATTACTGGAACAGCCAATCTCATCTCCTGTCCCTCCCCGTTCTTCCAGCCTCTCCCAAAGAAGTTGATGTGTTTGGGGGTGATTTTGCTTGGTCCTTATCCTGGGGAAGAGGCTGTTTCTTATATTGAAGAAAAAAGGGAGAGAAAATGGAGGGAGGTGAGGGAAGAAAGCAAGAGAGGAAGAGAACTTGGGGCACATGCTGGCTAAAGAGTAGTAAGGGAACAGTTGTCTTATTTTCCAATGAAAATGATGATTTTTCTTTAATCTTCTGATCTCAAAACCTTGGGCCAAGCCCCTACCACAGCTCATGAGGGGAATGCTGCTCTGGTTCTCAGCACTCGTTTTGTTTTGTGTTTAGGGTTTTTATTGCTTTTAAATGCTCCTCTTGAAGGGAATCAAAAGGTGGGGCTGGGGCCACACCTGCTTCCTGCAGCACTTTTCTGCGATATGGCCAACAAACACAGCAGCCCACACGTTGCAGGAGACCCCTGGGAGGGCCCTGGCCATGCCCCAGCCACTCAGCCCGGCTGGCCAGAATAGCCCTTTCCTGCACCAGTGCCCCCAGATCACCCATCTCCATGGTGTCCCCACACACACACTTTGAATCTCAGCTCGGTGTTTGTTCCCTCATTTCAAGCCGACAGATTTGGGCATGTCTTTGACAGAGGTTCACAATTTGGATGTTAAATTTAGACGCGCGCTCGGGTTCTGATTAGAGATACACCGACTGTTTACTCGCTTTGCGGGGAGTTTGCATCTACAGGGCTGAGGGCGAAGCCCCCCCCCGAGGCTCTCTGATCCTCTCCTGGTGATTAGGAAAGGAGGCTGAATCACCACATAATGATGCCCTGGTATTTCCCCCTGTCGGGAGCGTGCCCTGCCTTCCACACTCCATCCCACCATGGGTTCCTCCAGTGCTGCCAAAGAGAGAAGGGGAGCAGAAATAAATGATCCCATCAGATGAAGAGACCAGAGGCAGGTGAGGGTGCTCAAGTGTTAAATGCTTGCAGCTGATCTTCCAGCTCCTGAAGTGCAGGTGGCCCTCGCCACAGGTGATGTGGATTGTGCACTAATTGCTGTCAGCACAAGGATGTGGGGTAGCCCAGCTCAGAAGAGCAGGAACAGTGGTTCTCTTAACCTCCATGAAAAATCAGTTTGATTTCACCCAGTTTCTGTGTGGAGATCCTTGAATTCCATGGCATCGACCTCCTGAGCTTGGTACAGCTGCCCCTCCTTGCTACATTTGGGAATAAGGGCCAGTAAATTGATTTTTTGCTGGTTTCATGCTAGGCACAGCTTTCAACCAGTGGAACAGCAGTCATAGAAGCCCACCTTATTTCTGCTGGTTCATTGCTATCATCTTCCAGGGTCAGTCCCAGCAGGATTTTCCCTGGAACTGAGCCAATTCAGCAGATTCCTCCTCTCTTCAGAGCACTGACCCCCATTTTTCTGTTAAGCTTCCCACTTCTGGATAGTCTTGTGTGTGAGTGTGGCATAAATGATTTCAGAAGCAGAGGACAGCTCAGGGACAGCACAGTTGTCTCCTGGGAATTCTATTGCACTTCAAATGGCACTAAAACCAATCTGGAGAAAGAGAAACAAGACCTTCAGAGCATGATTGCTTCCCCGTGCAGCCTACTGAAGGAGAAACTGCAGGCTGCAGGTAACAGGTGATGATTTCCAGGCCCGGGATGGGAGGTTGCTGTCAGGAGACTCTCTGGGATACTGTTCAATTGAGCATGGTCCTGACACAAAGAGAAACTTGAAAAGTTGATGGTGATGCCTCTTAGATAATTTTCTCTAAGTTTTGACTTCGCCTTTCAAAGTTTCAGATCATTTCCAGAGGAAATTAGGCTTCTGCCTCATGCCCCAGATGTGTAGTCATTCTCCATCCCTTATAATAACTGCTGAAGCCATTGATTGCTTTCAGTCCAGCTTGTAATTGAGAGCAAAGCTCTAAGAAATACTGAGGTCACAACAGGTTTTGCAAAATAATTATCTGGACAGAGGAGTGAAACCCTGTTAATACAGGGGTATTAGGGTTAGGGTTAGGGAAAAAGCAGCAATGTTAAGTGAAGCCCTTCTTAAGATGTCAGGAAATACACAGGGAAGAGGGAGGTTAAGTACATTCCAGGAGAGATTCAGACGACAACTTGCATCTTGTTAAATGCCAGAAAACCCACTCCTTGCTCAAGGTTATCCTCCCATATTGAATTGCTGGTGCCCAGGAAGGCATGTGCTCTGGATCCAGCTTTTCTTGTGGTTGTGGAGTTCATAACGTCTCTGCTTTGTGGGTTCTCTGATGTCTTACGAGAGATGAGTTCACATTGCCGTTTCAGTACAATTCAATTAAAAAGTCAATTAGCCCAGATACAAAGCGATGGGCTTCATTAAGTCTGCTGTTGGTGGAGCAGCTCTGGTTTGGTTGCTGGTTTATTTTGCTGTCTTGCTGCGCTCTGGGTTGTGTGGATACCCCGCTCCCAGTGCTGGCAGACACACGTGCGCAGCCTGCGAGCGTCTCCTCTCCAAGTTCAGCAGTTGAAAATGTTGGAAGGGAGTAGCTCAAGGCAAGTCCCTACATGCTGCACAGCTCTGAAGCGCTGTTAAGTAACAAGCAACAAGCAGAGCTTTTAAGAACATGGTTTTTGACTTCTCAGAAAGAGCCACGTGCCTTTCTGGGTCACCCATCTCCGCCCTCCAAGTTTTTCTTTAATTTGCAGTACATCTGGGGCTGTGTTGCGTTTCCTAGAAGTGAAATGATGGCATGGAAGAAAATCAGTGTGAATTTTGTCAAAACTGAATTGTGTTGATTTCTCTCCAAACTTCTGGTAGTTTGACTTCAGCTTCAGACCATTTCTTTCAAAAAGGAATGACCACAGAGATATTTTTGGATGGGTCACATCTATTTGCCAAGGAGAAAAGGATTTGAAGCAAGTACGAAATTTACAGCTTTTTATTTATCAGTGATTAGATACCTCAGTGAGAGAATATGTCACATACTGTTAGCTGGACTCTAAAAATTTGTTCCTAACATTCAACTGGAGTTATAAATTGAACTAGTTCTGGTTCTTAAAGAGATGAGTCTTGAAAAAGTGTCTGGAAAAACAAGTCTTCCCTGTTTAAATTAGGAATGTGCCAAATGACTGGCAGGTACTTGATATATAATTTAAATTTAAAACAGGAAGAAACAGTTCTAGATAAAGATCTCCTAGGATATCTAGGGGAAATATATGCGCCTATATTTAGCTTATCCCTGGTTTCAACCCCTAACTGCACACACAGCAGCATGCACTTAGCTTTTGAAAAGAACAGGCCTTGATCCTTTAACGAGCCCTGCAAAGCTCCCTAATAAAGCTACATCCCTGTTAATCACAGATGTGCTCCCCAGTTCCTGCTTTGATACACCGTGTTCGCAGCGATAACCCGCGGAGCCGCGGCTGCTCGCGGGCCCTCGGAGGAGGAAGCTGATGGCGGGTGGTCACGGACGGCGGATCCTCCGCAGGAATCCTGGCCCTGGGGCTTTGCCGTGAGAAGGCAGGAGCCAGAGGGATTACTCAAGGGTTGAGCGTGGCGTGGGCAAAGTGTCTCGCTGGAAAGCTGCTCCTTCAGTCAGCACTCAGAGGAGGCAGGGGGGGTCAGGCCTGGGAATTAGAACTTTGGAGCTTGGCTAGAAGCTGAGCGAAAGCTGCTGGAAAGCCACGTCGTGGAGGTGCAGGTTCAGAAGGAATTTATACAACGTGGCACGTGTTCCACATCACTGCCGAGGCAGGACAACACATCCTGTAGCACAGGGAGAGAAAAGGGAAGGCAAACCAGAGAGAGGCACATAAATCAGTTTGGTTTTTGACTCTCAAAGATACTTTGCAGAAACCTTAGTGGCGAAGTTTCTGAAGGAAGGGAGGCTGGAGAAACAAAACAAGAGGGATTTTGGATTGGGGGTGGAGAGTTTAGATATACTGTTTGACTTAAGAGAAAGCAGAATGAAGGGAGGGCAAGATTGTTCACAGAATAGCAAGTTAGCCTGATGAGAGCATCTTGCATGACTTTGCACGTTTTGCCCTCTATAAAGGAAGAAACTGAAGCAGAGAAAGTGAAGAAATCTGAGCCAGCGTAGGGATATGGGAGAACAGATCTCTCACTGGGACACAGGGAAGAAGAGCTGAGCCTAACAATTGTGTCAGTAGTGGTCAGGGTAGACAGAGCAGGGAGGTGAGGCTGAGCCCTTGCTGACTTTATTCTGTAACATACTGACCTTAATGAAAATTACCAACGCTCTTCTTTTGACACCTGCAGGGCTCAAGGAGACACCACGCCATGGAAGTCTCCACCAGGAGTCACTTCCTGAGTGTTGCTGTTTTCCTGATGCATTTCCTGATGCATTGTGTGGTCCACAAGGCGGGCTGTGAGAAAGGCAAAACTTCCTCTCTGCACTTCACCCACTTCTTCTACAATGCCACCATCTATGAGAATTCAGCCCCCAAGACCTACGTGGAGAGCTATGTCAAAATGGGTATTTACAAGACAGACCCTGAGTGGGACATCAGGTACAGAATAGCTTCTGGGGACAGCACTGGTCTGTTTAAAACAGAGGAGCACGTGATCGGGGATTTCTGCTTCTTGAGAATAAGAACCAGGAGCAGCAACACAGCACTTTTAAACCGTGAGGTCAAAGACAGTTACATGTTAATAATCAAGGCCAGAGAGAGCACCTTTGGCTACGAAGCCTCGGCCAAAGTCTTGATCCACATTCTGGACAGAAATGACTTGAAACCTCTCTTTTCACCCCCCTCCTACAGAGTGTCAATCAGAGAAGACACTCCTCTGAAAACAGTGATCAGCACGCTCAGTGCCACTGATGCTGACTCTGGCCAGAACGCTGAGTTCTACTATGCCCTCAACACCAAGTCCAACCTTTTCACCGTGCACCCCACCACGGGGGCAGTTATGGTGGCAGGCAGGCTGAACAGCACCCATCGAGGCAGGCATAGCCTGCAGGTTTGGGCTGTGGACAGAATGAGGAAGATCATGGAGGGGAATAGGTTTGGGAACTTGGCTAATCTCACAGTCCAGGTGGAGCCATCTGCCAGGAAAGCCCCCTCTATCTCCTCCGTGAAGGTGACATCACCTGACTCAGACGAAGACTTTATCTGTGCAACTCTCTCTGTAGAAAGTGGTGACTCAGAGATTGACTCGGTTGAGATTGTGGATGGAGATCCAGGAAGACATTTCAAAGCCATCAAATCCTACTTCGGGGGCACTGAGTTCATGATTGTGTCAAACAAAGAGATAAACTGGTTACTTTACCCATTTGGTTTCAACCTCAGTGTGCAAGCCAAGGACAAGAGCAAGCCACCACTGTTCTCTCCTGTCAGAGTTGTCCACGTACCTCCCTCCAAGTATGTTTCTGCCAGGTTTGAGAAAGAAGTGTACCGGGTCCAGCTCAGTGAATTTTCCCCAGCTGGAAGCCAAGTTGTTATGGTGAAGATCACACCGGTTTTCCCAAATCTTAAATACGTTTTGAGACCTACTCCTGACAGCACAAGCTTTAAGATCAATCCTCACACTGGACTGATAACTACAGTCAGAGCAATGGACTTCCATGAGCAGTCTAGTTTTGAGCTTGAAGTTACAACCAGTAACAGTCACATATCCACGACTGTTATCGTTGACATCACTGACTGCAACAACCACGCTCCAAGCTTTACTCAGTCTTCGTACCATGGGGCCTTTGATGAAAATGTTCCTCCTGGCACCAGTGTCTTAACAGTAAGGGCTACAGATGAAGATCAAGGAGACAATGGCTTTGTCACCTACAGCATAGCCAACCAGAAATGGGTTCCCTTTGTCATCGACCCCTATTCTGGGGTCATTTCCACCTCCAAGTCGATGGACTATGAGCTGATGCAGAGATGGTACCACCTGCGAGTGTGGGCGTCAGACTGGGGCTCGCCCTTCCGCCACGAGACAGAGGTGTACGTCTCCCTCACACTGAGCAATGTCAACGACAACGCTCCTGTGTTTGAGAAGGCAAGCTGCAGTGGCACCATCCCACGGGACTTTCCAGTTGGGAGCCCTGTAGCAACGGTCTCTGCAATCGACAGCGATGAGCTGCAGCATATCAAGTACGAAATCAAGTCTGGCAATGAGTTACAGCATTTTGAACTGAATCCCATCTCTGGAGTGATATCCCTTAGAATATCTCTGCGAGATTTTCCTTCTGAACAGCCACTTTTCTACCCTCTGAAAATAACTGCAACAGATGGAGAGAACTACGCTTTGCCAACATCTGTAAACATCACTGTGGTCAGCCAAGGTCTCCCTGTCAAGATGGAGTGTGAGGAAACAGGAGTCTTGAAGCAACTGACAGAAACCATCATACACTCCATCGAGTCTCAGTCTCAGGGCCATGGGCAGGACGATGAAACGTCTCTGAACTTGCACCTTATAAACCATAATGCTCCTAAGTTTGATGACAGCTTTCCACGATCTATTGATATCATAGAGACTGTTCCCATCAACTCAACTATTGCTGACCTTTCAGCCTTTGATCCTGACACTGGTTTTAATGGAAAATTGGTCTATGTGATCTCAGATGGAAATTATGACAGCTGCTTTACAATTGACCTGGAACTGGGTCTCCTTCAAGTCCTTTCTCCTTTAGATCATGAACAAACTAGCTTCTACATTCTTAACATTACTGTGTACGATCTTGGCACACCACAAAAATCGTCTTGGAAACTATTGGCTGTGAATGTGTTGGATACCAATGATAATACTCCTAAATTCCTTCAAGGTGCCTATTGGGTGGCAATACCAGAACATGTAGCAGCAGGGACAACAATAGCTCAACTGAAAGCAGAAGATGCTGATACAGATGACAATGGGAGAGTAAAATACTCCCTCCTCACCCCCACGGACAAGTTTGCCATTAACGGTGTCACTGGAGAAGTGACGGTTACAGGTGCTCTGGACAGAGAATTGTGGCCTTACTATGTGCTGAAAATAGAAGCTAGAGACCAGCCCAAAACAGGCTTCCAGCTGTTCTCTGTTACGGACCTCGTTGTGACTCTGGAGGATGTAAATGACAACACCCCACAGTGCCTCCCAGCCCTCAACAGCGTGAAGGTCCCCGAAGACCTGCCCGTGGGGACCATTCTGCTGTTTCTGGAGGCTTTTGACCCTGACACTGGCTCTGGGGGGGAGCTGAGGTACAGCCTCATTAACAATGAGGAGATGATGTTTCATGTGGATAAGCTGACCGGGGCGCTCCGTTTGGAGAAGGAGCTGGACTATGAGAAGAGGGACTCTTACAATCTAACCGTGCAGGTCAGTGACAGTGGGAAGCCCTTCTCTCACTCTTCCCTCTGCCACCTGGAAGTGAGCGTCATTGATGTCAACGAGAACTTGAGCCCACCACGCTTTGCCTCCTTTGTCTTCAAAGGCTGGGTGCAGGAGAACAGCCCTAAGGGCACGTCAGTGATGATGGTCACAGCAAAGGACATCGACAGGGGCAGGGATGGAGAGGTTCAGTATTTCCTCCGAGAAGGCACTGGCCTGTCTGTCTTCCACATCGAAAAGGACACAGGTAAGGACATCTTCATTTTGTGGTGTACCTTGAAGGCTTTAACCACCTGCTGTGTTTGGCCTGGCCGTTTACGATGTTCTGTGCCTTCAAGCCTTTCTTGATTGTGCAGGGATCTGCTAAGTCTATCTCTGCATCTGGCTAGGAACAAGCAGGGGTTTTTCTCCTTAAAATAAAGGCAAATTAATACCTGTCCTCCCCCAAAATACTGAGGTCTTCTCTTTCACTTGTGTACCAAATATTGACCTCAGCAGAAGCAAGCCTTTGCCTTCCACACAATCTCACAGCCAGGCAAGGTGGGTGCCGGAGTTTGTGTGTGCAGCAAAGAGCAGGAAGCAGACTCGAGATTGCTCTGTCATCAAGGACTAAGTGGTCTGAGTTCCTTGAATCCCTCAGAAACACTCTCTGTCCTTCTCCTAGGCACCATACGAACCATAGGATCGCTTGACCGAGAGGCAACGTCTCACTACTGGCTGACTGTGCTGGCCCTTGACCTGGGAACAATTCCTCTGTCTTCTGTGACTGAAATTTATATTGAAGTCACCGATACCAATGACAACCCTCCTCAGATGTCCAGACCTGTCTTTTATGCCTCTGTGATGGAGAATTCCCCACCAAACACATCTGTCCTTCAGCTTGATGCCTTTGATCCAGACTCCAGCTCAGAGGGAAAATTAACTTTTCACATCCTAACTGGAAATCCTCAAGGATTCTTCACCATTAACCTCATTACAGGTAAGACTGACCCAGCTCAGCATCTGTTTTTGAGGCTTCCCAGTGCCCAGAGGATGTTGCATATTCAATATAAACAGCCTACACAGCTGCCTTTGTCACACTTTCCTCCTGCAGCAGAAGTCCCAGTCTCCAGATACACTCTGTGGAGAGTCTGAAGATTGAAACCCTCAACCTGAGGGCTGCGATTTGCATCCAGATGGCTCTTAGAATGACACAAATGTGCTGCTTTCAAAGCCCTAAACAGTTGCTTTTAATCTTCCACCTTAAAAACAAGTGCCCTGTTGCACAGCCTGAGCCAGGGAACACCCTCCTGGAGGTGACTGTTCCTGACACAAACCCAGGCAGGATTAACAAAAATGAATTCCACTGCACTTAAAGGCTCCACCCATTCTGCAGCGCTATTAATGTAGTAAGTGTAGTAAGCCTCTTCTGCCATCTTCCTAGACTATATCTTTCATCTGAGGATTATTTACCAGATCTTTCAGAGCCATCAAAAACCCGCTGATGTTTTGTGTAAACAGCTTCCTCAAACTATCCCAGCAGAGCTGACATTGGGCCAGTCTGGCAGGGAAAGCTGTTGCTGAGCCCTTCATGCCATCAGCTCCTGGGAGAAGAGGGAAGGGAGGGCTCAGAGCCGAGTATGGGAGAGGATTAATTGCATGGCTTTGATCTCCTGGAGATGATAAAAGCAGTTCAGCTACTGCAGCGGGGTGGAAGCTTGCTCTCAGATGAGGAGCGGGATGTATTGAAAAAGGCTAGAGCTGCTCTCAGCTATGTCTTACCAGGGGTGTAATGGCTCTCTGGCAGTGCTCTCCAGCTGGCTAGGAGGGGAAGGGAAGAAAGAAATTACTATTATGAGATACTAAAATCTTTTTTGTCACAAGAACCTCACAGGGTGTATTTACATGGCACTGTGTAAATGCACCTGGTGATGTCGGCTAGCTGTGACCACTGCTGCCCACAGCTGTAGCTGTCTGTGCTGCCAGAAGCTTTTTAGCCAGGTCAGGGCATTGCTCTGCATCCTGCTTTCCCACATAATCCGAACAGCTATGCAGAACACAGCCCCAGGACAGCTTGCACAACGCAGGGTTCTGCAGAAACGTTCCTTCAGAAGCCCCGCTGCCTTTTTGATGGGATGTGGAGCAGGATGGCCATCGGGACACCAGGCTAGCTCCCCTCTTCAGCTGAGCAGCCATGCACCCTGCAGGAAATTCAGCCTTTATGCTGCAGGCAGAGCTTTCAGACCTGCATGAGTGCAGCCCTGCAAAGTCACACTCTTAACTTGTTCCGTAGCAAAGTGAGTGACTGGCAAAATCCAAAGGTTTGCTAATGAGACATCTCACCTCTACGCCAACCCATTAATCCCCATTTTAGACAAAAAAAAGCTCTCAGGTATGAGTCATCTCCTCTCCATCTCTCCCTGTATTCAGGTGATTTGCATGAGAAGAGTGATAAGTTTGTCAGTTCTGAAAGAAACCTATGGGCTGATCTTATCTCTTGGACAGTTGCTGGAGGTCTCTTCTTTAAACCCTGAGCCTAGTGCTTGTTTAAGGTCCTGCTTCCAAGTCTAATGGAGATTCAGTTATCCAATGTTTTACTTGCCTGTCACCCAAAAAGGACCTATGAACATTGGCATAAACTGAGCAGTTATACCCTCGTGTTTACAGTACCTAAAGAGAAATCATTTGCTGCTGCTGCTGCCGGAAGGAACAGCACAGCTTCTCTAAGGGCCCTAGACAGCTTATTGGAAACCCAGTGGTATTTTCCTTCTGCAGGCTGGTTGCTCCATTAAGTAGAATGAAACAATAATCTTTGGTCTCAACTTGGTAGTGCAGCACTGGAAGATGAACTGCTGGTCATCCCCATCAGTGCAGGATTGTATTAAAAAAAAAAAGGGTTATGCCACTGCAGGACAGAAGACTGTGGTCAAGACATCTCCTTTTTGCCTGTCCCACATGGTCACTGTCATCAAAGGACAGAGAAATAAATCACACTGGCACTGAAATAAGCCAGGGCACACACAAGGGCCAGAGGTCAGTCTTGGGTCTCTTCTAGGTAGGATATTTCTGGTGGTGGCCTCTTGGCAAAGGGAGAGGAGGAGGAGGGGGAGGAGGAAGCTTGTTCTCACCCTGTGTCCTAATAGGAATTAAGGTCCTGAGGTACTGCTACAGCAGGTGTATCTACACCCAGAATAACCCTGCAGAACAGCCCTGGATAATAATTTGGGGCAGAGTGACACACTACTGCTTGTAACCTAATTCGGGTCCTGGTTGTGTGTTTTATTCAGTACCTTGACATGGGGGTGGGTTGGAGACATATCCAGCAAGGCCCCTTGGCTTCTCCTGAGTCCTTGCAGGGGAACCAGGAACAGCCAAGATAACTGTCCTGGGCTCCTGCAGCACTCCTAAACTACCACAGAAAGGCTCTAAGGTCTTCAAGCTCTCAGTTCTCTAAAGAGGGTGGAGAAAAAGGGGGTAATACATGAAAGGCTAATGAGAAGAGGGAGCAAAACTGCACCGAGATGAAAGCTCTGTGCCATCGGCGATGGAGTCTCTCCAGCCCAGCCTGGCAGCTGGTGTGGAGCAGTGTTTGTGGAAGACAGGGATAGATAGCTACACAGGGAGATGCACAGATAGTAGCGTTTGGGGTATTCTGCTGCTGGAAAGGTTTTCAGCTTGTTTTGCTCAGAATTTGATGTGAAAGGAGTCCAGACAGAGCCAGGAGGAACAGGGAGGCTGTGGCAGGAAGAATCAGGATGAAGCTGTTCATCCTGCTAAAAGGCTGTTTGGAGAATCCTTTTACTTTGGATTATTTGTCTCCAGCTCTTATCTAGTGCTTCTTGTTCTGGTGTTTCTTCTGCTGTGTCAGTGTCCATTGGCTTCCCCTGGATTCCTGTGGTTCCCTTCATTTCTCTACAAGGAAGGACATCCTGCTCTTTAGGCCCGAGGGATGGTTGCATGGCTGCTCCCCAAACCAACATAAAACAGAGCTGAGCATGGAGTAGTGCACAGCAGGGTCAGAACAAGAGGTGGGGTGGTAGGAGGAGAAGGAAAAAAAGGTTAAATGGAAGCAGGAGTGAAGCAAGATAAAAGATTTCAGGAGAACAACCTCTGCCCTTCTCAAGCTCTTGTGAAAGCCTCAGTGCCTGCAAACCTGATTCTGGCTATTTTAACTATCTTAGATTTTCCCCCCTGCAAGCAAGGGCAGGGGGCCAGCAACCTCCACCCCAGCCCTGTTCTTGCCAGCAGAAGTCATTATTATTTTTTGTTCCCTGACAACAATGCCCTGGTAATTTTGGTGCTCTTGTTCTAACACGACCAGCCTTCCTCTCTGCCCTTTGCAGGCAGCAAGCAGGAGAGAGGCAGACAATCCTTTCTCATTGCTGTGTGTGGACAGGCTGCTGGAGCACGGTCTGCCTGTCATGCAGGCAACAGCAGGCATTGTTTCTAGACCTTCATCTGGCTGCAGAGCTTGGCCAATTAGCCAGGTGCAATTAGGACTTTTGACAGTGTTGTTCAGTCTCTGTAGGATTCAGCAGAAACCTTCAGGGCCTCATAGAAGGACACGAATAATAAAGGACACCCACTCAGCTCCATCACACATCCCATGGGACAGGCTGGATGGGGTTTTCCAGCAGGGCAGGGTACTGATAACTCACACACACATGCATGCACACGCAAAACACTCATTAAAACTAAGCATGCACTTCCCAGGCCTTGTAGGGGACAGCAGAAAGAACCAAGGAACTGTGTCTCCAGGCCACAAAAGCTGATGGCAGTTCCCCTTTAATAACAGCTTCCACTTCCATTTCAGCCCTCTGGCCTCATCGGGTGTATAACCAAGCAGCAGCAAATGAAAATGTGCATAAATTCCTGCCTGCTCCTCTCAGGAACCGTGTGCAGTGTCCATCTCCCCACCCCCAGGGGCTCCCTGGCTATGTGAGCACTGCTGTCAGTCTGTGCATCTCGGCATTGCCGCGGCTCCAAACGGCAATTAGGGTGATTAACCCTAATTAATTAACCACAAGGGCTTTCAGATCCCAGGCCAGAGCAGCAACTGGCTCCAGAGGGGAGAGCCAGGAGCCTCGGTGGGACAGTCCCTTGCAGTAAGGGACAGAGTTTGCCTGGGGTCAGGAGGAGAAGCCAACCCTTTGCTTTGTGGCTCAGCAGATGTGAAGATAAACCAAAAAAATGCCATCTGGTGAGACTCCAGCTGGGATACAGTGCAGGTTATGGGACAGAGAGCAGAGTCAGCTCTTACTCCCCAGGAGATAGGAGAACCTTCAGTGGTACAGACATTCAAGAGTATCACTAAATTCCACTTCACCTGCCTTCACTACAGTCCTCCAGCACTAGAAAGCTCAGCTATGATCATGCTTTCTTTCATTTTTTTCACTGAGTCAAGAATTTCAGGGTGTGGCCAGGCAAATCTAGATAGTCACTTCAGAGTGGTGAAGTTCCCTTCCATCAGCTGGCATGCAGTAATCCAGTGCAAACAAGGTGTTAGTCTGCTGCAACTGGATTTTGCAATCTGATACATCAGAAACATCCCCAGTGTGCACGTGGGTGCACGTCAGGCAGCTCTTTTGTCAATATCTGTGTGTTCTGTGGGCTTTTTAGGCCAAAATTATGAAGCATTCCCAGAGGCAGCTGGAGTTCTAGGCTCAGTAGCCAACCTATTGGCAGTGAGGGCAGGAGCATCAGAGATCTCAGTGAGCTGCTGCTGCAATTCCTTCTCCAGGCCCCCATTAGGAGAGCATTCCCGTGAGTTTTGCTGCTAATGGAGCCCTACGGCCTCTCACTAATCTGGGAAAGTTTAAAAAGCTCTTTGGCCAGTGGGCTCTCTGCTGAGTTCTCTTCACCTGCTGAGATGCTAAAAGGATGATTAGGGAGAGAAAAAAAACACTATGACAGACAAGCAAACAGAATTTTTCAAGCCATCTTGTCATAACACATTAAGGAGTGTTGATTTATGATGGTAAAGGCATCAAATAAATGTGTACTGCCATGGCTGGTGCCAAATGTGAATAATCCCAGAGAACAAGTGAAAACAGTGAACAACAGTCATGTTCCAAGCAGCTGCTCCCTCCTTCAGCTGCCTCGAGTTTCCTGCAGCCATTTGAAATTTTCTCCTGCTTGTCATGCTCAGACAGACATACACAAAAAGTATGGTACAGCTGAAGACAATACTGTTAATTAAAGCTTCTGGCTTTGCACCAGAAGTGAGAGTTGAGATGGGTTCATGCAGCTGGGATTTACGAGTCTTTGGGGACACACAAGTGCACGTGCTCACACCACTGCACATGCACATGGCATCCCGTGAAAAGCATTTCCCAGGGTAGCATGAACCTGTGTCACTGCTTGCTGTGCTCAGGAAAAGTCACCCTGCCTTTCGTTGGTGTGAAGAGGCAGAACTTCCCTTCACAGGGAAGAGAGAGACCTTGATAACTGGGAGTGGACAAAAACACTCACATGTGTCAGCCTTGAGGATTTTCAGGAGGTCAAACACTGCACATACAATTTCCATCATTGGTAAAGCAGTTGTAAAATGATCTAGAGCTGCTTTTCCCCAAAACTGAAGAGTCGAGGCACGTAGCAAAGACTGTTATGAAACCAGACCTGAACACTGAAGCCTCAACTCCATCCTTTCCGCGCTTGCATCTGCTCAGCTTAGTCATTGACAGGCCAAAAAGAGGCAATTATGATGATTTTGTTTCAAGTCTGGTTTATTATAGCCACAGTTCTTCCCTCCTGCATCCAACCTATTCCCTCTGGTTAAACTACGGTGTATTTTACAGAAATCCCTCAAACCTTGCAGCTGTTGGAGGACTCGCCCTGTGTCTCAGCAAGGCTTAAATAATATACCAACATTATTTGTGACTGTGTACCTTCTTTTTAGCCAGAATGCATTTGTTCTAGCAGTTGACTAGAGGGTATTTCCCAAGACAGAAAACAAACTTTTGTCAAAACACCGTAAATTACAGAGAGCAAGGTTCAGCACAGGGAAAACAGGAGTAGAGACTTGTATAGAGGCCAGGCTTGTGCCAGCACATGCAGAATGTTTCTTACTTAGAGGCATAAGAAAAGTTTTGTTTTCACGGTCCTGCAGCTTTTCTCACCTAATGCCTTGCCAGCCCTCAACTGATGCTGGCAGTTCTGGGTGGTGTTCCCCCTCCTCCATGGTCTCTGTGATCAGAGAGCAGCAGCAACACCTCCACAGAGGGATTCAGGCTGGGAGGGGATGGGTTACCCTCTGGGGGTATCTGTCTTTCTCCTCTGATCACAAAGGGAACCTGAAACAGGACAGGTGGGCAGGCTGATCTTGGGCATTCAGGGATCTGATCAGCCCTGGCTTTTCTTGCATGCTGAGTCTTGGAGCTCAAAGGGTTTCTTTCTTGGCAGGTCTGATTTCCACAACTTCACAGCAGCTGGATCGAGAATACAAGGCTGAACATATCCTAGAGGTGGGTAATGATGATTGTAATTAGCTTTATTTACCTACAAGTGTATTAAGTCCTCAAAGAGCTCTCCTTGCAAGTTGGAGCACAGAAAAAGAATCTCATCCCATCAGCTCCCAACTGCTGGGAAACTTAATTAAATGGTGTGTGTTAACCCAAGAGACAGCTGCAGCTGTACTGCAGGGTTTATTATTTTCTTGCTGAAGACAGGAGCAAAAGTTCTGTTCTGGAAGTTGTGAGAATGCAGGAAGAGGACTGTCCTCTAGCAGGAGGGTTTATACGTTATGAGGGAGAGGACCAGCCAGAGAAATCCACCCTCATTTATCTCATTGTATCAGATATTGCTGGGTAGCTTTGGTCACCAGCCCCCACCCTCAGCTGCTCACAGCTATGAGTATTCCCATCGGAGGGATCTGGAGGTTTTTGAGTCTACCAGGGTCTGTCATTTCTCTCTGCAGTGCAACATGCTGGGAGCGTGCACAGGCAGGGCGGGGTGAGGAAGGCTGGTACCTCGCCAAGCCATTGCAGTACAAATGTTTTCAGATGTGTTATCTCTAATGGCCAGCCTGACCCACTGCCCAGAGCAGCTGGAGGCGGGAGCCCTGCAAACTCATCCCCCATGCATGGACAGGCCCTGCCAGCTTACAGCCACCAGGCTTTGCCCTGCGGAGAGCAGCAGTGCCTTTGAAAATGTTGAGATACAAATGCAGACCCACACAAAAACCCCGAGCTGAGTCCCTGCCCACCAGGATGGAGGCTGGCTGGTCCCACTCTAGGTCACGCCTGAGCCCTGTCACCTTCTCCCTTTGCTTGCTGACAGGTGGCTGTCTCTGACAACGGAGAGCCAGCCCTGAAGTCCACCAGCAGAGTCGTGATCCAAGTCCTGGATGCCAACGACAACCCACCCAGCTTCCCCCACAAGCTGTTCGTGGTGGAGCTCCCCGAGAGAGAGGCCTCGGAGAGCCCACTGCCCGTCTACAGACTGATTGCTTCTGACCGTGACCAGGGCCAGAACAGCCAGATCACCTACACCATCGAGGAGGAGGAGGGGGGGATATTCACCATCAACCCCACAACCGGCACAATCTTCTCCAGGAAAGCTTTTCCTGCCTCCGAATACAACATATTCACGGTGAGAGGAGAGGGAAAGACAAAGAGCTGATGGGAAGAGACGGGCGGAGAGGGAAAGAGAGAAAAGGGTTAAGAAACAGGAAAGATAAAAGGAAAGAGATGGAGAAAACGCAGCAGTGGAGAGGAGGAGAGCTGGAATAAGGCAAATGTGTTAAGAGGGAAAGTGGGAGGGAATGATAGGAAATGCAGAAGGTAGGAAACTATTAGAAGAGGACAGCGAATTTAAAATTACCTGTCCAACCTGCATTCAGAGTGGAATACAGTGATCCATAATCCCATATGGATGTGGAACCAAACCTGAACAGTCTTTGGATTCCATCATGCCTCTGTACGGTATTCTGATCAGGCCATGGAGCTTGGACATAGCTCCAAAGCCTTCCCACAATCTGTGGGTCCTTGCAACAAGGCTTGTGATCCAGGTCTCTGCTATGGATAGAGCTTGACAGATTTACTTGACTGTAAAGAGGAATTTGGCTTGCATGGCTCTGCCTTGGAAGCAGCCAGAGCATGGACCACTGGCTCAAGATTTGTTTCGTGGGATTTTGGGCAAGCTGGGAGCTGAAACTCCTGGTGGGTGGGAGGAGGAGCTTTCCATGGAGTTCCCATGAGCTAACTCAGCTTTCCCGCTGGGTGCACGTGCTTTTCTCTGCAGGTCAAGGCCACAGACGGCGGCAGCCCCCCGCTCTCCTCCCACGTGAGACTTCACATCGACTGGGTCACCCGGCCCGGCCCTTCCTCGGAACCGCTGGCTTTTGATGAGCCCCACTACAACTTCGCCGTGATGGAGACAGATCCTGTGAACCACATGGTGGGGGTGATCAGCATGGAGATGGGCCCCAGCCAAGTGTGGTTTAATATCACAGGTGAGACACAGAAATTAGAGCAGGGCAGCGGTGTGTGCGAGCGTTTGCTCCGGCTCCCTTGGCTTTCAGTGCTCGCATGCCTGAGCTAATGGCGTTGTTTGCTTTAGGTGTAGGTGAGCTACGGGGAAAGCTTTCTCACAGGCGCTGGGAGGTTTAAACAGCCTTCAGACAAAGCTGCCCATCCAAGGCCTCCGGTGCCAAGTGCAATTACCCAACACGCTTTTTTAATGACAATCTGGAGCTTGCCTGTGTTTGAGGTGTTCTCCGATGTCGCACGACAGGCAGGGCATGCCAGTGCCAGCTCCTCCTGGGAATCAAGTGACACTGTTGGTTTTGTTAAAACTGCCTGCAAGGATCCAGGTGTGTGGCTGAGTGTTACAGATACCNCACTCCATGTTGAGTCTTGAGCAGAGAACTGAGAAGGAAGCATTCCTCAAAGACCTGGTCTGCCCTGACTTGTGGGGCTCTCCCTTCCTCTTCACCACATCCCAGGGGTGATTTAGGCATGGAATGTGGAACTCTAGGGCCTCCTCCAAGACACACGATGCAGAGGGGACGTGGGCAGTCACCCCAGGGGACTCTCCAGGCACAATGTGCAGAACTGGTCCTACCAACACGGGCCAATTGTGCTCATGTAATTTGATGTTTTGAAGTGGCGCCCCAATCTACCTTGCACAGCCTTTCCCTGGTACTGCCCGCAGGGCCTGCCCTTGTCAGACAAAGCCTTAATTGGGCAAGTGAATAGTTTTTCCCCTTACTGTGTTAGGGCAGGGATAATGGTGTATAAATACAATCAGGCAACAAGAGATGCAGCACCACAAGGAGCAAGGCAGTATCATTGAAAGGTTTATCCAACATTAGTAATGTCGTTCTGGGTCTGCAGAATTAACGGTATATTCCTCTGAATGTTATCCCATCTCTTCCCTGCTGAGTGCTGGAGCATAGCTTGGCCTCATCTTTCCCAGTTCCTCAAGCTCCAGGTGATGCTGCAGGCTTCCTCCAGCAAGGGAAGAGATGTAACCTTAAACCAGCAAAGATTTTACCAGCTGGTAATGGAATAAAGCAGAATCCAGAGCATCCAGTAGCCAGGAAGGAAGAAGTTGAGACCTGGGATGAATTACAGAAAACTGTTTCAGCTTCTCCATATCTCAGAGCAACTTTGCAGGGTTTAATGTGCAGGAAAGGCCCACCAGGCCCCAGCAAGTGAGGCATGAGAAAGGAGCTGCCATGCCAGGGCTGAGCAGCAGTAGGGTGAGGGACAGCCTTCTGCTGCTGAGCAGCTCAGGCCTGCTGTTCCTGGCAATTCTCAGCCATCTGGGTTGGAGGCAACAGGCTCTGCTCCCCCTGGAAGCACCGTCTGCCTCCCCAACTGTTGGAGTGTTGGGAATTCAGGTAGCTCACAGGCTCCCAGCCATGGTGATGGGGACCATTGCTGATATGCCCACAGTGCAACCTTGAATCTGAAGCCAGCAAGAGCCCTGTTCTACCCAGCAGATCCCTGATCCATGCTGAGCCAGTGATGGTGCATGGCTGGAAACCTTGTGCAAACAAATGGATGCTCAGATGTGCCTGTTGCCAATCTACCCAGGACATCACATGCATAAGTGAATCCTTTCCCCTTCTCTCCTCCTCCTCATTTTCTCTAATTCACCTCATCTTCCTTTGCACACTCCTTTGTCACCATCTGTGACTATCTCGTTGTCCAGCTTTGCCTTGTCCTCCCTGTCTCCCGTGCGCATCTCTTACATGTTTTGTGTTCCTGGATTTGGGAGAAACCTTCCCTGTGGCACTATCCCCAGTCCAGCTGACTGTAACTGCCCTCCTGTGTCCCTCTTCTGTCTCCCCCGTGGCTCAGGTGGTGATGATGACATGGATTTTGACATTGAGAAGAGAACAGGCAGCATGGTCATTGCAAGACCCCTGGATGCAAGGAGGAAGTCAAGCTATAACCTGACTGTAGAAGTCACTGATGGGTCCAGTACAATCAAAACCCAGGTAATGTTATTTTTCTTTAATGGACACTCCACTGACAGAGAGCATGTGCCAAAGGGAACCTTTCTTCTGAATCTGCTGAGCTCTGGATCAGGTGCCAGACACAGGAATCTCTTTACACTGTGATCTTCCATTACACAGTGACCCTTATACCAAGTCAATACTGTTTTTGTGTTGTTGGAAACACAGCTGGTATAGGAAAGCCAGGGTCTTTCCTGTTGATCCCAGGCAGCACACACACACATCTACACCACCAGCCAAGCTGGAATGGCACACTCAGACCTCACCTTGGTTTCAGCTGCTCAGGCTGAAATACAGCACATCTGGGACGTCTTAAGGGGAGTGTGTACACAGTCAGGTCAGGCTTGGGTGTTCCCATGTCAGAGGGTGTTCCTGGGATATGCTAGCCCAGGTACAGCCAGCACAGATCCATCTGAGGTGAGGTCAGGCCCAGGGAGTGAGTGGGGCAACCGCAGAGATGCTGTGTGCTCTTGAGTTGCCACATACAAAGTCAGTGCTGGTAAAAGGAGGCACTTCACTCTCAGGCATGTCCCTGAGCCCCTGCTAAAATGATGAGATTTTACCCATCTTTACCTACCCTGAGCATGGTCTTTCACTTGTCATTCTCTCCACGCATAAGAAGCAGCCAAAAATCCAGCCCTCATGCACAGAAGACTTAGGATGTGAGTCACCTGTCAGAAATGCTTATCATGGGAAATTCACCGTGGGGGATGATGAGTGAGTAACTCCACCATTCCTGTGAAACGTGATGCTAATGGATGGCCACTTGTCTCAACTATCTTCAAGTACTGTTCCAAATAAACAAACAAAGCCCCACCTTGCCTAGTGTGCATTCCCTGCCACCTTGCATCTCATTCATCTCCGTTTATTTTGGCACTCAAGGCCGCTAGCAGATGTCAAGAAACCTGCTCCTGTAAAACCCCCATGGCAGGCTCAGGTTTGCTAAAGGAAGCAAATTATTACACTTGGTTGGGACTTCCTAGGGTGCAGGAAGCACATCAGTAGGAGGGTCAGGACAGCCAGGGTAGGAGACCATACAGGAGAAATCGGTGACTTCTCTGGCAGAGTTCAGGATTTCCAGTGTGTGTTGAACACAGAGAGGAAAACTTGGCTAAAAAGGGAAGAACATAAATTTTGCTTCTCCACACACTTGCTGCTCTTGAGATAGGCCAGCTCTTCCCTTCTTTTACCAGACATCCCTTTCTGTCAGCTTTCTGTTGAGTTGGGGGTTGCTTTTAGGCACCAGCCAGGAGCAGAGATGGCACCATGGCTGAGCCACTGCTGCTCTCCGTGGCAGGCTGTGACTGTTTCCCCATGTGCCAAGTGCAGGCACGTTCACTCTGAATGCCTTTCCAGACTGGAGAGATTTTAAAACAGGAGAGGAAGCAAACTGAAAAACACAAGAGGGGAATGCACAGCAGGAGTTCCTTGGGATGAAGGACAGAAGGGCTCCCAGCCATCACAGATGGCAAAGCTCCAAGAGCTGGAAAGCTGTGATGGTTATGGCACTCAGAGTATGCCAACACCCAAGAAGGATTGGCAGCTGAGATTTTACATGGCTGCAGGTCCAGTTGCTGCCCTCACTGTGCTGTCTCCCCCACAGGCATTTATCCACGTGATTGACATCAACCAGCACCGTCCCCAGTTTCTTGAGAGCTATTACGAGAGGAGGATTCCTGAAGATACCCCCTCAGGGAGAGAAATCCTTCGAGTCAGTGCAACAGACAAGGACAAAGGAAAGGGGCTCATCTACACCATCCACGGCAGTGTGGACCCCAAAAGCACAAGACTTTTCCACTTGGATCCAGCCAATGGAGCCCTCACAACAGCAGAAGGCTTTAGTTCCCAGCCCATGCCTCAGCACACCCTCACAGTGATGGTGAGTCCTTGGTGTAACCAAGCCCTGCTGAGTCCACCAGCTTGGCTGGGATATTTGGGTCATTGGAGAAATTAAAAGTGGTTCTAGCCTTTGAGGGAGGATTTGTCTGGAACAATAGGCAAGAGGAAAGCAGGGTGTTAACCTTTACTATATGGCTAAATGCAGTTAACACCCTTCATTCCTCTAACCACCTTCTTTGGAGGGCCACTGGATTCTTATAAAAGGAAACAGTGTGTAATAGCTAATGTTTGGTTTCAAATTCAAAGCTGAGCTTTGGTGCTGAAGCTTCCAGGCTCATTCCCAGCCAAGGGGTTGGTGCCATTGCAAAACACCCACCTCTGTAAGAGTGCTGATGAGTGACTTGGCAGGACTGGCTTGTCCCTGCGTGTGACTGTTCCTGCTCCCTCTCTGCCATTCAGGTACGGGACCAGGAGGTCCCCATCAAGCGGAACTTTGTCCGAGTCATCATCCACGTGGACAGCTGCAACCGTCACCCTCCCCAGTTCAGCAGCATCCACTACGAAGCAGAAGTGCTGGACTCGGCAGTGGTGGGCACAGAGGTCATACAAGTCAGAGCCCTTGATCAGGACCAGGGAGCTAATGCTGAAATCCACTACTCCCTTCAGGCAGGTGAGAGCCACGCCACAGGACAGTTTAGGTTATGATCATACCTGCATTACCATGCTCTAACTGGTGGCCAGCTTTCTCTGGCTGTTGTAAAAGAGCAGCAAACAGCGGCACAGTTTTAAAATGTGATTTTCTTCCTACCCAGAAAAAAGTCCAGAGTGAGTAGGTAATTTCCATATTATGGGATATTAGCAACTTTTCTTAAGAAGACAGCTTAACGTTGAGTCACTGGTCTAAGAAAAACTGTGACTGGACGAGTTAGAACACCTAAAATCTGTTCCTCTTTGTCCATGGGAACTATTCAGTTGTTAGGCAAAAGTACTCCCAATTCCCACAGGAGTCATCATCATTCCACTATTTCTACCAAGAAACACATCCTCAAGGAATGGTGAGAACCCTCTCAGCATTGACTGGTGGTGGTTTTGAGTCATTCATGCTCAGTGGGCAAATATTTTATCGTTCACTATAAAAGTTAAAACTTAAGTATTTATGTCTGTGCCACATGGCCTATTTAGCCTGTAAACGCTTTGCAGAAGACAAGCCATTCTTTGCTCCATCTTTCTCACTGCAATTTAGATCAAGGACTGAGGAACTTAATTGCTCCTGAAGTATTGGTAATTACAAGCATGACAGGGCTTGAAAGAACTAGTACTGTCTGTGCTGCCATGTTCTGCACACGAGGCAAAAGCTTCAAGCACATGCTCTGCCACCACTAAATATGCTTAAATTAGAAGGGTGTTTATCTCCAATTTACATTTTGATTGATTCAAATGTTAGCTCACGGATCTCAATGGGTTCATTGTTCTTTTAATTGAAATTATTTAGAAATTAATTTATTTCTCCCAGTAAAAGAAACAGATGTTAGTCAGGTCTGCAATCAGGAAGAGTCTTGGAAAAAGAGTTTCAGAAAGCAAAGACCAATACAGTGACTGCATTCTTCACTCTGTAATTTCTCTTCTTGCAGGTAATAGGGAAGGCTTCTTTAGCATCGACCCATATTCTGGAATTATTACAGTTGCCCAGAAACTGGACCCATCCAGGCAGGAGCGATTTACTCTTATTGTAAAGGCAGAAAATCAGGAGTTTCCTCAGCTTAAAGATTCTGCTACAGTACATGTCCGCATTAGACCCTCGGATCGAACCCCTCCAAAATTTCCAGAGGCTGAATACATCACAGAGATCAGTGAATCCACTGCTATTGGCTCTCCTCTGATCCAGGTTTCCGCCACAAGCTTGTCACCAGTCAGCTATGAAATAAAAGATGGAAATGGAGATGGAGTGTTCTCCATGAACTATCAGTCAGGCCTTATTTCTACTCAGAAGATCTTAGATTTTGAGCGGGTGTCTTTTTACCAGTTGAAAGTCCGTGGTACCAACATGGCTGGAGCATTTACGGACGCAGTGGTGCTCATCTATGTCATAGATGAGAACGACAATGTGCCTGTCTTCGTTAAGCCTTCCTTCGTCGGCTGGATCATGGAGAATGCCCCATCACAAAGCATGGTTCTGGATGAGAGCAACGCTCCCCTCGTGACCTGTGCAACGGATGCTGATCAAGACTCCAATGCTTTGCTGGTCTATGAGATTTTGGAGCCAGAGGCACTGAAATATTTCACAGTGGATCCCAGCACAGGGACACTGACCAGTCGTGCTGATATAGACTATGAGCTCACCCCAGTTTTCCACTTCAGTGTATATGTGCACGACAGTGGAAGTCCCAGCTTGTTCGCATCCAAGCCTGCCAAAGTCACAATACACGTTAAAGATGTCAATGATTCACCTCCGGTCTTTCTCAAAGACATTTATGACATTTCTGTCTTGCTGCCTGCCCACCCAGGGATGGAGCTTTTGTCAGTGCAGGCAAAAGATGCAGATTCGGAGGTGACCTACAGCATCGTGGAAGGGAACCTTGATAATGCTTTCCATATCCATCCATTAACAGGTCTCATCTCCATTCTTAACACTACTGGCCTGAGAAACTACCGAGAGCTCACGGTCAGAGCTGGTGATGGCTTATATAAGAGTACTGCTCTGGTTAAGCTAAATTTAACTCGGGCACAAGGCACCAGCTTGAAATTTGATCAAGACGTATATACAGCAACTGTGATGGAGAACTCTACAGATGAGAAGACTCTAACCATTCTTGGGGTCAAAGGGTATCAGCTAAATGAACCCCTTTCCTATTCACTTCTGAATGAAAAGGAAAGGTTCAAAATGATCCAAGCTTCTGGAGTTCTTCAGACCAAGGGTGTGAAATTTGACCGCGAAATGCAAGACATGCACGAGGTAGCTGTGGAAGTGAAGGACAACAGGAAGCCACCAAGAGTGTCCCAAGCCACAGTCAGAGTTTATGTAGAGGATGTCAATGACAACCCCCCGCAGTTTGAGAATGTGCCATACTACGCCTCGGTGCAGGACAGCACAGAGCCAGGGGATGTCCTGTTTCAGGTGTCAGCAACAGACAAAGACATAGGGGATAATGGAGCAGTTACCTACTCATTTGCAGAGGAGTACAAATACTTTTGGATTGACCCTTACCTAGGAGACATCTCCCTTAAGAGGCCTCTTGATTATCAAGCTTTAAATAAATACAACCTCCGGGTCATTGCCAAGGACAAAGGAGAGCCTCCTCTGTGCGCTGAAGAGGAGGTTGTGATCAGTGTGAGGAACAGATCTAACCCTCTGTTCCAAAGTTTGTACTACCGAGTGAAGGTGCCAGAAAACGTCCCCCCATACACATCTATCCTCCACATCCAGGCCCGCAGCCCTGAAGGCTTGCGCCTCATCTACAACATTGTGGAAGAAGATTCCCTGAAACTCTTCAACACCGACTTCAAAACTGGTGTCCTCACTGTCACAGGGCAGCTGGACTATGAGCTGGAGACGAAACACACATTCACTGTTAGAGCCACAGACACAGCACTTGGATCCTTCTCAGAGGCCAGAGTAGAGGTGGAGGTAGAGGACATTAATGACAACCCTCCCATATTTTCTCAGATCGTTTACACAGCATCTGTCTCGGAGAGTTTGCCACCTCAGACCCCTGTTGTCCAGCTCTTTGCCTCTGATAAGGATTCAGGCAGAAACAAAGTAGTCTCCTATCAGATCATGGATGATGGTTCAGATGCTGCCAGCTTCTTTAATATTGATGCCAACACGGGGCAAATAACAACAGCTCAAGCACTTGATTATGAAACAAATCAACAATTCCGCGTGAAGGTCAGAGCTGCAGATCATGGGGTGCCTCCCCTCAGTAGCGATGCCCTGGTAATCGTAGACGTGACAGACATCAATGACAATCCCCCTGAGTTCAGCCAGCTTCAGTATGAAGCCAAGGTCAGTGAAATGGCTACGTGTGGGCACATTGTGATCAAAGTCCAGGCCCTGGACCCCGACAGCGGAGACACCACCCGGCTGGAATACGTGATCCTCTCGGGTAATGACAACAGGCATTTTACCATCAACAGCACTTCTGGGATAATATCCATGTTCAACCGCTGCAAAAAGGACTTGGAGCCATCTTACAATCTCAGAGTTTCTGCTTCAGATGGAGTTTTCAAGAGCACCGTGCCTGTGTATATCAACACCACAAATGCCAACAAATACAGCCCCTCTTTTCAGCAGAATGTGTACGAGGCAGAGCTGGCAGAAAATGCTGAGATAGGAACCAAAGTGATCGAGCTGCTGGCTATTGACCCAGATGGTGGCCCATATGGCACCATAGACTACACCATCATAAATAAACTCGCCCATGAGAAGTTCTCCATAGACAATAAAGGCTGTATTGCCACACTGCAAAAACTGGACAGGGAAAATTCCACAGAGAGAGTCATTGCCATTAAAGTCATGGCCAAGGATGGGGGTGGGAAGGTGGCCTTCTGCACTGTCAAAATAATCCTTACAGATGAGAATGACAACCCACCTCTGTTCAAAGCCTCTGAATACACACTGTCCATTCAGTCCAATGTCAGCAAAGGCTCCCCTGTCATCCAGGTACTGGCTTACGATGCTGATGAAGGTCCAAATGCAGATGTCATTTACTCTGTTGACTCTGTGGAAGATGTGGCAGAAGACCTTGTGGAGATCAATGCTGCCACTGGGGTTGTTAAGGTCAAGGAGAGCCTTATTGGTTTAGAAAACAGAGCCTTTAACTTCAAGGTGAAAGCTGAAGATGGAAGACCCCCTCACTGGAACTCCCTTGTTCCAGTGAATCTCCAGATTGTCCCCAGGGAGGTGACATTGCCAAGGTTTTCTGAGCCACTTTATACATTCTCTGCATCTGAGGATCTTCCAGAGGGGTCAGAAATAGGGTCAGTCAAAGCTTTTGCAGAGGATCCCATTATATACAGCCTGGTGAAGGGAACCACTACAGAAAGTAACAAGGACGAGGTGTTCACACTGGACGAACAAACAGGGGCTTTGAAAATCAAAAAACCTATGGATCATGAGACCACCAAGTGGTACCAGGTTGATGTCATGGCTCACTGCTCTCATCTGGACACTGAGCTGGTGTCTCTGGTCTCTGTCAATATCCAAGTGCAGGATGTGAATGACAACAGACCTGTTTTTGAGGCAGATCCCTACAGAGCTTTTGTCATGGAGAACATGCCTTCAGGAACCACCGTCATTCAAGTGACAGCTAATGACCAGGACATGGGAAGCGACGGGCAGGTGACCTACAGTCTGGAAGCAGAATCTGGCAACCTCCGCGGGCTCTTCACCATCGACGGTGAGAGCGGGTGGATCACCACACTGAAAGAGCTGGACTGTGAGGAGCAGGAGGTCTATCGCTTCTACGTGGTGGCCACTGACCACGGCAGGAAGGTCCAGCTCTCTTCCCAGACCCTGGTGGAGGTCACTGTGTCTGACGAAAACGACAACGCCCCTCAGTTCACCTCAGATTTCTACAAGGGGTCGGTGATTGAGAACGCGGAGCCGGGGCAGGTCGTGGTCACCCTGAGCACCATCGACGCCGACATCTCCGAGCAGAACCGGCGCGTCACCTGCTACATCACCGGTGAGTCTCTCCCGGCTTCCAGTCTCCAGTGGGCAGGAGGAGGGTGTCATCTCGAAGGGAGGGTTCGAGACCTTGTCTAACAGATTGTTAGTACAGAAATGGTGTTATACTGACAGTCCTGTCAGAAGCAGGAGGTGAAGGCTGGGCTCTGTCGTGAGCTGGGCTCTTCATGAGAATGAATCTGGGGAGTGCAAAACCCCTTAGTAACTGCAGTGGGTGGGGTGATCATTAAAATAACTATCTCACCACTCAATTGTCCTGTTTCTCTGGGAATAAATAAATAAGATACATATAAGTAATTACACTGTACTGTAGAAATATTTATTTACACTTTCTTAATAGAAGAATAATTCAGATAGTGTAATTGTAATTCCAATTGTAATACCTAAGGGAAGGACAAGACAGCCAGTGCAGCAGGAAGGAAGATTTTTTTGCACACGGATACTGTGATCTGTATTTAAGTTCTTTGACCCAGCTGTTTCTCCTGCCAGTGCTGCAGTCAGTTTACACATCACACATACACCTGTAACCTGTCTGTGGTTTTTAGTAACTATATATAACTTTTTGGTATTAAATGTGTTTCCTACAAAACCACTTGGAGGCTGGCTTAATAACAAGGCCCCCCCAAATAACTGGGGGATATTTAAGACAGTCACATCAATCTTAGTAAAGGTTTTGGCTAACAAGAAATACTAAAAATTACTCTTGCATCCCTAAAACATCACATGTGCCAACTTAAATTAACCACTAATGTAAAATAACAAAAAAGTTACACTGGAATGTTGGTTGTGCATCTGCACAAGTAGAAGCTTGCTTTTATGGTATTTTGTGACCGTAAAGGGTCTTTCTAAGACCTGGAGCAGATATTCAAATTAAAATGTTTGTTCAGACTCAAACAAGGACCCTTCAGGGTCAAAACATTAGGCCAGATCATGCTGCAGCCTGTTATCTATTATTGTAACCATCTGAAACAGGGGAGGAATGCTGGTACTTTCATTTGGTTTATGGCATGCCTAGGTATTTGTAAGCCTTTGGGAGGAAAGATTTAATCCATTATGTATTCACATTTCTGCCATCTAAAAGATAATAGTAACTTCCAAGTACTTTAAAACCTGAGAGGATGCACATTTGCGTTAGGGGTGAACTCCTTGTGCTCTCTGAGAAACACAGGTCAAACTCCACAAATAAACATGGAAATGCAGCAAAAGAGAGGATTAGGTGAACACAGAGCCCAGGCTTCCCCCTGTCCACATTGATTTCAAACACACAGAAACTAAATCTGGGCATGGGCTGGTGTTTCCCAGCATCAGAAGAGCTAGTACAGGTGTCCTTGTGCCTCCACAACCTCATCACTGCAGCAGAAAAGCAGTGAATTTCATTGTAATTTAATTTAATTTATCCCACTGTGCAAGACAGAGTCCAGCAGAAGGAGATTCCACAGCCAGCTCTTTTCACTGACTCCCATTGCCTGACGTGCTCCCTCCTGGGTCAGCAGAGAGCATCAGCTCCTCCCCAGGAGAGAGGGATTCTCCAGAGGCAGCACCCAGCCCATTTAAAATCCAGCATATGTAACAACAGTAGGAGCAGCATGAATCTGGTGGACCAGAGAGTCTGCCTAGTCTGGATTTACCTGTCTCTCATCATTTGGCTCTTACAGAAATAAAAAGAAAACAAAGCTATATGTTAAATACCTCTATAGGTTAAGAGGAAGTACAACTGTACGTGGTACCATTACAGTAAGATCCAAACCATGTCTGCAGGGTATTTACAACTCTTGGATCCCTTTAGGAACATGCACCAAGAAAGACTGACAGGCCTTGGGAAGGTGAGACAATGTGGTTTTCAGGCAATGAATATGCACAGCTGCAGAACATTACTGACTTTTCTGCAATCAGTTGTTTCCTTCTCCCACTGTAATGTGCAGGCAGGGAATAACTAAAACGTGCGGGGTATTTCCCAGCTGTGCAGTGAGGCTGACCAAAAGCTCCTCAACTGCTGGGTGCACTGCCAGTGTGAGTCAAAGGGTCACGGAATCATTTAGGTTGGAAAAGACCTCTAAGAGCACCCAGGTCCTTCACATCTCCCAAGGAACCATCAGTGGACACACCCATATCCCCTTTTCTTATCATTTCTGATTTGCAGCACTCAGTAAATGCCTTTTTTTATTTGCTTCCTGCCCCCTTCTAGAAGGAGACGTACTGGGACAGTTCACAGTTGATCAAATTGAGGGTGAATGGACAATTTCTTCCAAGAAGCCTCTGGACAGAGAAGATACAGAGAAGTATCTCCTCAAGGTTATGGCCTCTGATGGGAAATTTCAGGCTACCACTGAAGTGGAAATTTTTGTACTGGATATCAATGACAACAGCCCTGAGTGTGGCCAGGTAAGACGTCTGTTCTGGGACATCAGGGGCATAAAGGGAGATCCTGGGAGGGAAAGAACACAATAGAAAAGAAGAAAGAACAGGCAGAGCATGTTAAAGGGTTTGGCTTGTCATAATTCTTCTCACACGATCCTGTTGCTTTGATTATGCTTAACAATTTTAATTAAGCTGCATGTCAAGCAAGAATATTAAATCTAGCCTCCAAGCATGTTTGCCAGCAGCAAGCGAGAGCCTAAGCATTATGAAGAGTAATTTTTGGAGATAAACAATGCCAGGAAGCCTCCTGGGAAGGGGCATGTAAATTACTGAGTTTTATATCCTGCTAAGCTGGGAGATTCCCATCAGGAGGTTTGTTGCTGTAGAGAGCTGATCGCTGGTGTGGACGTCACCCGTGGTGAGAACGAACAGAGGTGGTTACTTCCCAAAGGAGATTCAAAGGCTTGTGTAACATGAGCTCACTGGTCCCAGTCCACACCCCAGCAGCCAAGAAAGGGAGGCACATTGTGTTCCCCTGTTAGCACAGGGTTTATCCTTCTCCGTGAAGCTTCTGTGGGTCTGTTCTCCTCGCGTATGAGGTGGAGGTATTTTGGGGATGGCTCGGATGCCAATGATTTCTTCTCTCCTGGACAGATACTCTACACGGGGAGAGTCTCTGAAGACGCTGGGCCGGGTCTTTTCATTTTGAAAATATCAGCGAGCGACCCCGACGTCGGCAGCAATGCCCAGATAACCTACAGCCTGCACGGCCCCGGCGCGGAGGAGTTCCGCCTGGGCCCACACACAGGTGAGAGCAGGGCAACCCGGTGCTTTGCTCCTCTTCCTCACCCACCCCCAAGAAATGCAAGCTCCCTTCTCTTGAGCAAACACAAGGAGCTGTTCATTCCAGCTGTCCCAAGCTAGGAAGGAATGGCCACAGAATGAGGGGAGTGAGCTCCACATCATCCTGTTGGCTCTTGTTGCAAGTGTTGTTAAAATGAAGGGAAGACATTATTACTAGTAGCCAGGTCTCAAGGAGGAAAGAGCAGCAAGTATTTGGCTTGAGCCAAAGACACGAGTTCTAAATCCCAGAACACCCCTTATCTTGGTCTTGGGCAGTGTATTTACCCAAACAGACTTGATGATTATTCAGGAGATCACTTGGAGTTCATTACATTGCAGAAAGCTCAATTGCAGTGGGGTTTAGAAGTATTTATGAACAGAATTTATTTATGAACAGTTTTATCCCATGATGGCATCCCTTGGATGAAGTTCAGCTGTACTTGCAGGACTGCCCATGCAAAGCCTTGCCAGGGCCCTGTCTGGCAGTGATCCGAGGATAGCCCTGAGCAATGTGGCGTGGACACATCACCACTATTAGCTCAATTATTGTCTCCCACGGTTCATCCAGGAAAACAGCTCAACCTCTCTGAGGTCTTGCAGGCTGCGGCTGTGACCGCTGGAGACACGACCACCTCCTGTTCTTTCCCACAGGGGAGCTGACCACATCTGCACCCCTGGACCGTGAGCAGAAGCCCAGGTACCACCTGGTAGCCAAAGCCACGGACGGCGGGGGCCGCTCGTGCCAGGCCGATGTGACGCTGGTCATTGAGGACACCAACGACAACGCGCCGAGGTTCTTCCCCAGCCACTGCGCCGTGGCCGTCTTTGATAACACCACAACAAAGACACCCATCGCTGTGGTTGCCGCCAGGGACCTCGATGAAGGTGAGTCAGAACGGGATTGATGTGTCAGTAGAGTTCATCTTTCATTCTGAGTAGAAGCTTTTGGAACCTAGGGAAGTGCTACAGCGACGGGCCTGGATGATTGAAGCTTGGCGAAGATGTGCCTGGATCTCATCGCTGACATGTTCTTGACTACTGGGCTGGCATCAGCATTTTTGTCACCCTGTTGGGAGCGCAGTATCTGTAGAAACATGCAGACCTTCTTTGAGAATGTGCTTGATGATTGTAGCTGGGATACAAAGCACAAGCTGTCACACGGGGATCCAAACTGGACAGAAACTTTTTCAAAGGTGCAGACTGAGAATGAGTGTAATAAAGGAAAAAAAAGGAGTTTTATATATGGGTGGGGTAGGTAATACCCCATTGATGGAGATGGAGAGGTCCTTCTGAGATTCTCAGGAATACAGGTAAAGACACAGAGATTCTCAGGAATATAGGTAAAGCTCATAAGAAAGGAACTGTAAATAAACCTCTCCGGCAGAGAAGCAAGATCATATTTATCTTCTTTGGAAGCAGATATGAAGAGAAATTACATCTGAAAACAAGGTAATTCAAAATGGGGAACACTAGTAAATGCAGATAGCTGACATTAGTGGATAGTGGTGAGCGTGGCTAGATGACTGAAGCTGCAGACAGGCAGGGGCACACTCAGTGTTAGTTTGATGTTCATACAGCCTCCATTTTCCCTGGGAACTGAAGGACATTCAGTTCATACAGTCCTAATGTATTATAAATAAATAAACCCATGATTTACTGCAGCCTGTCCGTTACCCTTCCAGGTCTCAACGCTGAGGTGGTCTATTCTCTGTCTGACTCTGCCAATGGACACTTTTCAATTGAGGAAACCACAGGGGTGATCCGCCTGGAAAAGCCTCTGAAGGATTCCCAGCACTCAGCCTTTGAGCTGACAGTCTGTGCCACCGACCGGGGCACCCCGCAGCCCCTCTCCTCCCTCGGCACTGTCACTGTCTCTGTTGTGGATCTCAACGAGTACCTGCCTGTTTTCCTGGCCCCTGAATATGTGGCCATGGTAAAAGAAGACGTGGCTGTGGGTACCGAGGTCCTCAACTTGTCGACCCTGACGAGGGACAATGCAGAAAACACAGAGATCAAGTATGAAATTGTCAACGGCAATGACCACGGGAAATTTCAGCTCAACTCAAACACAGGTAAAATAATCTTGTGCCTGAGCAGGTCCAGGTTGATCCAACACCAAAGGCTGTCTTTGTGTGCGTCTTCCCTGGTTCTTCTCCATTTGGCTCCCACTTCTGTTCACCTCAGTCTTTACCCTGTACAAGGGTAGGGAATACAGTCTTCTCTACTTCAAATTTTGCCATCCAAGTCACTTAAAGAGTTATCCAAATATTTCTGAAATGAATGGAAAGATTCCTTCTATGTGTCTGAGACCTGAGACAGGTCCATGTGAAATGAGGGATCCTGTGGAGAACAGAATGAGAAAATTCTCCCACTTCAAAATGCAGGAGAAAGTGATTTTATTTAAAGAGGCTTTCCATCAAGATCCTGCGAGGAGCCTGCAGCCCAGGATAGCAGGCAGCTTCATTGAGCAGCACTCAATGAAAGTGGCACCTAACCATGGGCAGGCATTGAGCCATGATTACCAGCCAAATAAAGTCCCCTTCTGTTTGCACAGCAATGTGATAAGAGCTGTTATCAGAAGGCCAGTGTTAACTCCCTGAAACAAGCCCTTGGCCGTGTCAGCAATGGCCTTCTGCCCTTGCCTGTACCATCCTCAGTGGTGCCTCAGCCTCAATGGGCACAAGGCTCTTCCTAATTCTTCCACATCAAGGTAGCCAAAGTTACTATGCTGTTTCAGCTGGCAGCTTGGCATTTGCCTTGGCGTATCTGCAGTATTCCAAGAAATCCCACGTGCCGTTAATTCAAAGTATTTTCTGTCCTTTCCCCCATCTGCCAACCTAGGTGCCTTATACATCAATGGGAGTCTGGACTTCGAAGCAAGTCACGAGTATTACCTGTCCATCGAGGGCACGAGGAAGGGCTCAGCCTCTCTCAGTGATGTCACCATGGTGGTGATCAACATAACTGACATTAATGACCACGCACCAGAGTTCATCCAAGATCCCTACTTCACTGACATTCGGGAGGATGCTGCCATTGGAGAAATCATCCTCACGGTATGACTGAACCAGGCCAGCTGTCTTTACCTCTTCTTTATTTGTGCTATGCAATATTCACTCCTCCTTTATAAGTGCACTTTACTTTTCCTTGCACAGAGCCACCTCAGCAGGCTTGTGACATTCAGCGTTTAAGATTAAAGCATGACTTCAGAAAAGGATGGTTGGCACAATTCCTGAGACTCCATACACATGGAGAACACTTTGCCTTATAAGACACCTTTAAGTGAAAATTAAGGGTGGGCTCAGAAGCTTTGAGAACATCCCAAGAAAACAAAAATGCCTGAAAAAGGACAATGCCCTGGTGACGTGGGGAAGGCAGAGGCTCCTCTGGGCAGAATAGCAGAGCCCAAGGTGATGTGGAGCCTGTCCAGCCTGTTACCATCACAGGGGTGGTAAAGTCAGGAAAGGGACTAGGAGAATGCTGAGGAAATTACGTTATCTCGAGAAAACTATTGGATGACAATTATTTGAATGACCTTCCTTTCCCCCTCATTTGAGGCAAGCTCAAACCAATAGCTTAAAGGACAAAGTGGTCCCATTTCTCCATGGCATGTCCTTCCTGGCCCTAAGGTCCGAGCAGGTTTTTTTTTTCTCCAAACAGGTGTCAGCTGATGACTTGGATGGGTCAATGAACAATCAGATCACATATTCCATTGTGGAGGGGAACCCGCTGGGACACTTTGCCATTCAACCCAAAAATGGGCAGATCAGCATTGCCAAGCATCTGGACAGGGAGGAGGTGAGTTCAGGAAAAAGAGAATGGGAAGGCTGAAGCAGATGTATCCCAAAAGACTGAGAGAGAACACCTTACTCAGCTGCCTCCTGTTTTCTGAATTCTTTACTCATAATACTGTAGGTAGAAGGCAAGGCAATAATTTGTTTTCTAGATACTGCAGTAGGATGGCTGGGATTTAGGAAAGGCAGTATAGAATCATGAAATGGTTTGGATTGGAAGGAACATTGAGGATAATGTAGTTCTAGCCCCTTCCATAGGCGAGAACACCTTCCACAGCTCTGAGTTTTGTTCTGCCCCACTGGTACTTCAGTCTGGCTGGGTGAGAGTGAGCCCCAACCAATATTTGGAATGTTGGTTGTGGAAACCAACATAGTTGGGTTCTGCTTCTCTGCATTAGAGCATTAGAGAACACAGGTGTTGGGAGGAGAGAGGTCACCTGGACAGCATAAAACAGCAGCAGCTTGTCTCAGCCTGCCAGAGTTCAGAAGGCATTGGACAACACTCTGAGGCACATGGTGGAATTGTTGGGATGTCCTGACAGGGACAGGAGCTGATCCTCATTGGTCCCTTCCAGCTCAGCTTATTCTGTGATTCTATGATTCTTGAACCGCTACTCACAGGTGTTTGCCCAGCTTAGTTTCATCCATCTTTGCCAAGTTGTTTATCTTCTCTGCAACTGTTGTGAGGCTGATTTAGTTTAGCAATGAGTTTTGAGTGATATTTATGGATGGAGAGCCTTAGCCAAGTACTAAAGGCTGTTGAGGCCATGGTGCATGGCCTCGGGCATTTCAAAAAGCTGCAACAGAATAAAACTTGAATGTGAAAAAGACACCATTCTGCCATTTCTCCAAGTAATCCTGCACTACAAATCCTGCAGATCCCCAGTTATTCGCTGACAGTTAGAGCCATGGACAACGGCCACCCTGCTCAGTTCAGTGATGTCCCTGTGCACGTCCTTGTGTCTGATGTCAATGACAACCCTCCCCGCTTCTTCCAGCTCAACTACAGTGTGGTGGTGCAGGTAAGCCAGGATTTGTTCTCCCAGCCCCTCTCATTGCACTAAGGAACTCATTCCTAGGCTGCTGCTGGAGCAAAGTGGGGAGATGTGATGAATTATGTTGTTGCTTTGTGCTCTGTGTGTTCTAGGGCAGGGGTGGGATTTGTTTTCCTCTTCCTGATCCAGCAGCTCCAGAGGCACTGTAGGTTCCCCTGGGCTATTTCTCTTTGCTCACCTTCCTCCAACAGCATCTTTCCCCATTTCAGGAGAATGCTCCCGTGGGGACAAGTGTCCTGGAGCTGATTATGAGTGACAGAGACTCTCCAGAAAATGGCCCACCATACTCGTTCCAGATCACCCAGGGCAATGATGGGAAAGCCTTTGAAGTCACCCAAAATGGTCTGCTGGTGACATCATCTGTCCTGAACAGAAGAATGAAAGAACAGTACCTTTTGCAAGTCCAGGTATAGCCTGTGTTACTGTCCTGGTGTCTGAATTCCCCAGCCAGCTTAAGTAGCAATAAAATGCGATTAGCATGGCCCAGCTGAATGAAAACATCTCTGCCTTTGAAGAAATCCAATCCAGGCACAAATTGTGCAGCTTGGAGCCAGCTCCAGAGCTCAGTTCTCCACACAGTCTGCCCACAAGAAGCAGGGGGCCAGCTTCTGTGTTGATAAAATCAGATAATATGATCATGAAAAATACTCTGTCAGCAGTTTCCTTAGACAGATGCTTTCCCCATAATCATTCTAGTGAATTCCAATTTAAAGTGAGACCTGGATCTGGTCCTACAAGCTTTCTCTAATTATCCTTGTCATTTCAGAAGTGGTTTCAGTTCCTCTTCAAAAAGGATTTCTATTGTTGCAGAATGAATTCATTATTCTTCAGTGTTATCAGTAGGGATAGTCCATTACAAACAAAAGGATAATAACATGTAAAGTACATACTTCTTCAGTAATGGCAGTTGTTGTAAAAGCTGGGTACTATTATATTACAAACCTCAACCTCTAACTGCTTAGCATTGGGGAGAAATGTATCCCATAATCTGATTATTTGCATTTTTCTGTTTGAGGTTCCTTGACTCAGTGCTAGACACACATTGTCAGAGGTGGGACAGGGGCTTGAGCAGCCTGGAAGGTCAGCGAATGTATTGATGTGCGTAACTGCTTCACATCTCCGTACACTCAGTTACGCATGGAACACAAAGATTGGCAACATCACCAAAAGTTATTAACTCTCAGGAATTCAGAGCCACTCAGAGGTGCCTCAGCTGCTGCTCTATGCTCAGGGAAGTGAGCGTGACTCCACCACCAGCAGAAGGCTCCAGTCAATCTCAGTGCTGCCCTTTCCCTAGGGCCTTCTCCAGGCAAAGCTCCAACACCGCTGACAATTTTTTCCCATTCCTCCTCCATTCCCAACCTGCTGCCTGAGAGCTTCCACTCGTTGCTCCCTGAAAGGCACTCTCCCTCGCGAGACCTCCCGAGTCGGGTGAGGTGACAGTAAGTCAGGGTGTGGCTGTAACAGATCCTTCTGTTTTCCTTGCCAGGTGTCTGACAGCGGCATCCCTCCCCTCTCCTCATCCGCGTTTATAAATATCCAAGTGACTGAGCAGAGCCAATACGCCCCCTCGGCCCTTCCCCTGGAAATATTCATCACCACCAACGAGGAAGCTTTCCGCGGCGGCGTTCTGGGCAAGATCCACGCCACGGACCGGGACCCCCATGACACGCTGGTGTACACTCTGGTGGCACAGGTGCCCAGGGAGGGGCTCTTCTCTGTCGGGGCTGCGGATGGGAAGATCATTGCTGGGGACAAGCTCCCCCACGGCCACTACCTCCTGAACGTGACGGTCAGTGACGGAACGTTCACAGCCAGCACCAGCGTCAGCGTCCACGTGTGGTGCTTCACACAGGAGGCCTTGGACAAGGCAGTGGTGCTGCACTTCCGACACCTCTCCCCCGAGGAGTTTGTGGGGGACCACTGGCGCAACCTGCAGAGATTTCTGGGCAACGTCCTCGTCACCCGGCGCCAGAACATCCACATGGCCAGCCTGCAGCCTGCAGCTGCCTCTGATGGAGTGGATCTGCTCCTGGCTGTTGGAGAGCCGCACGGCTCCTTGTACGAGCCGCGGGTGCTGGCCAGCAAGCTCACGGGGTCAGCTGGGGAGATGGACCAGCTGGTCGGGCTCCGGATGAAGAAAGCGGTCCACGTGCCCTGTCACGGGTCAGACTGTGCCCACCGTGTCTGCAAGGAGACCATCCAGCTGGATCCGGGCATGATGTCGACGTACAGCACTGCCCGGCTCAGCGTCCTCACCCCGCGGCACAGCTTGGAGCAGATCTGCTCGTGCAATGGTGAGTGTCTGACCCTATAAACCTGGGCTTCTTGTTCCTTCCTTCAGTACACTATAGAGCACCTGGATTTTTCCAGGGAATTAGGTTGCCCAGTGACCAACAGCTCTGCCCACAAGTTCAAAGACTCTTAGAGTCTGAAAGTTTCATTTAGTCTATTTTTAAAAATTAATCTCCTGTAGCATTTAATAACAGCATTATGTGTCTCTCTCATTAGGAAAAAAGTCACTCATACTTAGCAGGAAATGAAGGTCAGTGATCAAAATTTGTTATGTGTTATCTCATGTGTTGATCCTGGACCTGGCAAAGCACAGAGTAACTGATAAATGAGGAAAGCCAAATGAAGTATATTTCTTATATGGCTCTAGGATACATCAAGAAATAATTGGAGGGAGAAGGGATCAGTAACACTAGGGCAGGAATGTAAGAGGATACCACAGAATAATATAAAAACTTACTAAGGAAGGAGAAATTCAAGGACGTTGTTAACCACACTGGGGGCACCTTGAAAGACAGAAATATCCAAGCTGATATTTCAGGGTTACTTCACAGTTGGGTACATAGAAGAAATACTGGGAGCTCCCAGTGGGACTGTGGGAGATGCAGTTCAGGGTTGCTGCACGGATGGGACTGCTCCTGGACAGCTATGGCTGGAAAAGCCAACAGAAACAACAAAGTTTTGTGGCTGGGAAAAGAGGCAAGGCTTTATACATTCCATAGCATCAAAGTACCCCAGAGATGAGACTTTTCTTTCATTCTCCTTTCAGGAACAGCTGTGAGGTTTGGGGGCCACAGCTACATTTGGTACCAGCACTCCCAGGTCGGCTCCTGGCACATGCACTTTCGCCTCAAGACCCACCAGCACCACGCCGTCGTGTTCCACGCCAACGGGACTGACCACGCCACCCTGGAGGTGTGTATGGCAGAGCAGGGGGATTCCTCTGCACAGTTACAAAATCCTTGCTCTCTCTCGGGGAAGGGAATCACAGAAAGAATATGCAAAAATATGTACCCTTAGTAATTTGTGTAGCTGGAATACAGGACTTGGGAGGACCAAATGAGAGCCAAGCACTGTTTGGTAATTGCTGCAACCACAAGTGGGAATCGTCCTCTGTACATGTAAATGCACGTGTTGGTCTCTGGTGTGACTTCTGGTGAAGCCATCAGATACCCATTGCAGGTCTGCCTCACCTTCTTTCCTCCAGCTTGTTTCTTCATTCCTCTCTCGCATCTCATCTCTCAGGACAAAGAATTTGTCAGGTGGAGTTATCCACAGACCAGTCTGCTTCTACTTTAGCAAAGGACAAAGACAGGAACATTTCATTCTGATCACTCTCCTCCCTTCAACTGAACAGTGAACTTACCAAAGCATTCAAAGATCATCTCTTTCTTCCACTTTGGCAACAGAAGGAAAGCAGCAGATGACTAAAGGATAGTGGTTTTGAATATTCCTCATCAACTGAATTCAGACTAACTGGAGACTAAAATCACAGGACATGCTTACAGAGATTTGCCTTTGAGACTGATCACATTGAGATCTACACACTATAACCTACCTGGAAGTGTTCATCCTGTCCTTGGATTCCCCCATCTCTTCTCATAGTTTCACAACCCCGTCTTCCCGTTGTTCCATCTTTCCAGTGTTACAAAAGACCCACACAGACAGGGAGTTGCACAGCAGCCAACCCCCACGCACAAACCTTTTGCACATATTTCAAACTCCTGCTGCCACAGCCATCACTCCTGAAGAGCAGGAGCAGAGAAATATCATCCATATGTCCTGTATAAGCTGAACCGTAAAGGGCCAGTGAGAAAAACTTCTCAAGAAGGGTCTCAAGCTTTCCACCTCATCTCTGTGAAGGAGGGTCACCAAAGAGTTCATCAGAAGGAATCCAGCACTTTAGATGGTGCTCAGGAAGTACAAGGTGGTGAGAAACTCCACCAATCCAGGCCAGCACAGGGAGTCAAGGGAGAAAAGGCTCATTATTGGTGGAGTTCAGTGAGCCCATGATCTCCTGTGCCCAAGCTTGTCTCCATAACCTTTTCAGTAGGAAATATACATAAAGCCTCCTCCATAAAAGTGCCTGTGAATAATTTCTTCCCTGACTCACTTTATTAGCAATATCTTAGGGATAAAAATGTTTCTAAACCGCCTGGCTTGATAAAAATGAAGGAATACCTTAAGATTTTAAACTTTGTTAGACTGAAGTACTCCAGATACGAGCCAAAGCCTTGAAAGGACCATAAGTGATGGTTTGTAGATTTGATGAAGAGGATGAGCTCTCCCAAGAGCATGCATATCATCACTTTTCCAGTCTCTAAGCTCTCCTGATGTTCAGAAATAGGTTGCAGCAAGAGGATGGCAAACCAGGCAAACTGGGAAAGGCTTGGCAGTGTGTCAGTCCTTGCTCCAGGGAATCGAGTTCTCAGCTGTCTCCCAGCCCCAGAAATTGATAAGCCAAATCTGCAGACCCATCTGAAGTGAAATCATGTTCCTGCAGATGAAGTGAAGTGACAAAGTTCTCTGGTGTGCTTGCCAATTGTGCAAAGGGATTTACACACGTGTTGCCCTGAGGCCTTCCATGGCATGTGCCAGCTGCTTCTTGTTCTTCCTTCCTTCAGCAGTTGCTCTCTCCTCCCACTGGTTATTTATTTGTACCGTGGGCTTCTCTGAGAGTTAACTGTTGTCGTGCTCTGCTCCAGAGCAGCCCCTTCAGACTGTGTGTGGCTTTCTCTAGAGTCAGTGTAGCCCAGAGCCATTCCTGCTCCTCTAACCCCTTCCAAGAATCAGCCCTCCTCACAGGCTCTGATGTCCCCGTGGACATCGCTCCTGCCTGGGATGAATTGCTTGATGTTACACAGCAGGCTCTGCAGGTTTCCCACCAACACTTCATTCCATCTCTTGTCTCCTTTTCCGTAGGCTCTTGGCTTCTGTGAGAGAGGTTTTATCAACAAAGCAGTGGGGAGATAAAGGTGGAAAAGGGGTTTAACCCTGACTTCACCCCGAAACAGCACAGCTAACTTTTCCTTTCTCCATCCTGTATGACTTTTAAAGATTAATCTTGGGCCAGAAATAGGAATTTCTGATATCCCAGTTTAAGTCCCACCCAGTTGGTGGGACTTAAACTTTCACAGCTTAATCCTTTATCTCTCTCCAGTCTGGTGGAGATCAAGGATTGGATTGCAGCACATATCAGTGACTTTGGCCTGGTTTTCAGTATGGATACAACAGTAATTCCTTTCTCTGCCTCCCAAGTCCTCCTTTTTTCCTCCAGAGAAAGCTGCCAGTGCTTCTCCTCATTAAGATCCTTTCACCACCCTCACCCCTGCCAAAGGGGCAACTGCTCCAGCACCTTCCCCACCACTAATGAGACAGTGAGAACAGAACAAAAGCCACGTGGCCCAGAACAAGAGTCCGACTGTGACTGGTGATGCACTTACGGATAGTCTGAATGCCAGGGCTCTGATCAGGCTCAGGAAGGTGGCAGAAAGGGCAAGCAGCTGCAGCAGTAGCTGTATGATCCCATGGCTCTGCTCTCTGTTACATGGAAAGATGAGCTTCCCTCCTTGCATGCTGGTCAAAGGCTCCCAGGAGAGACCATGGGTGAAATTGCGCCAGAGGGATGAAGGTGTTTTGCAAAATAAAGGAGTTGCAGTCACTTAATTGATCCAGGCATAGGTTAAAAAAGGTATAAGGGGCTCCATTTGGTACTACTTGGGATCAGAAAATTGGGAGTCATCTCAACTGTCTCTGTGAAGGCTGGGAGAGAGCGGAGCAAGCAGCAGGAGAAATGTTGAAACCCTTCATAAACAGCAGCCACCCGTGTCACAGCTGTCTGGGATTTCTGTGTTTTACAGATGGTTAATGGAGTGCCTCATCTTGGCTACAGCTGCCGGGGGAGCTCCTCGGGGAACCTCTCCTCCTCACGGTTTGTGAGTGATGGCGAGTGGCACTCGGTGTTCCTGGAGGTGAAGAACTCTTCCGTCCGCCTGCTCATCGACGGCCTGGGAAACGCCTCTCTCCAGCTTCCAGGGACCTGCAGTGTCTCCCAGGGCAGACGAGACCTGATTTTTGGGGGCCTCCGGCAGTCGCTGCAGTCCCAGAGAGTCACGCGGGGCTTCAGGGGCTGCCTGGACGTGGTTGCAATCAACGGCAGAGAAGTGGTTCTCCTTCCTGGGAAAGGGCAGTCGAAGGAAGTCTTGGAGGAGGTGGGGATAAGGCAGTGCTGCTCCCCCTCGGGTGCCTGCAGCAGCAACCCTTGCCTCAACAACGGGATGTGCTCCGAAACTCATGGAGGAGGTATGTGAACACCCCACGCAGAGCTGTAGGAGAGCAGTAAGCGGTGAGGGAGGAAAGATGCAACAGTTTTATTCACCCCGTGGAGGGGCTGTTCCAGAGGGGAAGCAAGCAGAGGTCCTCTATCCCAGGGGAGCTCAAGGGAGTCAGTGCAGCAGCAGCTGCAGGGTGTGAGATCATCATCCTGGCTCTCACCAGTGGACCATGGGCCCAGAGGGCAGGAAGGTGTTTCTAAGGAGTGTGCATGACATAGGAGAGCAGCGTGTTGCCAAAAACTCAAATGCATATAGAAATTCCACCCACCCCTCTGCATCCTTTTTTTGCTTAAGGAGCTGTTAACAAGGCTGGAATCAGGCAAGATGGGATCAGGCAGTGATGGTATCTGGGCAGAAACAAGCCAAGATCTTGGTCTCTTCCCACTGCAGTGAGCTACTCCCCAGGGCTATGCAAAGGGATATGGGAAAACCGTAAGCTCAAATCCCAGGAGTCCCAGGCTAACGTGAGGTTTAGAAGAGGTTTGGTACGGGCTCTGCCCTGGGCAGTGTCCCTGCTGCCCTGTGTTCCTGCCATCACAGGGGCTCCTTGCAGTGAGCTCTGTCACAGGGCTGTGAGGAGAGGAGCTGCTCCCAGTGATGTCCCCCCATGTGTCACTGCCCTACAGCTCACTGGAGCTGCCAGGACAGCAGGGCTGCACCCCGTAACACCCTGTCTGTGAGATCGGTGCTGCCTGTGCCTCGGCCCCTCCGAGGGGCAGTGGGTGCTTCCCACGCTGCTGCGTGGGCAGAAGCTGCTCCTGCAGCTCTGTGCTCGTTGGGGCCCTTGCCAAAGCACACCCTGCCCGGCGAGCAAGTGAGGACAGAGGAGGCACCACCTTCTCCTGCCCTGCCCGCTGCCTCTGGGAACAAGATTCCCAGCCCTGTCGACTCAGCAGCTGCCTGGTTCAGGTGAACTTACTTGACACCAGGTGTAAATGTACAGAACAGTTAGTCTGGCTGGCACTCACACCTCAGCCTCCAGACCCTCTGCACAGGAAGCCTCTCTGGCTGGGCTGGAAGCGGCTCAAAGCCCATGAGGGGAAAACTGTCTTGGTTTGAAAAATCTCTTCTCATAACCCTTGTTTCATTGCAGAGAGAATACAGTGGGAGGGGGAAGTGAAAAATCCCTCCCTTAGTAATAACCTAATGGTCATCCGGTGCCCTCCCCATAGTTTCCTTCCAGGAGGAACAGTTTCTCCTGCAAATGGTGTGACTGACCAGGAAAGAGCCTGTGGGACATGGCCCCAGGCAGAACACTGCTGCAGGGAAAGGATTGCCCAAGGGATGTTCATTTGTGAGGTTATCCAGGTCGCTTGGCTTCCCTGAGTGCTGTGGGCTCAGTCCTGGGGACCCCGGGCAGGCAGCTCAAGTTCATGCCAAGCTGTGCCCGGGATCCCAGGCGTGGGATTGCAGCACAGGCAGGAACTCGCCCGTGGGAGCGAGCCCGGGGAACCACATGGCCGTGTGAGAACACATCTGTGGGGAGAGAGCCCAGGCCAGCCCAGCACCACCCCAACCACAGCGCTCAGGACCACAAACACAAGTGAGCCCCACATCCAGGACATGTGTTTGGGCACACACAGCCCTGTGGGCAATGTCCAGCACCTGCTGCACCAGTGTCAGCACGTCCTTCTGGTACAGCCGCTGACACACGTGTGGGAACAGGCCCGTGTTGTTTGCCCCATGCTCTGAAGCAGGGTTGTTCAGCTTGTGGATGAGTAGCAAAGACTTTCCAAGTGTGCTGCAAGGTGGAAACTCGGAATTTCCCACACAGCAGCACCAGCCAGGTGATGAGCAGGAGCTGAGCACAGCCAGGGACATTCCCATGCCTGCTAAACTGCAGCCAGAAGCACAAACAGCAGGAGCCCCCTCCGAGTCCCTGGCTGTGCTGGGTTTCTCTCTGTCTGTGAGCAGACGTCTCCTGTAAGCAGGAGAAACTCGGCATGTTGAGACAGGCACTTCATACCACAAGAACTCACAGGACCAAAGACTCCTGAGAACAACAAATTACAGGGGATTGCACTCAACAGACTCAGAAACTGTGAATCAGCCAGCCAAGCTCCCCTTCCTTTATCCCAGCTTTGTCCCTCCGCTTCTCCATGCAATAAAGCTATGCCCTGACTGCATCTCTGATCTGTGTCAGGAGAGGACAGGCTTGACTTGTTGCTCAGACAGCTCCCTAGTGCCACTGTGCTGCCCCTGGGTATCCCACAGCACCTGCTGCAGCAGCAAATACCTGTGCTTGGGTAGCTGTGCGAGCCCTCTGTGGGGCCATCAGCACCAGGCACTGCTCCTCGCTGTTCTTGCCCATTTTCCCACACGGATATGTTCACTCTCACCCTCTCCAGGCTACACCTGCATCTGCCCCTGGTTGTTCTCTGGTGAGCACTGTGAGCTTGGGGACAGTCCCTGTGAGTCCAAGCCCTGCCTGCATGGGGGAACCTGCACCCTCTCGGCCACTGGCTACTCCTGCCACTGCCCTGACTGGTACCTGGGCGAAAGGTAAGGCCAGGGGGGGCTTTGGGACAGGTGACATCCCGGGGCGGGCTGAAAACATGAGCACTGCACCTTTCTGGAGCTCACAGGATCCACACACTCTGGGAGTAATTGCAAACTGCAGGCACCTGAACATCGCAGCAGGGAGGTGTTGGAGGGCGGAGCTGAGCAGAACAGGAGACAAATAACTCTGCACTACGTGGTCATTGCCCCTCTGTGCCCATCTCCTGTGAGCAGGAGGGGAAACAGAAACGTCTCCTCTGCTTACAGATGCTTTGGTTGCCTGCAGGTGCTGTGGGGCAGTGCAAAGCCTCTCCTTGCTGGGGGAGAGCCTCTTCCCACGCACTGCTGCTCCCTGTGACAGCAGCTGAGTTCAGCAGTAATGGGAACACCTTGGCTGCAGTGGGGGAGCTCAGCTGTGATGGGGGGCCTGGCAGCAGGGTACAGGCGGGCACTGGGTGCCCTGGGGCTGGGGGAACTTGCCTGGCAGAGTTGTGAGGTGTCTCCTGAGTCAGTAGTCTGACCACCCATCCTGCAGGGTGCTAAAGGGATTGTTTCTATCTGGGACCAGCCTTAAGGGGTTCATGCAAAAGAAATCTGTCCCAGCTCACAGCTGTCATTCATCCAATTCATCCAGTCCAAATCCCAGCTCAAGACAGTGGGCATTATCACCCCAGCCCAGCAGCCCCTCCAAGACCCCCACCTTGCCTCCAGCCCAGCCTGGTCAGAGATTCCCAGCACAAGTTCAAACAGCATCACAGCCAGTTCTGCCTTGCCCATTTGGCCAGGATGGACACTGGTCCTGTGGATCAAGACAAAGGCAGAAATTCTCCGTTCAGCTCTTGGAGTAAAAGCCTGTAGCTGAGCATTAGGTGGCAGTGTAATACCTGACATCAGCCGGAGCCTGTGGGTGCACATTGCACACACCACCTCACACATCCTAAATCACTGACTACAACGAGAGCAGTGCAAACCTCAGTTTGTCCAGTAATGAGAACAAAACAGGGAAGGAAAGCCACTGTGTATTTCCCCCCAGCATGGGGAGGTCATTGCCGTTGGAAGGAAAGGTCCCCTGTACTGCTGGCAAACTTTTAGGATGTGTTGGGGTGGAGCAGGACAGAGAATCAGAAATTCTATCTCATTTCTGCATGTGTCCATAAAATGTCAAAAAGCCTCTCCAGCAAGGGTGTCCACAGGGTAGTCTTTTCCCAAATGTTTGCTGTAACCTGCAGACATCCACAGACCACTCAGAGACTCCACAGAGCTTGGAGGGCATGGGAGACTTCATAAGAGGTTAACACACCTCACACTGACCCTGGGCTCCCTAGTTTAACAAGATGGGAACATCTCTCTATCAAGTGTTAGCCCTAGCCTAACTCCTCTGAGGCAGAAAGACCCCATTTTAATTTGGGCATACAACTGAAAAATAGGGCCACCCTGTAAAACGTGATCTCTCCAAAACCATCATTTTATACTCGAGGATCCTCTGCCAGGATAAGCGAGAATCCAGTGAGGGAGTGAGAGCATCCTTGCGTGGTATAAGCCAGAGCCTGAACAGGATGAGGCGGTTCTGGTGCAGACTGACGGGGGCCGTGTCCCTCCTTTCCCCCTGCAGGTGCGAGAAGCTGGCAGAGGAGTGCCAAGACAACCCGTGCCGCAACGCCGGGCGCTGCGTGAGCAGCCAGGGCTCCGTGCACTGCATCTGCCCGTCCGATTACCAGGGCGACTACTGCACCCAGCCCATCATCACGCCCGCCATCGTGCCCACGCAGTGGGCGCTGGGCCCCGAGGAGATGGCGGAGATCGCGGCCGGCGTGCTGGGGGCGGCGCTCCTGGCCGCGGCCTTCGTGCTCATCCGCAAGTGCTGCCGCCGCCGCGCCAAGGCGCACAAGCCGGTGGCCCGCGAGGACCCCGACCTGCTCTCCAAGAGCGAGTTCTCCAAGAGCGTGGGCGTGGGCACCCAGCCCGTGCCCCCCATCGAGCTCAACATCCTCAGCGACGCGGCGCACAACAACCTGGACCGGGCCACGCCGGAGCAGCGCAAAGCCGCCGGCAGCCCGGAGTTCGTCACCTTCAACTCGGCCAACGCCCCCAAGCACCGGGGCACCATCGTGTGCAGCGTGGCCCCCAACCTGCCCCCCGTGGCGCCCCCGTCCAACTCTGACAACGAGTCCTTCATCAAGTGCACCTGGGCCAGGGAGGAGATGGGTCAGTAGCCACAGCTTTTTCTTCCTCTTACACATCCCTCTTTCCCTTGGGAGGTGGATTTGAGCTTTGCAAACGTGAGGGGAAAATGGTGTTGGCTAAAGCAAAGCAAAGCAGGGGAAAATACTGCCCCAGCCATTGGCTCTTTTTTCCTGGTTCACCAGTACATCCCAGTTTTCTGCTTAAAAAACTTTGGTCTTGTACACAATCAGTGGGAAAACCATTAATGCACAGCAGGCTGTGATCCTGGGTCAAAAAACCCTGTGAAAGAGAAAAATTTTAAAAAACCAAAAACCCCTAAATGTCAGTAGGAGTTTTAATGAAGACATTTCCATCAGTGCTCCTGGACAGAGGGATCACATTCTCAGGGACACAGCTTGAATGGCTCTGGACCCCCTGCAGAAGTTCCTCACAGGAATAACTGCAGGGAAAGGGAGAGATCCAGGGGATCACTGGATCACTGCCCCAATCCCTCCATGACATGAGTTTCTTGCATCCAGACATAATGATGAAGTGTGCCTTTTGGGTGCTAGAGTAGCAGATTATCTGCGTGCTGATGGGGACGCTGCCTCAGCACAACCAGGGGTGATCTCAGGTCCCCACAATTCCCAAATGAGAAACTACGCCTCTATCCCTATGTCTCTCCTCTCCTCCCCAGTCTGCCACATCTGCAGGCTCAGAGCCTTCAGAAGGTATTGGCAGGAGGGCAGGAGAGACGCAACAACCGCTTAGAGCTGCGGCTAACACAACTGTCTTTTGTTGCAGTCTACCCATCAGAAACGACCTACTGGCCCCCACGGTACCTGTCCTCAGATGTCCAGGAGTATTCCCACTACGAGATCATTCAAGGCCCCCCTGCCTCCTCCTCTCAGCCTCCCCTCCCGCCGCCGCCGCCTCCCCCGGCAGACACGGAGCCGGTCGCTCTCTACGGGGGCTTCCCCTTCCCGCTGGACCAGAGCAACAAGCGAGCCCCCATCCCGCCCCGCTACAGCAACCAGAACCTGGAGGACTTCCTGCCGCTNNNCGCTGGGCCCCGTGGACATGGGAGCATCCCAGTGCCAGAACGAGTACACGGCCATCAGCTACTACCCGGCGCAGCTGGTGCAGGGCGAGGGGGTCCCGTACCAGCCCGAGCCGGGCTACAAGAGGGTCAGCATGCGCCTGAGCGTGGCCCAGCCCTCCTACGCCGACTGCGAGCTGGGCCACCAGCCCAGCATCCGAGCCCAGCCCCTGCCACCTCCCAACTACGAGGGCTCCGACATGGTGGAGAGTGACTACGGGAGCTGCGAGGAGGTGATGTTCTAACGGGGCTGGCTCGTGGGATGAGGAGAGAAGCGCATCTCCGCGCACAGCAGAGCGCAGGGGGCCGGCACACGCTGCTGAGGGGAGCCCCCCTCGGCTCGCAGCGTCACCCCCCCTTGCATGGCTGGGTTGTAATTTTGGCTGGATCTTTCCCCTCGCTGCCCTTCACGGTGTTTGTGCTGCAAATGGAGGGGAAATGCTCCAGCCACTGCTGGGACGTGGAGGATGCTCCTGGGATGCCAGTGACTGACCTGTCTCCTCACCAAAGGGACTGCCTCCAGCACCACGTAGGACCACAGCGTGCGACCTCCTCGCACCCCAAAATTCCTGGCCACAGGGAAGGTGAGGAGGAGGGCAAGCACTGCAGGTATGGCAGCAGTCATGGTGGAGCAAGGTGTGAAAGGACTGGCATTGCACAGCCCGGCAGTGCCCCGTGGTGGGGTACAGAGGCTCCCTGATCCCAGCTCTGGCTCCAAGGGCTTGCATCAAGCCAACAGTTTGTTCGTGGAATGGATCAGCTGGTGCAAACCGTCTTCATGTCTGCTCCCTGACACTGGGAGAGAGAAGAGGGAGTGCACCTGGTCCCACCGCACATCCCTCACTGGCTAACAGAAGTCCAAGGGGAAAAAAAAAAAAAAAAGGGAAAAAAAAATCAGTATCTGTAGAAAAACCAAGCAACAAGGTTTGACAGCAGGAGCCGCCCACAGACTCAATCCAGGCTGCCCCCGAGCTGTGTGCACACGAGTAAGGGAGTCTCTGTCCCAAGGATTGTGTGCACAGCCTTGTCCCCGAGGCTGTCATGGTCCCACACTGAGTGCTCTATCCCAGAAAGACTGGCCAGCATTCTGGGGTTTCTGACCAGAGAGGGGCACCAAGGCTACTGAGCATGGGTTTGCCTGTTTGTCCTTGAGCTTGGAAATGTATCGTTTCTTTGTGAGAGGTTTTCTTTGGTTGGTTTGTTTGATGTAACTGTTTTTGTTGTTGAATTTTTGGAAAGTATTAAAAGAGTTTGGATTTTTTTAGTATTATGATTTTATTCAGTATATCAGGGATTCTCCTGTAAGTAAGTAGGACATCCTTGCCTAGCTACAGCCAAGGGAATAACAGCTTAGTTTGGGCACCAAAAGCTTTCAGAGAAGTACCAAGACAGCAAGTTAAACACCTTTTTGAGGGTCCTGTTAGTGCCAGAGGGATGAGGCAGACAGACCCACAGCACCCTGTCTTGCTTTGGGAAACCACGAGCCTCCTGTATCTCTTAGCTCAGGAGTAATTTGGGTTGAAAGGACCCAAATGGAAGCCTTTGATTTGCATCCCCAACAACCACCTGTTTCACCTCTCAAAGCTCTCATGCACTTCCACAAAACTTTTTCACCAGCTGTGTTCAGCAGAAAGCAGTCCCTGCCTAGATCAGAACTGTCTTATCTAGTTGGTTTTATTTTGCTTGCAAATCCCTCAGAACATCATCGTAAAATAATGCATTTCTGTACCTTGTTTTGAGGACATTTAATTTTGAGGAGTCTCAGCAACAGGCACCACTTTTTCCCCGTAAGGAAAACACAAATTGTTCTTCCCAGCACCAGAAACAGCACAAAGTGATATTTTCCTTCAGACTTTTTAACTCCCCAGGGTTGCTTTGGCCACTGGTCACAACACAGAAAAGGGCAAAGGCAACTTGAGATGAAGCTCCACTGACACCTGGGAAAGAGCAGCCTCAGTAAAGCAACGTCATGGGATGGGGACATGGGGAGAGCCCTGCAATCCTCACCCCTCAGACAGGATGGCTGCGCATCCCACCGTGGTGCTGGTGACTCTCCAGCGCCAGCTGTCACTCCTGCCCTGTCATTCAGGTGACCTCAGATCCCATCAGCCTGCAAAACGCCTCCTACTTTGAGAAAAAATTCGCCCGATTTCTAAAGATGAACTTTTTATAGCACCGATTTCCCCACAGCCCCGTAAGGACACACTGCAATGGCATGAATTATTCAGCAGTGAGGACAAAGCGAGCTGCAGCAGTGCTGGCAGTCTCCCAGTGTGGGCTGACTTTTGCTCCTTTGATCTCTAGGGCGGATCAGCAGCAGCTCAGCATCCCCCCATCTCTTTTTTTACATGCCAGGCTCTTTTTTTTTCAGCTGCAAACCCCACTTTTGGCATAAATAGGGAGATGAGAAACCCAAGCCCAGCTTTGGTGGGGCAGAGAAAAGCCCAGCCCTACAAGCCCATAAGCTCAGCCCACAACCTACTTGCATAAATGAGGTCAAAAGAAAAATTAAATTTTCCAAGCAGCAAAGCTGGAACACTTCTATTTGAAACACTCCCTAGGAGGGGAAATGTGTGCTGTGTGGGGGTGGGAGCAGCACAGGATGGGATCCTGGCTGCCTGCTGGGCTCCACACCTCCTGCTCTCACTTCTTCTGGAAAAAACCTCCACTTCACACCCCTTTACACATAAAAAATAGATCATATTTATTGATTAAAGTAAGATACATGATTCAGGTGCAGCACCAGCTCTGTGGCTGGGCGGCCACCTGTGCTGTATGCTGACAATATCCATAGGCACAAGACATGGACGTGACCATTGCTATATTTACACAGACAAGTTTCTTGGTTACGGAGCAGCTACGATATACAAGTGTCAAATTTTCGTGTCCATCGGGTCCTGCAGCAGCTCCAGCTGGCTCAGCAGAGCCCCTCACACCACGTGTGCCACCAGCACATCTCGCCCCATCTTCAAACACCCCTGCTCACCCCAATTAAAGGGAAGAGCTGCAAAACCCATTTAATGCTTCTGTGATATCCCAGCCCCCTTGGAAATGAGCTCTTCACTGCTGCTTGCCAAGTGAGTTTGGATGCCAGGAGCCTCATCAGCAAACCCACTGACGCCCAGTGCCAGGCTGGGGCCATGCCTTGGCACACAGCTGTCCCTAAAATGTGGCCAGCCTTCTTAGAGTGCACTACTAGCAGGGCAAGGGGAAGCATCAGACATCCCCTGCTCCTCACAGCACTCCATCCTCTGCTCGACAATTCTGACTCAAGCCCAACCCCAAGGGCCACGCTGGGGTCAGTACACAGAGATGGACGTGAATATTGCACTTGTCCCGCCTGTGTCATGCTCTGGAGCCCCTTTCCAGCCCTGGCTGCTTCCTCTCTATCCCCATGGTGCCCTCCAGAGGGAGGATTTGAGTTAAAGCTTTGCTCTGCTCCTGACCAAGCGATGCTGGTCACACCAAAACCTTCCCAGCACAGTCTTGGAGGAGACGAGGTGAGCCCCAAGAGATGCAGGGAGCAGAAGAGGGGCTGGAAAGGGGCAGTGACGTGGCCATGGGTCCATGTACCAGCATGTGGCACCCAGAACTGCCAGCAAAGAGACACAGTGCAGACACAAGCAGCACCCAGGGAGAGGCAGGCTGCAGGGACACTGCTCCACACGGCCTGCTCCTCCTTGTCAAACACCGAAAACAACCCCAAGCCTCACCCTCCACCAGAGATGGGGACACAGCCCACTGGTGCTCTACTCACCCTCCTTTCCCACCAGCAGCAGCCTTTGCCCACCCCCAGGGAGACATGGCTGCAGTGGGATGAGGGATGAAGGGCTCTCCAAAGAGAGCCAGAGTTTGGGAGATGCTACCTTAGCAGGCAGGAGTTCGACCTGTCCTGTGGAGGATGCATTTGCTCCCTTGTCTTAAAAAAAAGTAGAAATCCAGCAGAAAGGCAAGGAAACGCTCTAGGGAGGAAGCTGGGCTCTCAGAGAAAGGAAAGCAGCAGCACCATGGGACCATCCCTGCCAGGCATGCACCAGCCACAACAAAAGAAGCAACAGGAACACAGGGAGAAGTGCCAGGGAGCTGCATCCTACAGGAGGAGAGGAGCTGGGTGGAAGCAGAGAATGCAGAGGGAGTGGAACCAGGAGAGGAAGGGTTAAAAACAGATATATTACGGAGTTTTTGTGTGTGATTTGACATTCAGTATCGGCCTGCAGACGCAGGCGGAGCGTGCCAGGGCCAGCTCAGGCACTGTAAACAAGGTGATGTATTCCTGTGGCGTGTGGGCAGCATGTGGTGACCCCTGGGGACACCCCGTCCCACCCAAAGGGGACCAGCTCAGCCCCTCGTTCTGGCAGAGCCTGTTTGCTCCTCACACGCCTCGGTTCTGTAAAGCTTGTGAAAGCCAAGCACGGGGTTGTGCGCTGCATGGGGTTAAAGAAGTGTCACTACTGAAAGCGTGGGCCAGGGGTCAGCAAACCCTCCCAGGCCAGGGAGGTGCCGTGCCCAGTGCCCAGTTCCAGGGCCTGCTCAGAATTCCTGCTCAAGGCAGCTGGAAACAGAGCTGGAGCACTGCAGGAGCCAGGGCCCACAGCTGTGGATCCCACTGAGAGAGAGCTGTGGGCCCCGGCATGCTCCGCAGCTCAGGCTCTGCCCACCCTCCCCACAAGGCCGAGGTGAGGAGGGAGCTCCACGCTCTCTAACCTGAGCTGAGGTTTGTCTGTTGCTGTAAAAATAAAGTGCTCAGGAAAAAAAAAAACAAAAAAAAAAACAAACTGGCACAAAAAAGCGATATCCCTGTTCCCTGCCCTGACTGGAGGGACAGGGGAAATATGGAAAAGGTTGGGATTTAAAAAAATAATAAAAATAAAATAAAATCTACATCCCTGGGATTCCTCACCTCTCAAAGTGCCTATTTACAGAGGAACTGTTCTGCTCTACCACCTTCCCTGAGAGCCCTCAGGGAAGGCACTGCCCCAGCCTGGATCCCACCTTCCAGACGGAGCCCGGGGCAGGATCCTGCTGCGGCCTCGGTGCTGGGCAGCCCCCTCCCCTCACAGACCAAACCCACCACGCTTCCCAAGAGCAGAGGGGAGGCCGTTCCCCAGAGAGCAGTGCCCGGTGTCCATGCAGCCCCAGCTCAGCATCCGGAGGGCCCAGCGGGGCTCGGGGCCGGTCACTGCACCAGGACAGTGGTGGCGTTCACCACGGTGGCCGCGGGAGCCACCAGCTCCACCAGCGACTCGTACGTGCCCACCACGAAGCCCACGAAGCCAAAGAGGCTGATGGCGATGTCCTTGGTGATGACCAGGGGGTGCATGCCCTCGGAGTAGTAGGTGGCAATCTCCAGCAGCGGGGGGAAGATGAGAGCCAGGGCGCTGCTGCTGACGGAGCCCACCAGGGAGATGACGAGGTCCAGGCGCGGGATGAGGATGGCCAGCACGCCTGGAGAAGGAACGGACACGACATCAGAGCTGCCACCTCCCAGGCGGCCGAGAGGCTCCTCCCTGTGTCAAAGCCTCACCCGGGGATGCGGCTGAGACACATCTCTGTCCTCCTCCCCGCTGCATATTTTTCCGGCAATTCCTCCTCCCCACGGAGCAATTAAGCTGTTAATTTAACAACGCTTCTCGTCGCCGTGGGCACCACCAGAGTGAGCTCCAGGGGTGAGCAGGATGGGTGTCGCTGGCTGCCAGCATTCCCGACCCCCCTGTGCGAGCCAGCACTTCTGCTCCCCACACCTGGGGAGCCATAAAGCCTCAGAAACCCCATAAAAGCAGGAGAAGAGAAGAAAAAGGCATCACCCCCCCCCCACCCCAAATCAATCCGTGTGGTTTGCGTGTGTTTAGAGCTGCTCCAGCAGCAGCACGCCCACGGCACAGCCCGGGGGAGAACATTTGTTAGGTGAGAACTGCAGCCAAGGAAAATCCCCCTGGGAGACTCCTGACAGCTTGAGCTTAGCAGTTCGAGCTCCGGGACATTCCTGCTCCTCCTGCACAGCAGCAGGAGAGGACAGAGGGCTGTCACCAGAGCTCTGCACAACACAAGAGAACCCTCTGCAAGCAAAGCAGACTTCAGTGCTTAACCAGTGACCAAGAGAAATAAATTGTTTTATTGCTTTGAAGGCTTTTCTGTTTAGAAACAGGAAACACCTAGAACCATGGCAGGTGCAGCCCCTGTGGAGAAGGGACATCTCAGGGCTCCTTATTGGAGGGATTTGTTCTCTCCCTGGTCATCAGCTACAGGCAAGAGAGGCTGTTGGAGCCTCTCTGAGCCAAGGATCACCCATGGAACTGCAGAAGAAGCAAGGCTTAGGAGACTGACTGTGTCACCACTGCAACACCGCTGTCATCTGGAGAAGCCTAGAGATAAATATCCCTTCACCAAGAGAAATAGCAACAAAGGTCCTGAGCCAGTTTATCCTGGTGCTCAGCCCTGAACAGAGCCAAAGGAGCTCTCTGCCAGGTGACTGCTGCAAGCAGCACCCCTGCTCCAGCAGCCTCTGAGGAAAGCAGAGCAGCTCTCCTCCAAGAGCACCCTCAGCCCACCCCACACTGCTCTTTGGACTCAAAAGTAAACAAAATTATTAACTCCCCTCTAAAACAAGCAGATTTGAAGCACCAGCTGCAGTCTTCAGCCTCTGGGGAAACGGTCCGATTTCTGCAGGTATTAATTCAAAGGGGTTTTAAGCATGCTGGTTTTGAAGTTTAAGCTTGAAAGACACCCATACACCAGATTGCATCCTCTCTTTGAGAGCCAAAGCCCTGGTGGGGGCTTGTTGTGCAGCCACACAATCATCCAATGAATATTCATGCAACTCCCCTACTCGCTTTTATCCTCAGCAGGAGCCACAGAGATCCTTTACATGGAAGGGTGAGGGGAGGAGGTACAAAGGAACCTGTATCCTTCCACCAACACCTCTGCTGCATCCCTACCCCCAAATAGAAGGGTACAGCCACTGCCAATGCCTAAATCCCATTTCTCCAAGCCTTCCCTTCCGTGGCTTGGCATAGCCCAATACCCTCCAGGAGAGTTCCAAGTTCACCCACAGCACAAGGATGGCCAGAGAATATCACCCAGCATGGCAGAATTTCATCCCTGCACCCTCTAAGGACATCAAGGCTTCAGGAACTCAGCACAGAGGAGATGGGCCTTGCCCACCTTTGTTAATGCAGTGCTTCTGGCCTTTCATTAGAGAGAGCAGCACCCTGCTCTCAAACCCAAACCAAAGCCAGCTGGGATGCAGGGCCAGGCCCCTGATGCTCAGCTCTGCTGCATCAGCAGCATCAAGCCATGGAGCAAAGCTCCACTTCAGCAGAAGACACCAGGGAGCTCAGTCAAGCATGTCAGCTGTGCTGACAACACCAAGCATTTAGTCTTCAGGAATCAAAGCCAGCCAAAATCAGGTACCACCTGATTGACTCCACGCCTTTCCCAAAAGTCCACCAGGCTCGAGCCAGGAGCCTGTTCTACCAAAACCTCACTACAGGCACCATTCATATACCATGAAGGGAAGGGGCTGCTCCAGACACACCTGCCCAGCAGCTCACTCTACACTGCAGCACACCAGGGCTCTGGTTATGGGTCACCGACCCCTGCCAGGTGTCTCTGGCTGCGCTCCATGCTGTAATGAGTGTGTGGGCACAAGAGCACCACATCCCTCACAGTCAGTGACTCTTTTGCAGTCACATCTCCATCACACAGGCACGAGGAGCCTGGCTGCACACTGCCTAAAGAAAACAGCCTCCAGGCTAGGCTGCCCTGGCACTGAACCCTGTGCTGGGTGTTTCAGGCAAACCCTGGTGGGATTTGACATGCCACAAAATTGCCATCCCCAGGCTCCTTGGGGGATCTGCCCCTTCTAAACAATGCAATTTAATACTCCTCCACTGAGAAGACTGATCCCACACAGAGGGGGTAAAGGACCACTGCTGCTGCTCCTTGGGGGCCACTTGACACACTGGTATTAGCCAGGCCCAGGGACTGCCAGCTGTGAGGCCTTGAGCAGCAGGGCCAGAGGTGCTGGGGCAAAAGGTGAAGGCTCAGTGGGAAGGAGGTGCCACAGCCTCACAGGGTTAAGTGAGACAAGGTGGTTTGTACTCACAGGTCACACAGACCAGGGCCACCCTGAGGAGCAGGTTGACCAGCCAGCCCCAGCGCTCCGACACCCGGGCCACGAGGGGAGGGATGATGATCTCGGCAGGCACGTAGAACTGCACGGCGTAGGTGAAGAAAATCCCAAAGGAGAAGAGCAGCTTGACAGCTTGGTACAGCCTGCAGAGGACAAGGACACAGTGAGACAGGCTCTGGCTCCAGCCCCTGCAACATCAACAGCAGAGAGCAGAAGGGGAATGCTCTGCAAAGGACTTTCGTGAGCCAGGGATCTCAACTCCTGAACACTCTTGGAAAAGTAGGAGTGATGGATTTAATTCACAAGGACCTTTATTGAGCAAGAGACATGGATCAGCTGCAGCCATGATTACACATTCCAGCTACTGCTTGGCTTCTAAGGAGGGGGAGGAGGATGGCACTGCTGGGATGAGTCTGGGCTTCCATGCAGAGTGAATGTGACAGTGCTCCAAAAGCAAAGCGATGTGAACAGGCAACTCAGCTTCCTCATCAAACAAAAAAGAGCAGCTATTTTTGGAATGCTGCATGATACATGTTTTTGAGGAAGAGAGTTAAAAGAGCAGTTTGGGCAGAGCAGAAGGAAGGCAGAGTGCAGACAGGCTGCAAAAAGCACCCTGGGCTCACCCCGAGTCAAATCTCACCAGATTCCAGATGCTGCAGCGATACAGTGTGGCTGCAGGAGAGAGCCCCTCACAAGGACTAAAAGGCACCTCCCAGCCCCATCTCTGCCCTCAGCTTCCAAGCCTCTCCAAAAGATGCTAACCAAGCAGGAAACATGGGTCCTGCCCATACCACTTGGATAAACATGGGGTGGATCCAAGTGAGGAATGTATCTGGCTCCTGCCTTCCCTCTGTCTTCTTTGGGCCTGTGCCCTTCTTTATGCTGGGTCTCAGCATCCAGCTTCTACCACAGCCTTAAATCAGAGAAATCCAAGTATTCCCATGCAAGACAGCTTTGAACGCCAGTGGCAGAGTCAAACACTTCCCACAGATGGAGTTAGTGGTCACCTAAGTAAATGGAATGGTGCACAAGTCTATGGGACCAGACCAGATGCATTCAAGGTTGCAGCCAACAGGAGCCTGAATCCCCCGTATCAACTTCAAAAGAGCAGAGTGCCCAGGAAGGGGTCCTGCTGCCTTGGGAGAGGAATAATACCCACCTTCAAGAGGATGAGGGAGGGTACAGGCTAATCAGCCCCACCTCAATCCCCACAAGAGTAGGGGTTACGTTCTCCTGGCATCCATTTCCAGGCACACACTGGACAGTGAACAGCCAGCAGGGATTTGTCAAGGGGCAATCATGGAAAAACATCCTCATCAGTGACCTGGATGAGCTTTCAGTGACCCAGAGCACATCCTCAGCAAATTCCAACCAAGATCAAATTGGAGGAAATGGCCGACACAGCTTGGAGCAACAACATGATGTCACAGGCAAAGCTCAAGTGCAAACACAAATTCCCACACGTGGGAAGGGCTGGGGCCAGGAGAACAGGACCTGGGAGTCTTGGTGGACAGCAGACTGAACACGAGCCAGTAGCAGGACCCTGCAGTGACAAAGGTCAATCACAAAGCAGGCTGTATTAGCAAAAGCACAGCCAGGAGGTTAAGGATAGGGATCAAAGGATTATTCTCTTGTTTGGGGCTTGTGCCTCTTGAGTATTTTGTCCAGCCCTGATTCTCCCAGGACAGGACACTGACATACTCTGCAGAGCAAGTTGAGTGCAGGCTACTAAGACAGTTGGGGCTGAAGCATGATGGACAAAAAGAGGCTGCAAGCCCTGGGCTCGTTCAGCATGAGGAGAAGGTTAAAAGGAGATGTTATTAATGTCTTCAGCTGCCTAATTAGGAGGGCACAGATGAGAAAGCAACAGGCTCTTGGAGTTGCACAGGAGAAGAATCGGGTGCAGTGGGACAGAGCTACATCTCCCAAGGATGGTTAAGGACCAGAAGAAGGGCCTGGATTGGGAGGGAATCACTGTCCTTACTGATACTCAACACTTAAGCTGGCCCTTCTATCAGCAGGTGAGAGGACCCAGTGATCCCATGGTGTCCTCTCCAACCTGAATTACCCTGAGGTTCCAGAGGTAAACTGAACACAAAGTTATCTCCAGAGTCCAGAGTGCACCCGTGCAGCCACACGTGTGCACAGGAGCCTTGAGCCACCGACCCACGGCTGGCATATCTTATCACTGTATTCCCAAGAAAGTGATTTTATAAAAGCCATGAAGTGCCCCAGGGCAATCCAAGATTAATAGCTGTTACTAAAAAAAGTACAGAAGAAGGCTGTGTACCTGCCCTGCACAGGTCAGGAACTAGGACAACAAGATCAAAGGACATTTTAAATATCAAGAAAAGGAAGAGTTCAAGCATTACTCTTGATCTGTGGAAAACACGGGCCCATGCAGGGCCTTGGAGAGGCACACTGCCAACCACAGCAACGCCTGCATCAGCCAGATTGCCACACCAGGCCATCCCTAAAGGCTGCAAGAAGTGAAATATCCTCCTGGCACTGTAAGCTCTGTCATTACCTACCTTCAACTGGCCACAGGCACCCCAACAGCTTCCCCCTCACTACAGCATTTCTTCACCCTTCAGATGGTGCAGTGAGGCAACCCTTCCTAGGAGGCAAGGAGGGATTTCTGCACAGCAGCACTGTGTTTTGGACACTGTGGTTAGACCTGGGCACTGGGAACTGACACACTCCTCGTTTGAGGAAGCTGCGGTTTCAGAGAAATGAGACTGGAAAAGTCCTTAGTCACCCTGTAACTCAAGGATTCCTGAAACATTCACCAAATCTGCTCCAGAGACCTCCAAGCAATGGCTACAGCTAAGGAAGGCTGCAGCACCTCCACCACAACCCTTGCCTTGTCTCCCAGGCTGCAGGCAAACCCCATGACAGCCCTTATGACCAGCTCCTGCAGCCCAGCCTTTTACTGCCAGGAAGAAAACCCACGGGCGAGGCAGGATAAGGAGGCTCACCCATAAGGAGAGAGGTCCCCTTCTTCCACCTGCCTATCTGGGCCCCTCTTTCCTCACCCCCCAGTCCCTCCACTGCCCACAGGGACTCACCAGCAGTTGGGCAGGTTAAGTGTAATGCTGGCCTGAATGTCTGCCCCAAAGCGCAGGTACCCCAGGACACTGAGGCTGATGTACAGGATGGTGACAATGGTCATCCCCACGTAGAGGATGGCTGGGAACTGCCGGGGGTTCTTCATCTTGTTTTCCAGAGGCAGCACCTGGGAGAAGAGGAGGGGGAGGAAGATGACAGAGCAGCAGGTTGCCCGTTCATGTATACCCCTCAGCCCCAAAAAACAGGAGGGGCAGCCCCATGCCAAGCACAGCCTGCCATGCCAGGGGATGGGATAGTCCCACATGGAGCCTAGAGAATCCAGCTGGAAAAAAAATATATACTGGAGATTGGATTTCTGTGCTCTCATTGGAGACCTTCAAGCTTGGCACAGTCAAGTCTCCAAGAGATCACCCACACCCTTGTCTTAAAGATGGGAGCTGCTCCCTGGCCTTGCCAGGAGCTGTGCCCACTGCTGGGTCTTGGGGCAATGCCAACCACCCCACACCTTGGGTGCATTACACTCTGTGCTCCAAAACAGCACAGCCAAGCCCACTGTTTTACAGTGTCCTATTTTTCCCAGCAAACCCTGGAAAGACCAAGACACACTTCTCCTCTGCTATCAAGTTTGTCTGGACAGATTTCAACAAGGCAGGACAATAAAACAGGAAGGACAGATGTAATTTTCTCACCTCTCTACTACTGACACTAAATATAGGCCTTCAGCAAACAATTTTATTGCTGTCCTTGGGTGGTGTTGATTTCAAGAAGAGACACAGTGGCAGATCTGGTGAAGAGGCAGTACAGGAAAAGCTTTTATTTGTGTCTTCACCTCCAAGTCATGCGAGGAAGGTGTGCCTGAGTGCTGGCAAGAACTCTCTGCCCAGGGCATAGCATTCAGTAAACACTCCTCCTGTAACGGATTTGGCCCTCTCCAGGCCTGTGTTTACACAGCCAGCTTATATTAAGAGATGAAAACATTTTTTCCTCCTTTGAAGGGAGCTCCCGGAAACAACCCACAACATCTTAGGGAATCATTAAGCTCTCCACCCACCCACCCAGCTTTTTTCACAGACATAGTTGGTCTATTTACAGCATCTTGCATGAGAGGCCCATTTGCATGGGCAGGCTGAGGCCAGGTGGCTGCCAAAGGGAGATCTCAGTGCCTCTGCAGCAGGGTGGGAAGGGAAGGATCACATCTTTTCATGCCACACTTTTGGCCTCTGATTTAGCCAGCTTCAGGATCCAGCCCAGTAACAAGACTCAGGACAATTCCTCATCTGCAGGTCAGCCAGCAGAGCCCACGGCAGAGACTGGTGTGATTCTACTGCCAGATAAAGCCACCTCTAAAGCAGCTACCAACCTCCTGAGGTTTGGAGCACGTGCTCCTCCAGCCTCAGATGGAAGCACCAGAGTTTGACCCAGGAAATAGCCTGGAGCTAAAGCATCATCCAGATTTGGGGCTACTGTCAGAGAAGTTCAGCTGTAACTGCAGCTGCAAAGCAGAGCAGGTGCTGCAGCAAGTCTGAGCAGGGCTGAGCCTCCTGTGCAGCAGCCCCACTGCCACATACCCGGACTTACCACGCCGATGCCTTCAAAAGCAAAGATTGCAGTGCCAAAGAACAGAGGGTAGGTCTTCCAGGCTGCTGCTAGAGGCAGGTTTCTGGGATCAGGAATGTCCTGGAAAAAAGCCCGTGCAGAGTTCAGACACAGGGAGGACGGGGAAGACCTGGCCTGTTCCCATCACTCCCTGTCACAGCTCCATGCTGCAGGGTAAGCCTGCAGAGCAGAGGGAACCATCAAGCCCACAGGAACAAGCAGCACCCCACAGCATCCAAACACCCCCCTGCTGAGCTCCCTTCACCTGCCATGGCACAGCACAGAAACCACAGAGGGGAACCATACACACGTACCCTGACGATGTACTGGTAGATCACAACAAGGCTGACAAGCATGGCCACGTTGGCCAGCATGGAGAAGATGGACAGGACCTTGAGGTTCTGGATAAACGTGAGCAGCACCACAAAAGGCAGGATGGAAAGCATGTAGAGGCGGGAGTCCATGGTGGGGGTCATCACCACCGTCCTGTTGGGGCTGCAGTCATTGGTGGTCCCGTTTGCAGCAGACACAACCTGGGGAAGCACAGCAAGCCCTGGTGAACCCCACCACACAGGTCAAAAAGCCACAGATCTTAGCAGCCCATCCCCCAGGTGGGTCAGAGTACCCCAAGAGCTCACTTCAAACACAGCTAGCTGATTAAAATCAAACCAACACGTGTTTTCTGATAGTTCTGAACCAAATCCCTGTTATCTGGAAGGGGGCAGAGGTGGGACTGGCTATGGAACCTGAGCTAGGACAGCAAATCCTGGCAGAGCCCAGTTTCACCAAGCAGGAGGACTCAGCAGCCAGGCACAGAGGGCAGAGAGCAAAGGCTGCATGTTTGCACGGCCCACGAGGTCAGTTGAGAAGAAAGAGACATTAAGTGTGATTTCCAAAGGTCCTTTTCCTCTCATTGCAAGTTGTTATCTAAGTCACACAGTCCTTCAGTTACCCAGCGTCTCATTCACGTGCAAGGACATCTGGAAACTTGGTCCCCAAGTTCATTTTCTTCATGACAAATCATCCTTTCCTTGGGGTTTTTCATTCCAAAGGCACTCCAGGCCGTGTGCTCACTTCTAGAGGTAGCTCAGGCCCAGGAACCAGGTGGCTGAACCATCCCTCTCAAAAGCATGGGCTCACTGAATCAACAACCATGACCAGGCTGGTTCAGGCACCAGGCCATGTCCAGTCACTGCAGCAAAGAGCGGCCTGAAAACTGATTTAACCTGCTCCAGAGCAAGTCCTGCCCCAGAGGAGAGGCTGAAGAACTCTGTGTAAACCAGCATCCTCTGTGGGAGAGGGGAGTGCAGGGCCACGCAGCCATGGGACAGTGCTGCTCAAGCCCCAGCCTGCCCTGCCTCTTCATGGCTTGCTCCAAAGCCGTTTTCCAAACCAAAGCCCTGCCCAGCACAGTGGCACCTTGCCCAAGGTACCACCTGCACCATGACTCTCCACCTAACAGGCTATTCCTCACCACAAAAAGAAACAAGCAACACTCCCCTCTCCCCACCCAAAAAAATTCCAAAACCAAAGCCAAGGGGTTTCCCACCTGTGGCCTAAAAAAATTGTGTGGATTTGCAGGTTTTTGTAAATTTCCCTTGAAGCCTGAGACAGCCTTCAGACTTGGCTGTGAGGAGCTGAGGAGAAAGAAGCCCACAGCAGGGGGCTGCCCCCAGGGGTGGGGGCCAGCAGCAGCCTGGCCCCTGTACACACCCTGGGCTGGTGGCATCAGATCACTCCTCCTCCATTTACTCCTCCTGCCACCCCCACCATGGGACTCTCCTCAGCTGCTGCTCCAGGAGCAGAGGAAGAGTCTCGCACTGGAGGGACCCCCATTGCTCCCCAGGAGCCCCCTCTGGAGCTGATGGCCATCGCTGAAGAACTGACAAAGGGCACAGCCATGGCAGCAGTGACCAGACCACTGCTGCAAGAGCAGAGCAGGAGCACATGGGGAAAAAAAGCTGAGCAGTGCCTGCAAGGCACTGAGCTGGTGGAGGCTGGGAATGGGGACTCATTATTCCCAGTTTCTTACAGAACAGGAGCCAGCCAAGCGGTTCAGGGTTTCTGTTTATTTCCTCCTGAGGCCTGGCAGGAAGAAACTCTTTCTCTAAAGTTGTAATTAAGCTTCAGAGCCACAGGATGAGGAAAGAAACTGGAACGCAAACAGATCCAAGGAAGAGAGAAGAGAGGTTCACAGCAGGTCCTGGGACCCACACGTTACCATCGATACCAATAAACCAATTAACTGAGGGGGACAGGACAAAAAAAAGCACAGTCCCTCTGCTTTCACCCCTTTCCTGTTGCTCCCTCACTAAGAATGGCCCCACTTTTCCTGGGCAACACAAAAACCTCCAGCACCTCTGCAAAATCACAGAGATTCTCAGGAAAACCTGCTCTGTTTGGACAGGAAAACCAGCCCTCCAAACTATCTGGGAAGAGGAGTAAACTTTTCTGTAGCATATCCTACAGAAACCAGATGTTTGGTGGAAAACAGGGCACAGGACACAAGAGCTAAGAACAACCCAAGCACCTTCACACCCTTTCACCTCCCCAGGCTCATGAAGGAGGTGTTAAGTCCAACCTGTTTCAGATTGTCGGCCAGAAAGACAAAGTACACGCAGCAGAAACCCAGCTGAGTGATGATCAGGAAAAGTCCCACGATACGCCTGGAAAGCAAGAGAAGACCATTTGTCAGCCAGATCATACAGAAATAAGAACACACTTGGGCTGCTTTCGGTTGCACTTGCACAATGCAGTGATGCTGCTCTCCCCAGGGTTGAGGTGTACAAGTCAGAGTACACCCAGCTCACCTCTCTGTAATCAGGAGAGAAGACCTTTTCTCCACCCAACCTCACAGATCTCAGACTCTCCAGTCTCTCCATTCCTTCCACAGGGACAGGACCAGCCTCAGGAGAAAAGTCTCCTTTTTGGGTTTAGCTTCTCTAGTCTGCTGAATTGCCAGAGCTGGAAACAGCACTCCCTGGACACGGGGAGAGGTGAATGCTCTCATTCCCTGACATGCAATGATCTGCATGATGTAATGTGGGACATTCACAGGGCAGGGAGCAGCCACTGCACCTGTTCCATGTCTAGCAAGATGGGCCAGCACTGCAAGACCCTATTCACCCCTTTGTTATGCTGTGGAGACTTAGTTATCCCACACATTTAGTATAAATCACTTCTGGCTAGGGACAGCACTGGATCAAAGACCTCAGTGTTACCCCCTGGGGGACATTGAGCACTCAGGGCAGGTGAGCCAAATAGCATTTTATGTCACTTGTGCTTATCTGCTGACACAGCTCAGTGACCAGAGGCTCTTCTGTCCCAGCTGAAGCACATGCTGGGCTCAAAGACAAGACCCTGCCTGGGGCAGGGGAGCAGTACCTTCCCCAGATGGCATGTGTCCTCAGGCAGGCACTGGGAGTTGCCTCCAGCCCGTACATCACGGCACCTCCATAGTCCAGAAACTGCTTCTGGAACCTGTCCAGAGAAGGGAAAAGGGTCATTACACCAGCCCTGTCTGCTAGTTCCCAAGGCAAATAGTGACATTAAAAGGAAAGCAGTTCTGAAAAAGAAGAGCCAGCTGAGGCTTTGGTATGGGCTGCTGAGGGGCTTCAGGAAAACCTCTCGGCTTTCTGGGCAAGAGGGAAGAGCTGTAGGAGCTGCAGGGCTGAGACCCCCGGCTGCTCCTTACCTGTTGCAGAAGTGATGGGCGCATTTCACCAGGATGCCCATGCAGTGCACAGCCACGACTCCCATCACCAGCAGGCTCAGAGGACCCAGCTGCAGGGAAGAGAGGGGGAAGGCTGCACTCTGATGGCCAAAGGCAGAGCTGCACGGTACCTTCTACTTCCAGACAGAACTCCATGGGCTGGGTGAATGAAAACACTGCTGGAGGCTGAACCAGAGCCCTGGTGCAGCTCCCAGGAACCAGCCCTCCAGGACCAAGGAACCTGACAGAGCCACAAGTTTGGCAGAAATTATGCAAAAGAAGCAAATTGGGGCAGTTTGGGTGTAGCACAGCGCTTCCAGGATTGTTTTCCAAACTATCTTGCACATCTCTACTGTGTAGGTGATGAAGAGGTCATGGCCTGGACACAGCGTCCTGCCTGACCCCAGCAGAGGAAACCACAGGCCCCTTTCACACACTGAACTCTCCCACACCAGGCAGCAACAACGCAGGAGCAGCAGGAGCAGTCCCAGCGGCGAAACAAAGCCACAGAGCTTGGGGTGCAAAGAGGTGCAAGTCACCAAACACTGAGAGGCATCTGGACTCAAGCCCCAGCATCTCCAACACTGCCTGTGTGAGGTGCCCAGGCCCCCGGGGTCACTCTGCCCCACGAGCTCCAGCACAGCAGGGCTGAGCTGCCTTACCAGGATGCCAGCATTCTTCACAGCCAGAGGCAGCCCCAGCAGCCCCGTCCCGATATTCCCCTTCAGCAGATGGATCAGGGTCTGGTACCACCTGAGGGAGAGCAGATGCAGAGGTCGGTGTCAGCAGGTGCCCACACCCACACACAGATTATCCACAGCAGCTCTGAACTGCTGCAGGGAACTGCTGCAAGGAGGTCATGATCCTGTTCCCAGCCAGTTGGGACTGAGCTAGGTGTCAAAACAAAGACTGAACAGCTTTTGGGTGGGCAATCGCAAAACCCAGCAAAAGCAAAGCCCAGCATCAAGGAGCTGCACAAGGAAATCTCTGAGTTGAAGGGATCAGTCTGTCAGGCAAAGGTCTGTGCATCCTCTGCACACCTGGGCACAAGGAAGCTCACGGCTGCAACATGCTCATATATCCTCTGAATCTCAGCATGCTCTTTGCTTGCCAGAGTTCCCAACTGAGCAAAGGTGGAGTGGAAAAAAGATTGGGAAAAGCATCAATCACTGCCCACTGCCAGCAAGCCCAGCTCCCCTAGAGAGCAAAGAGCAATCTCGCTTGGTGCCAGCACCCCACAGATGCAGGACCACAGCTCTGCTCTCATCACCCTCATGAGAACTCCCCATAAAACCACAGCTTCACCATCCTCTAGCAAAGCCAGCAGGGAGCCACCATGACCTCCTCCATCCTCCCCAGTGCCAGGCCAGCCCAGGAAAGAGGGAAGCATCGCTCACGTTGTCCCATTGGTCTCCCCAAAGCGCTGGTAGGACTCGGGGTGGGCGAAGCCGTTCATGCCGTCGGGAGGGCTCCCCTCTGGTGTGACATCCGTGGAGCTGTAGTCATTGTAGTCCTCGCTGCGGAGGCGCCGGGTGGACATGGTCCCTGTGGGGGCAGTGGCGTTAGAGGTGGCCAGCTCAACAGCCCCATTCTCAGGCGCCTTGGGGTCAGCCATGGTGCAGAGAGACCGGCTCTGCAGAGACACTGCCAGAGCAAGGTCTCCTCCAGGGCTTTTATACAGCCACTTGCTCCCGCCCAAGCAATCACACACTTGGCATGTCCTAAGGTCAAAGGTGCTCGGCACATTCCCACTGGCTCTCCCTTCAGGCTTGTGCCCACGTTTTGGGCACACCCACACAGAACGGGGTCAGGATCCTGCAGGCAGAGCCTGGATGTGACCCACTTAATGCCAGGCAAGGGAGCTGCATACCCCTGCTCGAAGGGTGCTGACTGTGACACCGCAGGCGGGTAGGAGGGGACATGCTGGCACTGTGTCCCCTGCTCTGGCACTCGGGACTAGGGCTGTCAAGCGGACGGGCCAGGAAAATGTAACTGCTTTTAACTCACACACAGTGTGCTGCAAGGGAACAGCCTGCTCTTGCCAGGGAAGGGAAAGTTTCCTAACTTCTCTTTTTTTTTTTCCCTCCTTTTTTTTTTCCCCTTGTTAAAGACTATTTATTAAAGAGAATTTTTACAAATATTCATTATACGCCCATCGGAAAGGAGCACAGACCATGTGCTGACAGCAAAACACCTGCCCTAAAAGTTTCACAAGGAATTGCCTATGGGAAAAAAAGGGGCTTCCCAGGATGAGGCACCTGCAGAGCCTGAAACTCTGACAGAGTCCAGCGAGCCAGGAGCACCAGCACAAGCCTCAGCAAGGACACACACCTCATGCCTTTATCAGGAAGACACTCAGCTTGTTCAATTCCCACATATGCCACACCTACCATCCCAAATACCCACTGGGAAGGAGCACCAGAGGCAAGGAAATTATGTGTAAGGCTCTTGCACCACAGACTGGCAACCTAGTCCCTGCCCCACGGCTCCTCTGGCTGTCATGCCCCAGGCACCACACCTGCTCCAGCAGTCCTGGTGCTTCCCCCATTCCATTCCCCAGCACCGGTAAAGAACTGGGAGCAAGAGGAAGCAGCAGAGAAATGTTACTACTGCAAAAAAACTGTTTCATTTCCTGTCAGAGCTCTTCATGCACCCACCGAATCACACAAGTGCCTGCCAGATGCAGCCTCAGCACATCTGGCTGTGCAGGGAATGCTCAGCCCAGGCCACCCGGGTGCTGCTTCACCCCCAGAGCACCGCTCTGCAAACCTGGCTGCTACACAGAAAACAAGCCAAGAGCTGCAACCACTGGGAGGGTCCAGCCTGGCGATCAGAAGGGTAGCAGGGAGCAAGAGTCTTTCCTCGGGCTGGATGCTCCAGATCCCGGCTGCTCTGGAGCAGTTATCCAGGCCACACCAGCGGTGGAAGGAGCACAGCAGGAAGCAGCAGTTTGTCCCACGGAATACCAGGCTCCGGAGCAGCAGTTAGGCTGGCTGGCAGAGCCAAAGGCAGTGCACGCATCACTCCTGCCCAGCCTCCTCCCTCCCAGCTGGGACACGCAATGGTGCCCTGAACCGGCTCCGCCGCAGGCAGGGCGATCCGGTGAGGCAGGGACCGGGAAGAGCGGCAGCAGCAGTTTACACAAGGAGAGCGTTAGAAGCTATTTGTCATCAGTGACAGACCCAAAGGGCAGGAGGGAAACCTGGCGGGCTGTGCCAAGCACCATGGGCTGGCAGAGGGCAAGGAGAGTGGGCAGAGGGGGTGCAGGACTGGGGTGGGCATGGGCACCCTTCCCAAAGACAGCCCGCACAGCATCCGAAGCACCCAACAGCAATGGCTCCGAGATAAACACAACGGGGTGGGTGACATCACTCTGCTCCCTCTGGATTTTTTTTTTCCCTTTCAAGCAGGCCCGTCTGCTTTCTGCTTTGAAGAGCCAGGGAAATGCATTCATCGTGACTTGCCTGCCTTGTGTCTGGATTAAAGGTTGCGTAGCAGCAGGGAGCGAGCACTCTGCTCTCCAGCAACCAACAAAGAAAAGCTGCAAAACTTGTCTCGTCCACACGACAAACATTTAAAATCAAAGCAAAACCCCACTACGCCATTTCCTCGTCATTGGAAACAGCAAAGGCAGGAATATCTACATTTGGTTTCTACTTCAAACCCAACTCCTCAGCCACTTTCATGTGCTTTTTTTGCCACCCACACACAGAAGCAATTCCATCCTATTAGGAAAGCTGGGGGGGGTAGTGACAGCAATTTGTCCCTTACAGTGCCAGCCCCATGCCAGAAGTCAAAAGCAAGATGTGACTTGCTGCTGACCCTGACAGCTCTCCCCAGCTGAGCTGGGGCTCTGCATAGATCAGGAAATCTTCTGGAAAAGTGAGCTTCACAGCAAAACTCCCGGCCGCTTCCCACCATGCATGCTGAATTCTTAATTTCCAAAGCACTACTCATAATACCCCACAGCAGCGTGACACGAGGGAGAACCAACGCTGCCAGATCCCCTGGCCACAGCCAAGCCCCTTCCCCAGGCCACCATGCCCAATGCCAGCCTGACACCTCCCAGTCAGACAGTCCTCTTGTCCCTGGGCTACCCAGTGCTCCCACAGCTCCAGAGAACCCCCAGGTTCACTTTCCCAGCACGGCCTGGTCCCCACAGGGACAGGCACAGACCCCTGGAGCCCCCACCCCAGCCAGGCTGTGCTGCCGGCCCCTCCAGAGAGCAGCACAGCTGCAGCCCGCGGAGCGCGC
>VWZN01017186.1:851427-862725 GCA_013396955.1 Regulus satrapa
GCTGCGGGCTGGCCCAGCCCTCGGGCGCCTCACGCCCCGCAGCGATGGAGCCTTTCGCCGGACACCTACGCCCGCATCTCCCCAGCCCGTGTGCGGCTGCACGGGGACTCTGGCCTCCCAGCATGCTGTCCCTGCACCCCTTCCTCCGGTGAGGGGCTGTCTGGGGGTGAAAGGGGTCACTGGAGCTGACCCAGCGCGTGGCTCTGAGTGTAAACAGCACCAGTGCTGCCCCAGGGCATGAGGACAATGAGGAGGCCACTAGGACAGGATGGAGACAAGCACCAGGAGGATGAGGGAGGCACTGGGGACATGGTGTTAACCTCACCAGGAAGGGCCCCAGCCACATCCTCCTATTCCATCACCTCCTCCACCTTCAGCAAATGTCCCCCAGGTACTGCTCCTGCAGCACAGGCATGTCCCAGCTCAGTGCCACAAAGATCCAACCCTACTTGTCCCTGCTGCCCATCAGCAGCATCACCAGTTCCATCTTCTCCCCCAAAAGCTGGACAGAGGCTGGAGCTGCACATTTAGGGAGCAGAGCACCCTCCCAGGGGGTATCAGGCTTTGGCAGGTCATATCCCTCTGCTGGAGCCAGTGCATCCCCATCAGGGTGCACAGCATGGCTGTGGGTCAGGGCTGGATGCACACAAGCACTTTCCCCTGGGTGCAGGAGTGTGGTGGGAGTCACTGCTCTGGGATTGTCACAGGCCTGTCCCCTCCCCAGGGCTGTTTAGCTGTACCAGTGAGTGTGTGTGTGTGTGTGTGTGTGTGTGTGTGTGTGTGTGTGTGCAGCCAGCGTGCTGCTGGCTGTTACGATTACAAATCCATAAGAAGCAGCAGGCTCAGGAATCCCATGTCAGAAGTTTGGGGGACTGTCTGTCCTGGGGTGCCCAGAGTGGGGCTGTGTGCTCCATACACTGGGAAGAAGGGGAAGGGCACCACAAAGACTCAACGAGTCCTTAAGGCTGATCCCCATTTTCCTGCTCCTTCCCTCTTTTCCTTCATTTCAAAGGGCTCCCAGCTCAGGGCAGACCCTCCCAGCATCAGGGCCACTCCACAGCCACTTCCGTCCTTTGTGCCGACCCTAATCAGGAGCAGAGCAGCAGAACGGGCAGCCAGGAAGGCAAGATGGATGTGGGTCCAGCTCTCACCCACACACCTCCATGGGGCCCAGAGGGGGAAATGGGGGAGCCTGTTGTGTCAGAACCGTGTCCTGCCAGGGCACCCTCTGCCCCACACATCATCTGTGCCAGCCCCAGGTGCTGTAACCCCAAAGCAGGGAATGTCCCAGTAAATCCTGGTTATGGCTGAAGGGATCAGGATTTCTGGACAAAGGGATACGAGGCTGGTGGAGACTGGGATCCTGCTCTGGACACCTGGTACCGTGTCCCAGTGCTCCAAAGGCAGATCCTGCGTGGGACTTGGAAGAATGTGCCCAACTCTGGGAAAGGGGACACTGGGAACTGAGGAGGAGGAATAAATGAGTGCAAAAAAGGACTTGCCCACTATGAAGAGGGAAAAGCCTGGACCAGGCAGTACCTTGGCAGTCATGAGGGGAATGATAGCTCAGCTCAGGCTGGGTACCCAGGCAAAACGGAGAGTCAGGGCAGCACGAGAGGCTTCCACCCCACTGAGAGCAGCTGAAGGAGCGGGGTGGGCAAGGGGGCCTGTGGGAGGCTGCAGGGAAATGTTTCAAAGGAAAAAAAAAACCACCAAAATCACAGCCCAGTAACAGCAGCAAAACCACCTGTGTGCTTTATCCTGTCCTAACAGAACTCCTCCTGCAGGGGCTCGCTGAGAGGATTTGGGTTCCTCAGGGAAGTTCACCAGACTCCGGGAAGCAGCTCCTGCAGCTCTGGCAGGGCTGGCCCCCTCTGTGGGACAGGACCCACAGCCCAAGGGGCTTCCTTTCCCCCTGGGCACAGGATGGAGGGAGCCAGGCACTCAGGAAGCAGCCACCCCTTTTATTGCCCTGCAGCAGACGGGCACAGGGCAGTCCCACGGGGCTCCAGGGCCACCTCCCTGGCTCTGCCTCCTGGCAGCTCCTGGGGGCCTGTCCCTGCGGGCCAGTGGCTCTCAGTGCTGTGCCAGATCCCATAGCCAAAGTAAATGAGGAAACCTGGGAAAGGGCAGAAGAGGGTGTGCATGGACCTTCCCCTCTTCCTTCCCCTCCCAACCACCCAGGGCCGTGTATCAGAGGACACGGTGCTCCCACCACCGCCAGACATCAGAGGTCAGCATCTCCTCCCTCCCCACCGCACCCAGAGCAGCATTACTGCTCTCAAACCTCCCGAGCTCCACCCAGAGGGGCTGCTGCCAGCTCTGGGACCTCCTGAGTGGCCGTGCTTACCCACAGCCATCCAGAGCAGGTAGCCCAGCCAGGCGGCCGCGCTGAGCTGGGCCATCAGCACAGTGTTGATGGAGATGCTGAGGAGAGGCAGGAAGGGCAGGCAGGGAACCTGCAGGGAGCACAAGGGTTAAATTCCACCGCTAAATTCAGCTCTTTGCTGCTCTGGCTAGCTGTCCACAGGCAAGGGGAAGCCCATCCTGGCTGTGAGGCTGAGAGAGCGAAGCTGGGACTGCAGCCTGTGCTGGAGAGGGATGCTTGTGGAGGGGGTTTTGGTTGACAGGTCCCACACTGGGACGGGAGGCACTGCAGGATTTGAGGTGAGAGGCAGCAAGCACTCATAAAACTAAGCCAAGGTGTTAAGGCCAGGTATCTTTTTACTGAAGAGCAGCTCTGATTCCCCAGCAGGCACAGGGCTCAGCTGGAAGACATCACTTCAGCCCTTCAGTCATTGGGGAAAGAACCCTCGTGGTCCCTATGGAAAACCCCAGAAGCTACATGCTGCCTCCAGCAGTATGCTATTAATGTGGATGCAGTGAAGGTGTGCCTGACCTAAAGCTGAGGAAACGCCTCCCAAAGCCGCCCTGTCCCCACAGGGCTGCAGCACTTGCCAGCTGTCTGCACCCCAGGTCCTCCTTCCCGGGTACATCCCAAGGGTTGGGCTGGGTGCTCACCATGAAGGATGCTTTGTCCCGGCTCTGAGGCTGCCTCCAGATGAGAAGAGCTGCTGCCAGGATCCCCAGGAGAGGCAGGGCCAGAGCTGTGATGCACCAGGCAGCCCCAGCCCGCAGGCAGGGCAGCCCAGCAGTGCTCACCCAGCTCAGGACACAGGCCAGGGTGGCTGCAGAGGGACCACAGCGTCAGGGCAGCTTCCCTGGGCTGGGCCCATCCCTCTCCCAGGCTGGGACAAATGACAGCTGGGGGGCAAGGCTGAGTGGCTTCTCGTGGTGGGTTTAGCTTTCCTCTCCAGTCTGAAGCTTTTCTCTCCAGGGAAGCAGAGGGAGCGGGAGGTTTCCTGAGGTCCCGTTGGGGCAGCCAGCTGTGTGGCAGTGGAGTGAGGGCAGGAAGGAGCCAGGCAGCCCCTGCATCTGCTGCTGGGTGGCTTTCCCTGGACAGAACCTGACAGCCCTTGCTACAGCAGGGATATCCCCCACAGGTTCCCCCTTCCAGCTCCCTGTAGAGCCCATCCATCCTTCCCAGACATACCCACAGCTGCCAGAGCCCAGCCCACCACAGCAGAGGAGCCAGGGGTGGGACGGGGGGGCGGCCGGACCAGCTGATGCCACCAGAGCTGCAGAGCTGGGACCTTCCCTGCGGGAGTGTCCCAAGGGCTGGGGTCAGGCCGATACCTGAGCAGCAGACACTGGATGTCAATGCACACAAACCTGCACCTGTAGCGCACCAGGCCAGGCCTTTGTCCCCGGCACGGCCCCCATCAGAAGCTGGGTGGGTCCCCTGTCCCCAGCAGCCTCACCTGAGCAGCAGCACACAGCCAGCCACCATCGAGTAGGCCAGCAGTGTGCCAATGGACATGGTGTCAACCAGGGCTTTCAGGTCAAAGAGAAGGGCCAGGAGAGCTGTGGGGAAGAGAAGCCCTTTCAGGCTCTGAGCAGAGCTGGCAGTGCTGCTGTGCCCACCTCAGCCGTGCTCTCCCGGCCTCCCCATGTCCCCCCGACACCCACTGCAACAGATGAACTAGTGATGTTCACTAGTCACCTCCTGGTCACTGTCACCTCCTGCCCAGCAATGCAGAGAGGCTGAACCGGTGTCTGGGACACCACTGAGACCAAATGGCTCTCACCCACCGTGAGGAGATCTGTCTCTGGGTGAAGAGACACTGCCCAAACAGCTGCAGTCAAGCTAGAGGGAAAGAGGACACCCACCGAGGCCTGCTCACAGTTAAGGGCAGCCCAAGCACTCACCCACCTGCCACTCCCCCAGACACCAGAGTTGCCACCACCGGGCACTGACGGTGACTAATTTTGGCCAGAGGTTTGAAGAGGAGCCCGTCTCGAGCCATTGCATACAGGATCCGTGGCATGGGGAACATGGAACCCAGGAGGCTGCAAAAGATAGGGGACGAGATGGGGGAGCAGAGGGGAGGAATTCAGGAGGTGCCATCCCGCCTTTTGCCCCTCCAAGGGAGCTCCCATTCATCTGTACGGCCCATCTCACAAGGTCATCACCTTCCTCAGCATCAGATGAGGAACAGTGTCAGGGAACAGATGCCTGCAGTCATCTGTGCATGCCAGAACACCCCAATCCACTCTTGGTGGACATGGTGCCATCCTTCAGTGGCATGCCAATGGCTTTGGCTGCTCTCCCTGATCAGGAAGGGCCAAGGAGGGAACACCAGTTTGTGCAGAAGGGATTTTGGCCAAGAAGGAAAAGCAAGGAGGAATTCAGGAGGAAGGGGCTGGGGATGTCTCCTGGATGTGTTACAGCTCCAGTACCTTGCTCTGAACCACAGAACTGGCGTCAGAGGACGCCCCTCACCTGGTGGTCAGGGCACACAGTGACCCCACAGCCACGGTGTACTTTGCACTGCTCCAGCCAATGTACTCAAAAGCCACTGGCAGTGGGCTCGTGGTGTCTAGGAGGTAGTAGGGCATCATCAGGGTGAGGGCAGCAGACACCCCGAAGTAGGCCAGGAAGCAGATGAGGAGGGAGAGAATGATGCCCATGGGGATGGATCTCTGCGGGTGCCTCACTTCTTCCCCTGGGGAGGACAAGCTCAGCTGTAGGAACAGATGCTATAACGTGCTTTAATGTGAATTGCATGCTAAGAGCCCAGCCCAGAGACCAGATCCTATATCCCCCCAAGAGAGGACCAGGGACCTTCTAGGAAGGACCACTAAATGTTCTGGGCCCCAGGGATACTGGGATAGAGAATGTCTCTGCTTCAGGATTAGCCCAGACATTCCACATGGACTCTTATAAAGGGCAGCAGAGAGTGGCTGCAGCACAGAGCTGGGAATGTGCCCATTTCCCAGAGCTGTGGGACCAGTCACTGGCACAGCCCCCCAGCCTGCAGGGAGGGTCCCACCAGCAGCACCTCCACCTCACTCACCTGTGGTAGCGATGCAGTCAAATCCCACAAAGGCATAGAAACAGGTAGAGGCTCCAGCCAGGGTTCCAGTGAAACCGTAGGGCATGAAGCCACCCACCCCAAAGGCACTGGTCATGTTGGCAGCCATGGACTGGTTCCTGGGAGGAGGAAGAGTCAGGCAGTGCAGGGGGGTCAGTGCAATGGGATTCCAGGATGGGGTCAAGCTGAGCAGTCCATCCAAGCCACAGCACCAACCCAGCAGGGCTAAGGACTTAGACACAGGGAGAAATGGAGAGAGGGGTATCTCCTGAGATAAAGCTCTGGGGGGTTGACCCCCCCCCCACCCCATTCTGAAGACAGCACAGGGAGTAAAGCCCCTCATACCCAGCCTCAAGGGCAGCTGTTCGTGGCAGGTCCTCCTCCCTGAGCTTCCAGTTGCTCGTGTCGCCTTTGATGAAGCCACTCACTGTGACAAAGAGCAGGATGAGCACATTGAGAGCTGTGAAGGCTTTGTTGACCATGGTGGACTCCTTCACTCCAAAGGAAAGAAGCCCTGGAGAATAAAAAATCAAAACTGGATGAGCCCTCTGAATGACACCAGTGTCGACATTACTGGGGAGGGTAGAAAAGGAGGGCAGTGGAAAATTCAGGACAACTTGCGGATTTCCCCAGATTCCCTTTCTATTCCCCATTCTTCACTCAGGGAAATGGCAAAGCCTCAGAGGGGTCAGCACCATCCTGAAGAACCCGTGGTGGGGTGAGGAGCTCCTCATACCTGATGGAGGGTGGCACAGGAGGGAGGCATCCTACCTGCCAGCAGGACCACCAGGCCAGCGGCAAAGGCATCTGGGTGCTCTGCCAGCCCCACAGAGCTCATGGCCGCGTGAGCACCCAAAAACCTCTCCATCTTCTCGCCGAGGATCTGGTCAAAGGTCGCGCTCCAGGCCCGGGCGACGCTGGCTGTACCTGGGGAGAGGTGAAGGCTGCGTTCTGGTGGCCCTGCGAGGTCTCAAAGGACACCCAGCCAAGCCACCAAGGCAGTGGTGGGAGGGATCGAGGGGGCCTTGTACCGATGACGTAGGACAGCAGCAGGTTCCACCCGGCGAGGAAGGCCCAGAGCTCACCCACGGTCACGTAGCTGTAGAGGTAGGCAGAGCCAGCCAGGGGCACACGGGCCCCCAGCTCGGCGTAGCACAGCCCTGCCAGGGCAGACACCACAGCTGCAATCAGGAAAGAAAGGACGATGCTCGGGCCAGAGCTGCTCTTGGCCACCTCCCCTGCCAGGACGTAGACACCAGCCCCCAGCGTGCTGCCCACTCCCAAGGCAACCAGATCCACGGTGGAGAGGCAGCGGCGGAGGCTGGAGCCCTCTGAGCCGGCCGGGACTCGTTTTCTGCGGGACAGCAGCTTCGGAACAGAGCGTAGGTGGCCCCAGCACAGCATCTGTGGGAGAGGAAAGCAGCGGGCGTGAGGACACTGCCGCCCCACGGGCAGTGACCACCCTGGGATGGGACACAAACCCGGCCCCAGTGGTTTGATTGCAGCTCCCACCAGCCGCACAGTGCTCCAGGACTTGCTGGGTGCTGCCTGTTCTGTCTCTGGCAGAAAAGCTGCCCATTTTTGTTGGGAAGGGAGAAACAGAAAGGAATTATGGACATGGCTGCTTAGCCAAAGATGATAAGGATAAAACTGAAGTGAAGGCATTGTTTGAATGAAGTGAAAGAAACTGGTTTGGCAAGCCAAAAGATATTCTTCCCCTTGCTAGAGCAATGCTAAGACCCTTCCCCCTCTGCTTCAACAGGAAGGGTCCGAGATTAGATTTAGATAGGAAAACATGGTAATAAAGTGATTCCTATAGGCTGCATGCAAATGTTACTGTATTAGCATACTTACAACGATTGTTTGGTGAAGAAACAGAATATTCAGTGTATAGAAAGTTATATAAGCTATTGTAAAAGACAGCTCACTCTCAATCTTTTAACTCTCTCAGACTGTACCTTTGCTTCTTCTACACTCTTCCCCACGCTTCACCCCTTCTGTTCTATCCCCCGAGCCTGCTCTGAGCTGCCTCTGACAGCTCTTAGCAGGGCTGTCTCTCACCCACGCCCTACAATAAACTACAAGCTCCAAGACTCAACAAGAGAGATCTCTGACTGTGTCCCGACCATCTCCACCAGAGCATTCCTACACCCTGGCACCCAGCGTGACCAAGGGCAGATTGCTTTCTTCAGCCGTGGGAGACGGTCACTACAAAACAAAGATTTGTCATGCCTGCCTCCCGGGTACGGTGAGCCCGGCTCTGAAGCACCAGTACCACCCCGTTGCTCCGCAGCATAAGGGCCGGAGCTCTTTAAACTCGCCAGGGAATTCCCCGAGCACTGGGGCACTGTGGGTGGGCGTCTTTTTGGAGCTCTGAGGGGAATCAGCCCCGGATTGATGACAGGCAGCGCTGCCCAGCACGGCCCTGGAGTGCTGCAGCTCCGGAGGTTCCGAGCGCGCTTCGCTGTTGCCTGGCGACGGCTTCCGAGAGGAACCCGAAAAGTTTTCGGGTTCTGTGAGGAACCCATACACAGCGTGTCCAGCCGCAGCAGGGGCAGCCGGGCCAGCCCCTGAGGGTGCAGCTCGGGTAGGAGACGCTGCTCTGCGATACCCAGGCCAGTGTGCACGGTCTAACGATGGGACACTCTTACTCCAGCCACAACAGAGAGCTCTGCAAGCAGCTAAAGCGTTTATTGCGCTCTGAGTCCAGTAATTTACCGAAACAGGGGCTGAAGAATCTCTTAGAATGGACTTGGCTTAACTTCCCAACACATTTTGGAGCAAGGAGGGGCTCAAGCAGCTGTGCTGCTCTCTCATGCCCAGTGACAAGTGGAGCTATGCATGACTGGGGTTTGTTTGGCTCTGTTCAGTTTGTGAGAGGGGGCAAGGACACGTTTGTCCCCCTGCCAGCTCAGAAACTCCTGTTGCCCCAGCAGCCTCCCCAGCAGGCACTCACAGGCAGGATGATCCCAGTTTTGACACTGAAACTATCTGAAATACAGAAGCCATGCCAGAGAAGGAAGGGTGGGAGATGCTCTGCTCCTGGAAAATGCCTTGAAGTGCACCAGGATGGACCCAGCTGCTTAGCTGGAGATGCTCCCACAGCACCTGTAACTGTGGGTGGATGGCACAGCTCAGCTGGAGACTGGATGCCCCGGGCCATCAGTGCCTTGGCTTGCTGGGGGCACCAATGGGGATGCCAGCCTGGCAGAAACCCCAAATTGTGGGACACCTGTGCTTGGGGGAAGGTGCGCTTGGTATGGCATGCCTGGGATTTTTGTGTTTCCCCCCACCCTGCACATCCTTTCCCAGGAGCTCCAGGACTGGAGAATCTGCCTTCACATCCCATGGTGCTGCCAGGACCCCCAGGCTGCCCCACAGCAAAGAAAAAGCCGTGCCACACACTCCAAATGCCATCATCTGCTCCCAACATGTGCGGGAGCTGGCTGGAAGCCCTGCCCAGTGGCACATCCCTGCGGCACAGGGGACGTGATCCCTGCTGTGGATCCGGAGGGGACAGGGACATCCCTGCCCGGCACCCGGCCCCGCGGGATGAGGAGCTCCAATCTCCAGGACAAATGCCGTGCCCCGGGGGTGAGGAGCCGCCGCCCTGCCGCCCCCCAGCAGCACCCACCCCCTGCACAACCCCAGTCCCGCCCAGGGCACCTCGCCCCCGTGATTTTCCTTTCTCCTGCAAACAAATTACTCACCCCAGCCATCCTTTGCTGCAGCGGCGAGCTGGTGGGGACAGCAGCAGGCATGCCCCCCTCACGCTCTCCCCTTAAATCCTTTTTGGAAGCACCCCGGCCCTCCCCCCTCTGACCACCGCTCCGGGCTACACAATGGGAAATCTATGCAGAAATATTTTTCCCACAACGCCTTCCAAATCATACACACAGCCTGCAATGCTAATAGGCTCAGAGGCATTATTGAGGGAGTTTAATTCACTTTTCCAAGCTCCCTGGGCAGGTGGAAGGGGGGAACTCTTTCCCTCTGCCCCTGCTCCTTTCACCAGGACCCACATCTCAGTCTGTGGAGCTGGTTTTGGAGGAAATTCAGGCAGAGAGGAGCAGTAACAAGGCTGGATTGGGGTTTAGGGGTGCGTGCACCTACAGCTATGACTGACCCCAGCTGCCCCTGGGGAGCAGAGAGGGAGGTGAACAGGTCCCTAACACAGCAAGGCAGAGGAGCACAGACCCAGCTCCATGGGATGCTTGCAGCAGCATGTCCAGCTGTAACTCCCCAAAGCAAAATCCTGGGGCTGCTTGCACTTCCCTGGTATCTGGGCATTCCTGGGGTGCAGCTCACAGCGGCTGAGCAGCAGAGTGGGTCAGTCCAGGGCTGGGCTTAAATGAGGGCACAGGGCTGGGTGGATGGGGGTCCCAGGTGAGGCTCCTTGGGGCCTGTAAGGCACATGGGTGGGTGTCCTTGGGCACCAGCACGGCTGCTCCTGGCAAGGAGAGGCCATGGAGGAAGTGATGGGCAGACCTGGTTGGTCATCAGCATCCTGGAGAAAAGGACCAAGTCTGGGCTGTGAGGAGAGGTTGGGAGAGGAGTTTTGGCGTGAAGAGCTAACTTTGGCTTTATTGTGATAGCACTCAGGCTGAGTCTGCTTACGGTATTTTGAGACAAAAACTCTCAGGGTGTGGCTCAGCCCATCCTCTGGTTTTCAGCTTGCAAGGAGCAGAGGAAGGGAGCAGGAGCCATGGCCTCTGTGCCGGGGAAGCCCCGCAGAGCATCTTAAGCATAGATTACACTCTTACCACAAAGCTGCCTTGTCCTGGCTCTATGGGGAGTGAGTTGCTGGGCACTGTGAGCACCTCTGGGGCAGGGGGCTCAGCACACCACGGCACAGCCAGGGAGAGCAGGGCTGTTGTCCCACACTGCAGCACAGGCTGAACAAAGCCGTGCTTGTCACCCACGCCATCTCACATGAGCGAGGTCTCCAGATACCAATGCCAGCCCAAGGGAACATTGCCCTGAGGGAAAAACAGGGCAGGAAGGAGCAGCTGGAGTTCGTGAGGGTCTCACCCTGCCAGGCTCCTCCAGGGGAGCACAGCCCTGCATGCCAGCCAGCCAGAATGTCACACCCAGCCTGGGGTCGGCAGTGCCAGGACAGGGCTGAGCAGCTGGGCTGCCCTGCAGCCCCCAGAGAGATGCTCAGTGGGTACCACCAGGGCTGGGATGCTTGAAAGGTTACACACCAGCAGCCTTCAGCATCTCCAGGGGTCTTTCTGCTCTGGCTGGTGTCAGACACCACCACCTGTGGCTCCTGGCAAGCCCCAGCAGCTCCTCCAGCCCTGCTGCGGCCTCTGGGCTGGCCGGGCAAAGGGCGGTGGCAAAGAAGGAGCCGGGTTAAACGTGGGTGAGGCAGGGAAGGAAACGACCTCGGGGCACTGCAGGCAACGGTACAGCCTGCCAGGAGCATCCTGGGGAGACTCAGCCTGCATCTCATCCGTGTCTGCAGCGTGGCAAGGGAAGACTGGGGGAAACCCAGGTCATGGTGCCAGCTCGGGTCCGGCCCCAGGGGCGCTCACTGCAGAGCCTCGGTCAGCACCTCCCTCCTTGAGCGGGTCCTGGGGGACCAAGGCCAGGCCATTCCTCCCTCCCTGGACTCTTGCAGAGTCGGGGATGGGCATTCCCCAGCCATGAGCAGGGAAGGGGCGGTTTGGTGCCAGAGGAGGTGGCAGGACCCGGGGGGCAGTGGGGGCACCCTGCGCCTGGCGCTCACCAGGAAACCACCCCCGGGGGGGGGGACAGCAGGGGTGAGTGACATTTCCTCAGCTGAAATGCAATCACCTGGTAGCGCCTGGCGGTGTGCGTGTCACCGCTGCTGGCACGGCGGCCCTGCGCACAGCGGCGG
>VWZN01017186.1:863045-884638 GCA_013396955.1 Regulus satrapa
CTGCGGTTTCTGCGCACCCCGCAAGAGCGCAGAGGCTCGGAGCTCCTGAAGGCCCGGGAGGCTTTTTGGCAGTGGGGTGGGGCAGGGCATTTTGGGGACGTCCCTAGTCCCGCCAGGAGGATGGATGCCGGTGTTTTCTTTACCCCGGGGAAGCTCCCTTCGCTTCAGGACAGCGGGGCGCTGGGTGTTGTGGCCTCTGTGCCGGGGAAGCCCCGCCAAGCAGGAGCGCTCCTGGGGTGCAGCCCCTGAGCTCAGACCCGGGGGGCTTTGGAGAGGCCGGAGGGGGGCATTGCTGGCCAAAAGGGCTTCCACAAAGGCTGTGCACATCATTCAGGGTTTCTCGCGGGGTCCCCATGACCCACATGTCTCCGCTGTCGGCTGGGGGGCATGTGTACCCACGCTGTGCCCAGTGGACGGGGTGTGTTTGTCCGGGGGTTGTCCCGGCGCTGCTCTGCCCCGGACACCTGTGCGGAGGTGTCAGCAGCAGTGGGGGACAGGGACGGGCACCCCGAGGACAGCTCGGGGTCTGGGGGCAGTCGGCGATTCTCCAGCGAGATGGGCTGGGTGGTGTCAGCCCCGATGCCACATCCATGGGGCGAGGGAGAAGGGCCGTGCTGGGGTTCCCCCGCTCCCGGGAGGGGCAGAGCCTGGCGCAGGGGCTCTGCAGTGCCATGAACAGGCTGCAGGGCCGGCGGGGGGATCCCTTGGCACCCAGCCAGCCTCCGGCCGCACTGCGGCCCCGCTGCCCCTGGCCTTTGGGGGCTGGCCCCACTTGTGTGGGGCTCACGGCTGGACAGGGAAACGGAGCTGAACCAGCTCTGGCTTTCTGCAAAACTTCCTCCTCTGAACCAGGGCGCCTGTGCGTGCTAAAAGCCTCCTGTACCCGAGCAGGGGGACCCAGCTGCACGGATGGTGGCAGGGCTGGGTCTCCCCCTGCATGCGTGCTCCTGCAGGAGTGTGCACCCGAGCCAGGGAAGCTCATGTGACTTCTCCTGCTTGCTCCATGGCATGGAACCGGGCTCCTCTGGGGTCGGAAATCCCCCAGGGTGGCCCTGCTCTGCTTTGAATTTTTCTGCAACGTGTCCCAGAGGGAGGGTGAAGGAGCCAGGCGGGGCCGTGCCTCATGGCTGGCCTCAGCTGACGCTCAGCGGTTCATTCATGGCTGGGCTCCATTTTCCAGCTGTTTTTCTCCCTCTACCAGCTTCCTCCGAGCAAATGGCGCTGTTAGGGGACTTTTTCTGGGGGGGTGGGGAGAGCCCACATCGCAGAGGGTTGAAGTTATAAACGGTGTTAGTGTTAGAAAACAACCTGCAGGTTACCCTGGAAACCCAGCTGTGTTTCCTGGTCTCCAAGGATGTGTGGGACTGATGGTGGCCTTGATCGCTGCACAGAAACTCAGATAGCAGCTGTGGGGATATTGTGGGGGCTGCCCAGCACCATGAGGCACGGAAATGTCCCCGGCAGCTGCTGAAGCTGGGATGGCCCCAGGGCCTGGGGCTGCAGGGGAGCAGAAGGGACGCTGCGGGGTGCAGCAAGAAGGCCCAGCCCCGCGGAGGATGCTCAGCCCGTTTCCACATATTCAGCACATTTTTTCTCTCTGGTTTCTCTTGGTAGTGGCAGGAAGCTGTGCAGGCTCTGCGCTGCCCCTGGCCTGTGGTGTCCCCTCAGTGCCAGATACCGAAGGCTCAGTAACCACAGGGGGGCCAGCAGAGCCCCTCTCCCTGCTCCATCCTGCAGCACCTGGTGTTGCTCTCCCATGGGCACCACAGCCACACCCCAGGGGGGAACAAACCCTCCCTTAACTAACACACCCTGCAGAGAGGGGCCTTGCCTCACACTGACCACTCTCTTCCCTTCCACAGCTCCTCCTTGCCCTTGCTCCAGTGATTTCCAGCTTGGGAAGCCATGGCCCCCCAGGGAAAGGTAAGGGATGGGTCCTGGTTTGCTGCAGTGCAGACCCCAGGGCTGGGGCAGTATCTCCAGCAGCAGCAAGGACGTGGTGACGTGCATGGACACAGAGCCTGTTTACATTCCTGCCTCTCCAGCCAGGGCTCTTTGGATGTGATACAGATGGGGGAAGTGCTGGGCTGGGGAGCAGGGACAGCAAGGAGCAAAAATCCTTTAGGGACCACAGTGGGATGGGGAAGAGAAGCGGGGCCGTGGGAAGGGGAGGAGGAGAGATGTTGCACTGGGAGAAGCCTCCCGCCTGAACATGCTGCAAGGCACGCAGCCCTGCTTGGGCCTTTCCCCTCTGCCCAGCCTGGATTGCTTCCCACTCCAGACTGGGGCTGGCGCAGTGTGGCAGCTGGGTGAGCAGGTGCTCCCCTGCAGCCAGGAAAACATCTCAGTGTGGGTGGAAAACCCTGCCTCGGTGGGCAGCTGTGGCTGGCTCGGTGCAGCCTGCCTGCTGCCAGGGGAGGATCCCAGCCCAGAGCCTCCCTTCTCCACTGCTGGGGCCGGGCTCTGCTTTCCATTCCCTGGCGAAATCAAGCAATTATTTCCTCCAGCCTTACTCCCCAAAGCTTCCTGCCCAGCTAAGGCAGTGCTTGTTCTAGGTGAGGAAACTGAGGCACGGTGCAGGTGAGCGTTTTCCTGCAGTCATGGGGTGGAAGAGAGCAACTCCACGCCGGGAATTTCGCTTCCACCCTCTTGGCCCCAGTGTGGCTTATTTTTAGCTGGGAGGTCCTGTACAGGCCAGGATGACTCAGAGGCTGGAGGAGGGGAGGCAGGAGGCCCCTGGCAGCTGAAACAGGATGGAAAGTGGGATGGGGGTATGAAAAATTATACAGTGGGCAGGATGCTGTCTCCATCCCAACTGATGTTCCCGCACTTGCCTGGGGTTCGTTCCCACAGAGAATGCAGGGAGTGTGGGGTGATGCAGAACACTGAGCTCCTGCCTCAGTTTCCCTCAGCAAGGCAGGCAGCTCATGCTTTGATGGCTCCAGAGGCAGGAACACAGCTCTGCTTTTCCCCTCCATTTAACCACAGCCAACACCTTGACTTCCCAATACCCTCCAGCCACCCTTGTTCACTCCTGCTGCCTCCAGGCACCTCCTTTGCCTTGCAATTTATTTCCATCTCTGCAAGGCATGTGTGTGGGAGCAGCTTGTGCCAAGGCAGGAGGGTCTGGGAGCTGCCAGGAAGTGGGGCTAAATCCAGCTCTCCCGATGAATCACCTGCAATACGATCTGTCCCCTGCCTGCCTGGTTCCCTGGAAGGGCAGCATCTCCTCTTCTTCCCTGCCACATGGGACACCAGTGCCAGCAGCTCCTCCCAGGAGGGCCTGTGGGATGTGGCCAGTCTCTCTCTGGAAAACAGGAGGAGAGAGGCTGGTTTCTCTCTGGAGGTGCTGGCTGGGAAGTGCAGCAGAGCTGTTGTGCCCTGACGTTGGGATGGGGCCCAGGAGAGTGGTGGGTGTGGAGCTGCCCCGACTCCATCTCCTTGGGCTCATTCCTGGAGGCACTTCCTGGGTCAGACACATTGATGCCCATCTTCTCCGAGGCTTTAGATGGCTTTAGATGTCCTTGCTGGCAGCAGGCCTGGGCCTCTGTACAGCTCCTGAGGATCTTAAAGAAGCCGTGCAGCCGATCCGAGCAGACGAGCCCAGGGAGGGGCACGTACCCAGCTGGCACGTGGTACAAGCAGAGCCGAGGGAGGATCTGTTTCCCGGGGTGCTGACACAGCTGACAGCCCCAGCTCAGCTCCCAGCCCTCCTGCTTCTCGGCAAGACTGCTGAGGAGATGCTGCTGCTCAGTTCTTCCCACTCTGGTGCGGATGTATCCCAGTTGCTTATGTGGGGCCAGGTTGGTTTCACATCCACTTCCACCCAGGGTGGTGCTGGTCCCATTCAGAGCCTGGCTCCAGGCTCCCGGGGGGTGAATTCTCCTGGACAAAGCTGACCTGGGACGGGGGATTTTGGTCACACCTTTTTCCTGAGCTGTCATTCCTGGGCTTCCTGTTATGCAATCTGGAAGTGGCAGAAGAGCAGGTAGAAGTGGATCATATCAAGTGCCAGGATTTCTCAGGCTCTCAGGAAATCCCTTCCCAATACTCAGGGTCTCTGCTCCAACCCCTTGGATCAGCCTGGGCCCCATGGGAGTGCATGCTGGAGCAGGACAAACTGTTGGCAGCTCTGGTGCTCCTCAGTGTTTTCCCTTTAGCAGTCCATTTGTGCCTGTAAATTTGTCTCCTTGCTTGGAGACCATGCAGAGCCTGGGCATCCTCATTATCCAGAGGATATCCAGGTTCCTTGATTGCAGCAGGCAGTGGAAAATTAATTCCCTCTGTAGGGAGAGTAAACAGGAAAGGAAACAACAGCAGAGGAGAACAAGTGTTTATGTGTGAGGTTGAGCTTTGCCTTGGGCAACCTGAGCCACAACGGATCTTACCTCAGTCCTGCTCAGCTTCAGCTTCTCCTTGCCCCATCCCCCTGGGGCTCTTCCTTCCTCTAGTACCTTCTCCCCTCCTTTCCCATAGGTCTACAGGGGCTCCGTGAAGGATTTCCAGGGCTTTGACGCCAACCAGGATGCAGAGGCCTTGTACAATGCCATGAAGGGATTTGGTATGGACGCTCCTCCAGACTGTCCCAGGGCTACCCTTGGTGTCCCCTGTTCCTTTGGCTGACCCTGGCGTGGCTGGGTGTCCTGCATCACCACCCCTCTCAGCTTTAGCAGTGTGCTAAAGCTCTCCTGGTTTCCTTTCCTCCCTGGAGCCAGCCAGGCTCTGCTCAGAGCAGCTTTGGGCCCAGCAGGGTGGCTGTGGTGACTCCTGGCTCTCCCCACAGGCAGTGACAAGGAGGCCATCCTTGACCTCATCACGTCCAGAAGCAACAAGCAGCGCGTGGAGATCTGCCAAGCCTACAAGTCCCTCTACGGGAAGGTAAAGCCAGGAGCACTCCCTGCCCCGTGTCCCCACTGCAAACACAGGTGGCCGTGGCTGCCACCACCCAGCCCACGCAGGGACCCCCCCGGAGAGGCTGTGGAGCAAAGGATCCCCCAGCCCCTTTCTCCCCCTCCACCAGGACCTCATTGCAGACCTGAAGTACGAGCTGACGGGGAAGTTTGAGCGGCTGATCGTGAGCTTGATGAGGCCCCCAGCCTACGGAGATGCCAAAGAGATCAAAGATGCCATCTCGGTGAGGGCTGGGCACCTTCCCCAGGGCCCCTCTGAGGACACCCCAGGCAGCCCCACAGCTCATGGGGCTGTGTCTCTGCCCGCAGGGTGTCGGCACAGATGAGAAGTGCCTCATTGAGATCCTTGCCTCCCGCACCAACCAGCAGATCCATGACCTGGTGGCTGCCTACAAAGATGGTGAGGGCTGAGAAAGGGAGGGGCTGTCCTGTGTCCCCTTGGGCCACAAAAAGGGCAGAGGTGGAGGGACCCAGCTCTCCAGGCCTGACCTCTTCCCTTCCTCTTCCACCAGCCTATGAGAGAGACCTGGAAGCTGACATTGTTGGAGATACATCGGGCCACTTCAAGAAGATGCTCGTTGTTCTGCTTCAGGTATGTCCATCTGTCCAGCAGCTGTAGGGGGTGGGTGCCTGTGCCCCGCAGGGCTGAGCCCATCTGTCTCCCACAGGGTGCCAGGGAAGAGGACGATGTGGTGAGCGAGGACTTGGTGGAGCAGGATGCCAAGGTGAGGCTTGGTGGGCCCCTGTGGTGGGTGGTGTCCGGGCAGGGATGGGGCTGGTGGCACTGCGACATCTGGCTTCAGGCTGCAAAAGGTGGGTGGGTGCCAAGGGCAGCACCCTGAGTCGGGCTGTGCCACCTTCCCCATCCCACAAGGACCTGCTGGAAGCTGGCGAGCTGAAATGGGGCACAGATGAGGCCCAGTTCATCTACATCCTTGGCCGGAGGAGCAGGCAGCATCTCCGCCTGGGTGAGCATCACCTGCAAGCTCAGGGTGGGTCTGAACCTATCTTGGCAGCTTCTCCAGGCATCTCCTTGCTCTCATCCCACAGTCTTTGATGAATATCTGAAGATTGCTGGGAAGCCCATTGAGAGGAGCATCCGGGGAGAGCTCTCTGGTGACTTTGAGAAGCTGATGCTGGCCGTGGGTAAGCCAGCCCCACGTGGGGAGCCTGCACAAACACACCACTGCCCTTCCTGGACTGGGAGGGCTCAGCACCACGACCAGCAGGGTCAGGGCTGTGGCTGTACCTGGTATCACAGAGCTCAGGGAGGCTCCTTCAGGATGGGTGGGGATGCTGGATGTGGTTCCCATGGGGCGTGGGTGCTCAGAGACTGGGGACACTGGGGGCACTGGTGAAGCTGGGTGCCGGCATCCCTCACCCCACCTCAATTTCCCTGCAGTGAAATGCATCAGAAGCACAGCAGAATATTTTGCTGAAAGGCTCTACAAGGCCATGAAGGTGAGTGGATTTCCCTTTTCTACAGATCCCAGCCTTGCAGGGATCTGGCCAGAGGAAGGGTCCCCTTGCTGTGGGGTGCTGCTGGGGAGCAGGGTTTATATCCTCTGGGGTCTCTGCCCTTCCCTCCAAAGGAGTTATTCCTTCAGAGCCAGGGCTGGTAGAAAGCAGATAGAGAGTCCCACACGTGAAGGGCTGAGCAGAGTTGCTTGGCCGTGCCAGGCTTGATGTGGGGTTGCTCCGTTGCAGGGTCTGGGCACGAGAGACAACACGCTGATCCGCATCATGGTGTCCCGCAGCGAGATCGACATGCTGGACATCCGGGAGGTGTTCAGGACCAAGTATGAGAAATCTCTCTACAACATGATAAAGGTGAGTGCTGAGGGTCCCTGCTCACCCTCCAAGCAGCTGCTGGTGCTGCCTCCCTCATGATGCCAGCACCCTGGGAAACATCTGCTGGAGCACCATCCCTGAGGACGGGGTTCAGGGAGACCCCTCTCCATGAGCCCATCCCATGGCACTGCCTCGGCTCTACCTACTGCATGCTTCTCTATCTCCATCTGCCTTTCCAGGAGGACACGTCTGGGGAGTACAAGAAGGCTCTGCTGAAGCTATGCGGAGGGGATGATGAGTAAGACCCTCCCTTTGTCCCTCTTCATCCCCTTGGTGCTGGGTACAACATCTGCTGGAGCACCTGGACCAGCAGCACGCACAGTGACTGTGGTTCAGTCCTGGGGGCTCTGTGGCCCCTCTGCATGGCCAGCCACAATGTCATGGTCCCTTTTCGGCACGTGGGAGCCCTGCAGGGCCAAACCCCTGAAGGGAGGATGCTCTGGTGGGGGAGGTTGGGATTCACCACACATTTCCTCCCATTCCCACCCATCCAGCCCCACAGCAAGCACCTGGCTCCTGCCCCTGTGCCCAGTGGATACAAAACACCCCTCGCGGAGGAGCGAGACAGGGTGAGGGGGGCTGCTGGCAGGTGAGGGCCCCCGTGGCTCACTGTCCCCTGTCCTTGCCCTCCCGTTGCAGTGCTGCAGGTGAGTTCTTCCCCGAGGCGGCGCAGGTGGCCTATCGGATGTGGGAGCTTAGTGCGGTCAAAGTAGAGGTCAGCACCCCCAGTCCTCCTGCACCCCTCTCTGCTGCCTGCCAGCTTGGGACCCCTGGCTGCTCCTCTGTGCCATGGGGCACAGCCAGCCCCACACCTCTGCTCTGACTCTCGCTCCCCGGCTTCTCTCGATGCCATTCTCTGGTGCTGGGGTAGGAGGTTGGCAGGATGTAACCGTGGCAGGGCTGGCTGCCCCCCCCGTGGGCTCCACTAACCCTCTCCTCTCTCTGAGGCCTTCCTCCCTTGGGGCAGAAGGTCCTGCATGTCTCTGCAATGCATCCCAGGCAGCCCTGGCTCCAGTACAGCAAAGAACTCCTGACCCCTGGGGCCGCCCAGAGCTGGCCGGGGCATGGCTGCAGTATGGGGAGTGGCAACCTGCATGCAGCTGAAACTCCCACCAAAGGGTTCTTGGGATGTGCAGAAAATACACCCTGAGCCCTACGTGAACACTGTGAGGATGGAAATGTATTTGGAGCTGTAAGGACACAGGAGGATAGAACTGTAAGGCAGGAGTGGGTACCCTTTCAGCGACTCCTCTTCTGTCTCCCATCATCATGGCCAGCCCAGGCTGAGATGTTCCAGGCTAGGGCAGGCAGGTGTAACACTGGGCAGGACACCAGGACTCCAGGGACTGTCTGTTGCTGTCTTTTTCCTGCTCTCTGCTGGTCTGGGTTTGGTTTGGCCCTTAATGGAAAGGGTGACGGTGGTGGGGAGATCCTCACTGACCCCCAGGTGCTTGCACTAACACTGAACCTGCTTTGGCCTCAGCTTGCTGGGTGGCATCTCTCCTTCTCTCCATCCCTTCATCCCTTCCTCGCTCCTCATCTCAAGGGTGAGCATAAACCCCTCTGTGTATCCACAGCTGCGAGGAACTGTGCAGCCTGCAGGAGACTTCAACGATGATGGGGACGCGCAGGTGCTGAGGAAGGCGATGAAGGGCCTGGGTAAGTGGGGACCGTGAGTTTAGGCCCTTCCTGCTGCTCCTCATCAGCTCCTGGGGCAGAAAATCCACCCTGGCCCACACAGGGCTGCATGGAAACCCCAGGGGCAATAGAGATGGAGCAGTGGGAGCTCTCCCTTCCCCTGACTAGCCGGTTTGTGGAGGTGGCAATGTGCCCGTGATCAGGGGTGACACAGCTCTGGCTCTGCTGTCATTGCAGGCACAGACGAAGGGGCCATCATAGAGGTGCTGACCAAGAGGAGCAACGCCCAGAGGCAGCAGATCCTAAAGGCTTACAAGGCTCATTATGGCAGGGTACTGCAGCCTCCATCCCACTCTGCTTCCTGCTGCCCACATCCTGCCCCCTCCCACGTGCAGATCAGTCCCTCACTGAAAGGAATCCTGCCCAGAGAGCAGTGGGCAGCTGGGGCACACCCACATGCCCTGGAATGACTCCCCCAAGGGAAACAGAAGCACCACAGCAGCCTCCCACTCTGGGTGCCCCACCAGCCCAAGCAAGAGCGTCCCTTCCCCTTCGCCTGCCCTATCTCCACACAGGGGACCCCAGAGCCACAATCTCCTCAGAACCATCAGAATATGTGACTTTAAGCTGCCCCAAAAGTTTTCACAGATGTCTCCAAACCCTACACTCTCCTCCCCTTTTTCTTCTCTCACGTTGCCTCAGCTGGTCTGCCCCTGCAGAAGCAGCTGGGGACTGAACCCTCAAATGCTTTCCAGGACCTGATGGCAGATCTGAAATCTGAGCTGTCTGGCAGCTTGGCCAAGCTGATCCTCGGGCTGATGCTGACGCCGGCTCAGTACGATGCCAAGCAGCTGAGGAAGGCTGTGGAGGTAATTGTTACACTGCTGGTGGCCCGGGGCTGTCAATGCCCACAGCTTCACGTGGCCCAGGGGCTCGTCTCCTATGGAGAAGGAAAGATGAGAAAGCACCAGGACAAAGACCTGGTTTGCACTCAAGACTTGCATGCTCTTTGCAGGCCAGCATGCTCAGCCAGCTGGTAGCCACAGGAGAGCCAGGGTAGGGGCAAACCAGTGACATGCACCAGTCACAGCAGCTGGGACTCCACTAGCAGCATATTTGGACATTTCCATGTTGATTCCTACCAGCCCCTGGGGCCATTTTCTGGATGTAGACTTTTGCCACATGGTTGACCTGGACCCCTCCTTGCCTGGCACTGCAGGGCAGTGCCATGCTGTCCCCATCTGCTGTTGGCACCTGCAGCACCCACCATGCTACTCTCTTCCAGGGGGCTGGCACAGATGAGAGCGTCCTCATCGAAATCATGGCCACGCGGAACAACCAGGAGATCAGGGCTATCAACGAGGCGTACCAGGAAGGTAGGGCACAGGAGGGACAGCGGGAGCACCCAGGTTCTGGGCACGGATCACACTGTACAAGGCCCTTCCAGAGCCCAGGCAAAGTTTTGTCTCTGGGTTGGGTCCCTGGCTTGGTGTTGTGAAGGTCAGTGGACGCTGGCCCTCGCCTCTCTCCATCTCACATGCCCCGGCTCTGCCATCAACGTCACCTTTCCTGAGAGCTCTTTCACAATGATGCTATTTTCTCCAGAGTAGCTGGAGCAAGAGGCTGTGCTTATGCCCAGGGCATTATAGCTGCTGGGGTGATCCCTCTTCCCTGGGTTTGAACTCAGCAGATGCTTCAGCCATGCTTCCCATGGCGGTCACGGGCACCACAGGCACTGGTGGGTGGGAAGCTGAGCTGCAGGGCTCAGCCATCCCTTTTCCACAGCCTACCACAAGAGCCTGGAAGACGACCTGAGCTCTGACACATCGGGGCATTTCAAGAGGATTCTCGTCTCCCTGGCTCTGGTAAGGGCAGCTCTCACTGGGTCTTTTCCTCTCCCTGCCACAGGCAGTGCTGGTGGCTGGAGAAGACAGAGCATCACTGCCTGGCTGGGCAGTGCTGCTGGACTCTGTTTGCCACCCCCTCACTTGGGGCTCTCCCAGGAGATGTCCCCTCTCCATCTCCATGATTTTTGTATCCAACCACAGGGCAACCGTGACGAAGGACCAGAGAATGTCACACAGGCACATGAGGATGCCAAGGTAAGACAATTGGCAGTGCTCTTAGGGGCTTTGTGTTAACAAAAAAAAAAGAAGAAGGTGTTGCATGCGCTGGTCTGGAATTGACATTCTCAGGGAAGCAAATGCTGCTGGGCCAGGGTCTCTGAAAGCTGCAGGGGGAGATGCCAGGTGAAATGACACCCTTGGAAGTAAAACTTCCATGCCTGATTCCTGAAACCCTTGGCTCTGCTGCTCCGTGCACAAGGAGAGCAGCCCCAGGGAGTTCCCAGTCGGTGGGCTGCAGGCTTTCTTGTGCAGAGCTGCCACTCTGGGGTTCAGGAACACACACTGATGCTGAAATTTGGCTCTCGAGCTTCAAACGCAGCTTTGGGCTGGTCTGCAGGAGCCACCCACCTCTGTGTGTTGTGCAGGGGGCAGCCCTGACGCGCTGGGGTGCTCCAAACCTCCCCTGGGCTGTGGTGAGACACAACTGGAGGGGGAAGGCTGAGCAGTGGAGGAGGGTGTTGGGGCCCATTCCCTGGCTCAGCTCCTGTGACCCACGGGCTGTGTTCCCTGACCACCTGCTCCTCAGGTCTCTGCTGTAAGGGGCTGGGTGGATCTGTGCAGGGTCAAACCCGAGCTCTTGCTTGGCTGTCTTGTGCCAGCACTGGATGTTCCAACGCACGGGAAAGTAGCACAGCATTCCCAGAGGGCTGCTGCCAGCAGAGGGAGTGGAAGCTGCGCCGCCTGTGTCCCTGTCCACACACTGCTTGCACCCTGCCACGCTCTCTGCCTGTACCTCTGCCCCAGCACTGCCTGCACGCTGCCACACTCTGCCTGTGCTTCTGCTGCTGCCTTTTAGGGACTACCTAAAAACAGAGGCTAGACAAAGTTAAGAGAATAAAAAGCGGTTATATTTATTGAAGGGCCTTCAGGTACATTTGGGGCACACGTAATCCCCCCAAGGGCTACACCCAAAAATGGACGATGGGTGACAGATTTTCATACTTTTATAAGTTGGGTCCATTTGCATATTGGGAGTTAATCTTCCAATTACAGCTTCAGGTAATGAAGTTATTTACTCCAAGTTTGCTCCCCCCTCAACTCACTCTTGTTTACATTTCTCAGGGCCTGAGACAGTGAGGTGTCCTTGACCGCCAGGCCTGGAGAGGAATTGTTTTGTCTGGGAAAAAACAGGAAAGCAGTAGCTAGCACTGTGTATGGAGATAAGAGATATACACTAAAGAATTACAGGATTACAAATATATGAAAAATATAAAAGCTAAAATCCTAAGGCATCGCTGCCCTTTCGCTGCCTGCACCCCCGCTGCATGTGCTGCTGCTCACCTCACCCTGAGAGAGCCAGGGATGACATGCACAGGGACAGGCTGGGCAGGTGGCACCTGACCTGGCACCACGCTGTGTTTCGTCAGCAAAGCTGCCCTTCCCCTTGTCCCACTGGCAGAGGGGGGCAGGCTGGTGGGAGCCAGCCTAGAACCAGGCAAGGATGCTCCAAGAAGAGCAACAGGCTGGCACCCAAGCTCCAGGGCTGGGGGGACTCCCTTTGTTCAGCCAGAGACCGCCTTCCCAAGGTACTGCTGCAGAGGCAAACTGGAGCAGGACACAGATCCTGCTCTTGGGGAAACAGGGGACCTGGGGACAGGTAGTTTTAGGGGATTTTGCTAGACTTCCCTTGCTTTGTCAGGGAAGGATAAAGGTTGAGCAGCACCTTCTGACCCTGTTGTCTTCCTGTCTCTCTCTCTCCACCAGGTTGTTGCTGAGACCCTGGTGAGTGCCTGCCCTTTCGCTCCTCATCCTTCTGCATGTTTGAAGGGATGCTGCAGTCCTGGGGTGCAGGGCAGGGGCTGGGAATTGCAGCCCCACAAGCCAGGCCTTTCTGACCACACGGGCTGTGCTCACTGGCTTGGGACTCTGGTGTCCTTGTGTCAGGATAGGGGACAAGGTGGGACCTGCAATGAGGGCATTTCCCTGCAGCGCAGGGCAGGAGAGGGAGAAAGCCACCTGCCCTGCCCTTGGGGACCAAGCCTGCCTGCTGCCTGCATGCAGGACCCGTGTCCCAGGCACTGTGGGGCTCAAGGCTGCCTTCCCTGGCACCCCAAAAGGGAGAATTAGGGAAGGGAATAGCCTGCAATAGCCTAATGGATGAGATAAGCACAGCCTCCCACTGATGCCCACAGAGGATTGGCAGCTGTTCCATTCGTGGGCAGCACTGCTGTGGTCCAGGGTGGCTTCTGTGTCTGGCAGCCCTGAATTTCCTCTTCAGGTGGTGTTGGTCACTCCTGAAACATTCTCCATAAAGCACAAAAAAAGTCTTAACCATGAGCACTGTGGAGCTTTTCCCATAAAAACTGGAAAACATCTTTGACCATCTGTCTCTCATCTGCCTTCCTCTTCACTCTTTGTTCTCTCCCAGAAACTTGCTGATGTCTCCAGCAATGACTCCGGCGACTCCCTGGAGACCCGATTCCTCAGCATCCTCTGCACCCGCAGCTACCCCCACCTCCGCAGAGGTAGGATCACATTTCTCCATCAGCTGCAACACCATCACTGCTTGGATTTGGGCTGGATGGGAGATGGGGTCCCCTCAAGGCTAAGGTAGAGCCCTGTCTCTCCAGGTGTGGTGGGGATGAGGCAGTGGGAAGAGATGGTATGGCCTGGCCTTTGAGGTGGCTTGTTGAAGTCTCTCAAGCCTGCTCTGGCTCCACGGGGTCCAGAAGTCTCCACAGCTGGGGCTCGAGTCTCCCGGGTGCCCAGGGCTGGGATGGAACAGCTCGGCAGTGACTCTTTCCTCTCCCCTCTCCCCAGTGTTCCAGGAGTTCATCAAAATGACCAACCACGACGTGGAGCACGCCATCAAGAAGCGGATGTCGGGAGATGTGAGGGACGCCTTCGTGGCCATCGGTCAGTGCTCCCTCTGCACAGGGATCCCCAGAGGGCAGGCAGCCCCTTTAGCTCTCACTGCAGATTCCTGCTGCCCTTGGGCCACGGACACTCCCAGTGGGGCGTGGGGTTGGGGCACTTACAGAGTCCTGAGAGAGGGCCAGGCCTGCACGCCTGTACCAAGGAGGGCTTGTGGCTGCGACAGTGGTGCCACAGCTCCTTGCTGTGATGTGTCCCCACTTTCTGTCCCCCTCTGTGTGTCGCAGTCCGGAGTGTGAAGAACAAGCCGGCTTTCTTCGCTGACAAGCTCTACAAGTCCATGAAGGTGAGGACAGACCCTCCTGGGGCTGGGCTATGGGAGAGGGCTGTGCTGGGATTCTATGGGACTGTGCTTTAACCCCCTGAAAGGGATGGGGTTGTCCTTGAGGGAGTAGGGAGGGCTGAGCTTAACCCAACACCTGGGGTTATCAGGAGATGTGTCAGGTTGATGTCTTGATGGCAGCAAGTCCAGTATATGTCCAAGAAGAATCATAGTTAGGGTTGGAAGGGACCTTTTATAGGTCATCTAGTCCAATTCCCTGCAGGAAGCAAGGAAATCTTCCAGACTGCTTAAGGCCCCATGCAACCTGGCTGTGAGTGTTTCCACAGAGGGGAGATCCACCAGCCTTCTGGGCAACTTGTGCCAATTTCACCACTCTCGTTGTAAAAAGTTTCTTCCTTGTAACTAGGCTGGATCTTCTCTTTTAACTTAAAACCATCATCCCTCGTCCTATCACTGTAGACTTTGCTATAAAGTTTTTTTCCATCTTTCTGAAGCCCCTTTTAAGTATTAAAAGACTGCAGTAAGGTCTCTCCAGGCTGAACAGGAGAGGTGTTCCAGCCCTCATTTTTGTGGCCCTTCTGGGCCTGGTCCCCCAGCTTTGACTGCGCTGGAGATGCCAGGAGGATCTGTGAGCCCCAGTCCCTGCAGGGCTTTTTTTTTTCAAGCTCCCCCCTCTTTGCAGGGTGCTGGCACAGATGAGAGGACCCTGACCCGGATCATGGTTTCTCGGAGCGAGATTGACCTATTCAACATCCGGGGCGAGTTCATAGACCTGTTTGACAGATCGCTGCACCACATGATCGAGGTGAGGGGACAGGGACATCCCTTCCTGGCTCATCACCTTGTCTGGCTGAGTCCTGGCCCTGAGCCCTGACAGGACCTGAGCTGTGAGCAGCACAAGGGCTGAGCATCACCTGGGGAGGGGGAACCTGCCCCCAGCAGCCCCAGTGTTGGCTGCTCTGGCTGTAGAGAGGATGTGCTGGCATCTTCCCCTGCTGCAGGGATACCTGCAGGGTGTGCTGGGCTTTCCCTGCGCCCAGCACCTTGAACCAGGCTTGCCCAGGGCTGGCTCTCTGACACAGCTCTCCCTCTTGCAGAAGGACACCTCTGGCGACTACCGCAAGGCTCTGCTGGCCCTGTGTGGCGGGGAGGACTAGGTGGCACCTGGGGCCCTTTGCGTCTGAGCCAGCACACAGCCACTGCCTTGATGTCACCACAGCTTCGGGGGCTTCAGGGGACGCTCAGTCCCCTCCAGAGAACAGCTCACTTTGCGCTGGAAAGCAGCACCACATTGCAGGCGGGGGAGTCTCGGGGAGGGGAGCAGAGGGGTCTGGGCAGGGAGATTGTCTGTCTTGAAGCAAAATAATTCATAGCCAAACATGCCACTAAACCAAGGAATTTACCCAGATGGAAAAGGCAATTTAAAATCTGATAAATAAAACCTCACTGTTGCTGACCCTGGGGCGAGAGCAGTTGACTTACTGGGGCAGGTTTGGGTGGGACTGAGAAACCTTGGTGTCTCCGTGCTCCCGTAGGCAAACTCGGGTAAGAGCCCAGCCCCAGCTTCAGGGAGAGCCCTGAAGACACCACAAAAAGTCTCTGAGCAATGCTTCTGCTGAAAAAGGGGCTGAAAATGCATGTGGGGCTGGCAGCAGTGCAGGGACTTCACCAAGGCCTTCACTTCATGCCTCTGAAAATCCCCGGCAGGGTTCATGCCGCTGTGTGGATGATGCTTTCATAAACTAGAGATACAAATCAGACTTGATGGCATCCACCCGTCCTCGCACGCGGTTTCCTGTGCTTTCAAGCTGCTGAAGAAGCAGTCGAAAGGCACATGCCATAGAGGCTACACACCCCCAAACAGTTTGTTTGCACTTCCCCCAACACTTGGGAGAAAAGAACTGGAATTTCCAAAAGCGGGAAATTCCAGCACTTTCAATTGTTTCCAAGTCAGAACAAAAAGTCGTGAATACCCTAGTCTTCCTCAGAACAGCTGGGTGAGGAAAGCTTCACCTTCAAAATATCAAAGCAGTGTTAGGAATAATAACGCAATATTATTACAACACTTCAAAACCAGCTGAGGTCAAGAAGTAGCAACATGTAGAGACAAACCAGGGAAGCTGAAACAACTCACCTGGGTATTATCCCACTAAAAATTCCCTTGATGCCTTCCTGTGAAACATCCCCTTGTAACAAAATAACCTTTCTTGGGGGAAAACATTCTGGCTGAAGATTTTTTCACCCTCCCCATACTTCCCATGGAGATTTGGGTTCCTGTGTCTAGCCCAGGACAGTAGGATTGGGCATCCCTGTCCAGACAGCATCTGGGGGGGCTCAGCTTAGCCCCACCTGCCTGCAGCAGCCTGCTTGGCCAGGACCCAGCTGCAAAGGCTCTGAGCAGCTGCAGAAGCTGTTTGGAAGGGAGGATGCAACCCCAGCCTTCCTGCGGCTCCGTGCTGCAGTGCTGAGCTTTGCAGCAGAGGCTTCTGGAGACGAGGGTGGCACCGAGACCACACCTGGCCAGCTCCCCACACCTGGGAACACGGCTCCGGAGTGAGGAAGGCCCGAGGAAGTTTTGTGGCTTGGGTGACAGCCCATCACCCCTGCGAGAGACAGGTTTGGGGCAGCAGAACCCTGCTCCTCCAGAGCAGGGGGAAACCCTGCTTGGCGTTAGCACAGGGCCGCGACACCTGAGCCACCATCAGCTTCATTCTCGCTGCTCAAGGGTTTGTACAGGGGCAGTGCTCCCAGGCACAGGTGTCATTTACAGTGGATTTACCATGATTGCTATACCTCAATGGCCAGGGGTCTCACCACCCACAGCCTGCATGCCTTGGAGTGGCACAGGACCACAAGTCAGCCCCCCAGGGCCAGTCCCCAGCCCGGTTCAGGGCGATGCCACCACCAGGAGGACTGGCTGACCGGAGTACACTGGTCCCAAGGCCAGGAATTTCCCTGGCAGCTGCTGCAGGCTGTTCCTACAATGCAGAGAAGATTAGCAGAGTCACACAATGCTTGGGAACAGGAAGGGAGAGTGAGATGGGGTTTCTTCCTGGAGCAACTCCCTCTTCTGGAAAAGTCCTACAGCCAAAAAGCCCCTGTCTTGCCCTGGTGCCATAGTAATCCATCTCCTGTAGCAGCTGCTGTTTCAGCTGCAGCAGAAAACAGCCAGTGGTATTTTAATTGCTGCAAACACTCGGCACAGTCAGTACCCCATTTGAGCACAGGTTATTTCAGCACCTGCCCTGTGCTGGGGTTGGGTCTGCCCTGCAAAGAACCACAAACTGGCCTGAGCTCAGCAGAGCTACCTCTTCTAAGGCAATACAGGAGGGTGACGGGATCTTGGGAAGCACTAGCATGGCCTTTGGGACTCACTCAAAAAGCAGCTTCATCCCTGTCCCTGTAGCACCCAGTCTCCAGAGAAAATACCCTTCATAGCACCACAGGAACACCTCTGCTCCCTCCGCTGGCTCCAACCCACCCAACCCAAAAGCAGTCTGTGGCAAATCTCATGCCTAACCTCTGTGATCAACAAGGAGGTGAGCATTTCAAGGGAGGCTAGGAAAGGAAGGGGAAAAAATTAGCAAGGCTCTGAGCAGGGTAAGGGTTGGATGCAGGTTCGTGCTGGCCATCCATACTTTAACTTTCAGGGCTACTGCAGGGAAGAGTCTGGGATTTATACTCTGTACATTAACCAGCAATGTCAGGGGCAAGGGCTCGTTTCCAGGCAAAGCCAAGGCCAGATTTCACAGGTTGCAACATCCAGAAAACCCCACGAGCCCATGCTCGCTGCACAGAGAGGGCCGGACCTCTGCTCTGAGTCAGCCTGCAGATCCTCTTTGCTGCCAGCCCCTGGAGAGGAAGAGCCACAGAGGTAAGATGGGATTTCAGCCTTAATCCCTAACACAGTGAGAGCTGCTGCCATCCTCCCCTTTCTCTGAGGGAGAAACCCAGCCTTCAGTGCTGGGAGGTGGCGAGCTGGGGCTGGGTAAACAGCTGAGTCTCCAGGACTGTTCCCATATCTCTGGAGCTCTACAGGACATGATGACTGCTGCTGAGCCCTGCTCTCAGGCATTGCAACTGGATGAGACATGGCCAGGGGAGAGAGTAAGAGAGGAAAATCCCCTTTGTGCCTATTGCTGGTTTTGTACATTGACACTCCAAGTGATTCAAAGCCTTAGGCATGCAAGCAAATCCTCTGAGCAATCCCAGACCCGGTTCCCATAGTTTTTGGGCCCTGGTTCCCAGTTTTATGGCACTGCACCAGGTGCCACCACAACCTATCCCCTGCTGACTGTGGAGGAGGGAGAGGATGGCAGGAGATGGTGATCTCCTGTGAAATGGGTGACAGTAAGTCCAGCCTCACATGCCAAGGGCAGAGGAAGAAGGGAGCCCTCATCCAGTCAGAGGGTCACCCCAGCAAAGCGAGCAGAGCATCCCTGGAAAGCCAGGGTGTGATCCAGCCCCCTGTGAAGGCAGGGTACTGCAGAGGCTTGATGGAGTGGGAATGATCCCAAATACCTCTCTTCTCTCCTATCTCGATCCCTTCCACACTCCCTTCTGCTCTCCCAGCAGCCGAATACCCCAGGCTCCCTTCCCTGCCTCTCCCTTGCCCTGCATCCCAGAGCCCTCCCATCCTGCCAGGTTAATTTGAGTTTCTTATTTGCATAAGCAGCAGATCACAATGTTCTGGAAATCCCCTCCTGCAGCCAGAGCTTCCTCCCCACTCTCACAGCGTCACTGTTGGCCTTCTGCTTCCTTTTGCTGCCGGAGCAGCGGGACGTGTCTGACTGGCAGAGCACAAAGGGCAGGTGCCAGCTGCCGGTGCCAAGAGGGATCCGTCGGCAGCCCCCTGCAGAGCTGAGCCCACGAGTGGCCCTGGAATGCTGAGCCACACCACCGGCTGCATCCCTGCCTGCCCTGCTCCCGCAGCGCTGCAGGGCCAGCTCCAGGCACACCACCCACGACAGCCAGCTCCGGGCCCCATCAGGGTTCAAGCGAGCGCCGTTCGCCCAGCAGCACAGAGGGCAGGGCGAGTTTTGGGCAATAAAAGCTGTTGGGCGAGTGCCACTTTGAATTCACACCACTGGGCCCACCCTGCTCACTCTGGAGTGGGATCAACTTGAAGGAAGCCAGAGTTGATCTGAGACAAGCAGGAGCTGAGGACAGGGGAGCTCCACCACCTCCCACCTGCAGCCTGTGCTCCTTGTCAGCCCGTTTCCCACAGCACAGCAGCAATCAGGGCATGCTCACATAAATAAGCTGCAACTGAAGGTGCTGAACCCAAGTCTCTGTGTCAAAAAAAGAAACCCTAGTGTGTCAACGTGTCAGCTGTGAACACACCCTCACAGCCACACAGGCGTGCTCATAAACCACAGCTGCCATCAGGGGAGTTTTCTCCCCTGGGAGCACGGCGGGACCAAAGGAATGAGAAAGGACCAGCAGGACCAAAAGCCTTTCATTTTCATAGTGAAATTCATGCTGGCTTTCGGGCCAGCCTGAGCTGGCAACCTCTGGTAAAAGCACAAAGAGCAGCTGGCTAGAGAGGTGGAGAGACACCAAGGGAGGTTGTGCCACAGGTTCCCAGGTGCAGGCAGACCCCAGAGCCACAGCTCCTCACCCTCCAGCCCAGCACTCACACTCCTGCTATCTAAACCAGATGGACTAAAGCCGAGCCCTCTTCAGGCCTTGCAGTTCACACACACCTGGCAAGTGTAGACCAAACGCCCTGCCAGGTACAACTGTACTGCTGGCAAGGAGCTGGAATCAGCCTCTATAAAATAGAACCGTTTAAAGCCTTGGTGTTTATTCCAGCACCAGCTGGCTCCAGTCTTGGTTCTGACCGCCAGTTCTCCTGGTGGATGGTTTCCAGGGATTCTCTGCAACCCAGGGAAACAGTCACCTGTGCACTCCCATCAACAGACCCAGCTCTTGCCTGCTTCCCCAGGAAGATGTGTCATGTTCTGGCTCCAGATCGGGACAAGGATGAGATGGAAATACACACGGAACAACAATGCCTCTCGCCAGGTGCAGCAGTTTCTCTGAGGAAAAGCACGTTTGCAATCCCAGTGAAGTTGCCCAGAAACCAGGCAAGGAAAATGATGTAACGAGGCTCTCCAGTTGTCCAAAAAGTGAATCACAGCCTCCACGACAGCTCCTGCCCCCCTTTTTGCTGACTAATACCTGACATGACGGGCCCCTGGGAGGAACGGCACAGGAGAGCCCTTTAAGTGGTGCCTGGCTCCCTATCAAAACCACACAGAGGCTGTCTGGGACCTCCATCGTGGGGAATTCCCCTTCTCCATGCCTAAAAGTAAGCTCAGCTGGGCCAGCCTTCCTGCATTTGGGGATCACAGGCACAGAGCTCCTGCTCCGAAGGGCTCTCACTCCCACCCAGCCCTTCAAGGACACAGCCTGGTGAGTAGAATGATGATTTTTTTGGTGTGAGAGTTCCCGGGACGGAGTGAGGGGAAGGCAAGGCATCTTTTGGGGTGCTGCAAAACCAAACCACCCCTTTTGCTCCTTATAGAAACAAGCAGGGTTTTATTATTTCAGGCAAGCTGAGGCATTAATTTATACACAAGGCGTTTTCTGGTTCTGTGGGACTGCATTTAGCTTTGAAGACAGGTTTTCTAAGGGCTTACAGAACAGCACTGGGCTTCTCATCTGGGTAAAACAAGATTTTCAGGGAGCAAAAGGGAAGATGTGGGGCATGTGTGGGATCCTGCCATCTCACCCCCAGCTGAGACTTCGGACAGGAGCACAACCATCGGCGTCCCATCAGTGCTGAGCCCTCGGAGCACAGCCAGGGTGACTGACCTGCTGCTGCCAGCGAAGGCCAGTCGGGAGTTTCGGGGGTTTTAATTTTTACAACCCAAACCATCAAATCGCCAAGAAGCTGTGGGGCAGTGTGAGTACAGCTGAGTGAGGAGCCAGGACTGGCGCAGCTGGAAACAGCTCCATCTCCAGTGGAGCACCTTGAAGAACCCTTGACGAACCGGGTCACCCAAGGAGGACACGTCTGGAATACAGGCAAAGAGCAGCACAGCTGCTTACAGCGGGGTTTCTTCATTCCTGGATCCTTGCTTTTATTTACACATCTATTTAATCAAAGCCCACCACCTTCTCCTTGTGGAGAGCCCAACAGAAGGAAGAAAATCAGGTAGCTGTTGAGTGAGTCCCGAAGAAGCAGAGCGAACCCAGGTGTTCCCCGTGCCCCTCTGCCTGATTCACCACGCCACAATCCCAGCGGCAGCACAGAGGAAAAGGATCCCTGGAATACACGCTCCGGTGAGAGGGCGGAATTTCCTCATTTAGCATTAACTCGGGAGGCTCGGTGGGGAATTCTCCGTGCCTCAGAGGAACCTCGGCCGTGCGGCAGCACCACCCTCCTCCTCCGCGGGGCCGAGGCCACCCGAGCCCTTCAGCACAGCGGCCCCTCAGCCGCTGCTCCTCCATGCCGGGGGTACGCCAGGAGCCCCCCNGGCCGATGCCGCCCCTCAAATCCCCGCTAATCCGGGCGGCACCCCCGTGCCGCCCTAGGGAACCCACAAGGGACANCCCCTGGGCCCCGCCATTTTGTGTCTGCACAAGCCGAGGGAGCCGATGCAGGGCTCGGCCTTGCCGCTCCCCTACGAGCGCAACCTCCCGCAGAAAGAAGGGGCAGGCCGGCCGATGCCGCCCCTCAAATCCCCGCTAATCCGGGCGGCACCCCCGTGCCGCCCTAGGGAACCCACAAGGGACAGCGACCGCCACAACGGCTCCGCCATGACGGGCACCTTCCCCACCAGCTCCCGGCCCGCCCCTTTATAGCCCCCGCCGCGCGGCCATTGGCTGTGCGGCCTGTCCGTCAGGCGGGGATTTTCCCGGGGGCGGAGCCAGCGGCGGCGCTGGTGGCGGAGCGGAGGGACC
>VWZN01017186.1:885689-901957 GCA_013396955.1 Regulus satrapa
AAAAAAGGAAAACAGAAAAGATGCTGTCTGTCACTGCTGCTTTTGGGTGAGAATAGCTCCCGATGGGCTCATGGGGACCTGCACGCTCTCAGAGATCTGGTTATTGCCTTCCTGTGTCCCTGGCACAAAGGTTGCCCCCAGTATCAAGAAGTCAAATGCAGCCTTTTCCTTCGAGCTGGTTATTCCCATCACTCGGGTGGGTTATCCCCATCGCTCGGGTGGGTTATCCCCATCGCTCGGGTGGGTTATCCCCACCACTGGGATGGGTTATTCCCATCGCTTGGTGGAATGTGAGCTGTTCTGCTGCCACAAGCTCTTTTGGAGTGTGCATTTCATGGAGAGCGCTGTCAGCTGAAGCGTTCTGGAGCCAGGACTTTGGCCGCTGGGATGAGTTCTGGAGACAGGAAGGCTACAACCAGGCACGTCCTTGAGAGCTGTCTCTGTGGTGAGGTGAAGTAAGCAAGAAGAAAACAGGAGAGGCTTTTCGCTGCCTTTGGCATCGTTCCTGGTTCTGCAAGAAATCCCACGACGCCCTTTCGGCCCGACCTACGCCGGGCAGACCTATTTAGCACAGGGCCGTGGGTTGTTGCTTGCCAGCAGCTGGTACAAAAACTCTCGTGGGTGGAGGAAACCCAACCATCTACTCCTGTGGCACTGCAGATTTTGTTTTAAAGCAGCAGTTCGGCTGGCACTTCGCTGGTGTAGCTTTGTGGTGCCACTATGTGCTACCGGCTTGGCTGGTGGCGGCTGAAGCGCTCCAAGTTGGACAGGAGGGGCTTGGAGGCAAGGAAAAGGCTACAAAGAAAAGGGTGGCTGTGCCTTGTTCTGCTTTGGAGGGCTGTGACAAGCAGCCATGATGCTGCTGAGCTCTGCAGGGAGAAAGTGGAGCAGGCAGGATGAGCCAGATGTCTTTGCAGCAGAAGACGGGGTCTTGCGGAAATCCCCCCACCGTGCCTGGCTGCATGTCCTGCCTGCATTGAAGCTTGGGCCCATCCCGAGGAGCTCTGCAGCTGTGTGTGCTGTTACCCGTGTTTATAAACGTGGCAGACCCAGGGAAGTGCTTTCTTCTCTTTGTGAGCAGCCTCATCAGAAGCAGGTTGTTTTGTGAAGCATTTTTGGGAGGTGGGCTTTTGAGGCAAGAGTGGGATTTCTGGCTGGGGGACATCTTTAATACCTGCTGTGTAGGGCTCTTGCCTTTGCTACCGTCTCTTTGTGGCTAAACTGGCTGGAAAGGAGCACACTGCACGTGGGGGTTCAGACCTTTCCCTTTGAGACCTGAGCCTTGCAATGCCTGCTTTCCTCTCATTTTATTACTCCCAGCTCAGTGGACTGCAGTGCCCAAAAGTCTCTCTATTGCTACCTCCTAAAGCCAGTTTGGCTTTTGCTTTCCTGCAAATGAGACCAGGTAAGCAGTCCAGGAATGTCTGGGAAGCTGCTGGAGCCCTGTAGAAGAAAACCAGTCTGGGGGCTGCGGTGCTTTCCAGTAAAATGATCAAATAAACAAACAAAAAAATTCCATGGTGTCTATCTGAGTGGCTTTTGCTTTCCCTCTGAGGAGGCATGCTAGGGACCCAGCAGCCCCAGTCATGGGAAAATTATGCTGGCAGCCTGCAGGGATTTGCTTTCACCTCCTGTGATCCTGGTGCGGAGGAGGCTTCTTGTGAATATTGTGCACTGAAGTAAGGAAAACCCCCTTCTCCTTAGGGCTGGGCCGTCAGAGGATGGGAATTGAAGGGCTGCCAAGCCTGCAGTTCTGGGAGGCTTTTCCCCACGCTGGGGTCACTGCCCAAAGCAAACCCCAGCAGCGCCAGCCCCCTCCTGCACAGGCTCCACATCCTAAGCCTTGGTATCTTCATTGTTCAGTAATTTTAAAGTAGGAATCGCAGCCTCCTGTCACTTCTGCATGGCTGGCACAGTGATGGCTGTGGCAGTGCTGCGTGTTGTTCTGGGTGACAGCAGTGACAGCTCCAGCTCCCTCCCAAGCCACAGTACAGCTATTTAAACACCACTCTGTTTTCATCTTTGCTCGTGAGTCTCCCCTGCCCACTCACGCTCTCATTCTCTACTTATTGCTGAGTTGCCATAAAAATTGGCTTCCTAAAGGTCTTGGTGTCCCACATGGAACCAGCAATGCCCACGGGCGCCCATCTGGCAGCCTCTGACGGCGGCTGGGCATGGAGCCACGGCCTGAGCCTGGCCCTCAGGCCCCAGGGCTGTGAAATACTGTCAGATCACCTTAGGAACTGTTGACTGGCAAAGAGGGAAGTGTTTTCTGGTGGTTTGGTGGTTTCTGCTGGAGTTTGTGGTAGTCGTGTTTTCTTCGCATGTCTAACTACCGTTATGTGCTGGTGTATGGTCCCCTCTCTCCTCCCCTTGTGCTTTTATTGAAATGAGATTTTTCACTGCAAATCTCCCCTGTCAGAACTCTTCAGGGAAAAAAACAAGCAAACAAAACAAATCAAACCAAGACTGGGACCAGTGACTTGGTCTCTGAGTGACGTCTCTGTTCTAGCGTCTCCTTGCAGAAACTGGACTGTGCCTCCATTCCAGGAAAACCCACCCTGTCCCCAGTGATGGCCTGGAATGCTGTGGAAACCCCTCCCTCTTGCTGGCTATTGTTTGCTGGTGAATTTGCGGCTGGTCTGTGCTTCTGTCAGCTGGAAATAGTCCAGTTCCTCTCCCCAGCTGTTGTTTGAAAACAGCTCCTGTGGTCCCTTTGCTACAACCTCCCTGGTGGGGTACAGACCTTGAGTAGAAAAGTTCTCAACAGAATCTTGAGAATAGGGAATATCAGAGGCTTTCTGTGGCTCCGTCTGTCTGGGAGAATATGGGATCACTGTGGGTGAGCTCTGCTGTTTGGCAGGGTGGTCAGTGCAGTGCTCTGGGGGATTCCTGCAGGGCTGCAGAGGGGACAGGTACCTCCCATGTGCTATGGGACAAGGCAGAAAACCTCCAGCTTTGGGGTCTGGCATTCAGAGAATGAGGACTGGTGTTTCAGGCTGCTTCCAAGCCACATGGGGAGATAGTACTGCAGGAAAGAGCAGCTCTTCCCTCTTCCTCCTCTCCCTACCTTCCCTGACACACCTGGGCTCATCACGGTGCAGGATGCAGATGCCCCACAAGATGGTCCACTTAGGGTGGGTTTGGTACCCAGCTCTGCAGTAGCATCTGGTGACTGGACAGCAATGAGAAGCAGGCTCGGGCCCCCAGCCAGCCTGTGACACCATCCCCGTCCTCTGCCAGGCTGGCCAGGCAGGCGGTGTGGCCACAGGTGATGGCATTTCCCAGCCACGAGGGTCCCACTGGGCAACCTGCTGGGCTCCTCCACCCTGGCCCTGATCACTTCCAGGGATGGGGCATCCACAGCTGCTCTGGGCAGCCTGTTCCAGTGCCTCACAGTAAAGAATCTCTCCCTAATACCAAATCCAAACCTGCCCTCTGTTTAAGACTGGCTGTGACAGTGCTGGGACCCACAGTTTGGAAATGGCCCTGCTTTTCCCACAGCTTCCTCTCAGCTGCTCTGGGCTCCAGGAATAGCCTCTCCTCAGCTCACCCCACACCACCACAGATGGGCAGTTCCAGCTGCTTGGGACAAGGTCCCTGGCTCCCCATGGGGGCAGTGGGGGGCTTGGCAGCACCCACGGAGCAGGAGGGTGATGAGGTGCACCAATGCATCTCCCAGAAGCAGAGTGCTGCTGAGGCCAGGCCTAATTCCCTGTCGCTGAGGCAGGCGTTAATTGCTGCTCCAGTTGTGGACGCTGCCAGGTGGCACTTGTCATCTGGAAAGTCCCTGCTGCTCCCTGGCAGGCAGGTCATCCGAACTGGAGGTCAGCCTGGCTCACTCATGGCATGAGCATTAGTCTGAGGTTGAGGCAGTGTCGGGTACAGGCTACCCCCCTTCCCCTTTCTAAATGCCTCCTCTCAGCCCCTGTCCCCAGCTGTCCTGGCTGGGAGAAGAGCACTTTGGGGTACTCCTGCTGTGCCCCAGGCAGCATCCCAGCTTCAGCTGGCACCACGACCTTCCCAGCTGCTGCTCTGCTCCATGTCGTGACAAGCTGGCATCAGGGGGATGGTTCTGATAAGTTGTGCTGTGGTTTGCAGCTGCTGCTTTATCCCGCCAGGAGATGGGTGAGACCTGGAGCCAGGATCCTGCCCGGCTGTCCCCAGGCCAGACTTCAGCAAGGGGGAGGCCCTAGGCCACCCGCAAGTGCAAGGAATTGGAAAAGTGATTAGCATACTGCTCGTGGGTGTTTTGTCTCCTTGGGCTTTGCTCCCAGCCCGGCACTTGCCCGGATGTTTCCTGTGCCCAATTCAGGAAGCCGTGCTGCTGGCAGCCAGTTTTCCTGGCTGAGCAGGAGGACAGAGTGAGTTTCTGCCTGGCTCCTGGGGCTCGTCCCCCAGTACAGCCCAAACTTCCCCCCAGATGCTGGTTAAGGCTTTTGGAGTTGCAGATACTGCCCTTCCCCAAACAGCCCCTCACAAGCCTTTATGCACCCCAGAAATGCCATATGTTGGGCAGGGTGCCCTGGTGACAGTGCCTGGCTTTGCTCTGGTGTGAGTGAATGCTCCTGGGCTGCATCTCCATCTCTCCAGGGGTTGCAGTCTGCTCTGTGCCCGCATGGGTGAGAGCCAGCCCCAAGTGGGGCTGTGGGTGATGCCTCCTCGTGTGACAGTTCTCATGGCCCTGAGTCACCCCGACACGTTCGCCCCAAGCAGGGCTGCAGGCAGGGGGAAGTGCCTTCACCTTGTTGGCTGGCTGGCGAGCAGTGAGGCACCAGCACAGCACCCTAGACCCCCACACGGGTGGGACCCGGGGACTGTGGCACCGTCTGGAGCCAGAGGAAGGTGACACCGTGCTCCGTTGCCTTGCAGGGATGCCTGGCTGGGAGGGAGGCGACTGAACAGCAGGCATGGAAGGGAGAGGACCCTATCATATCTATGACCCCGGTGGGGGCTCAGAGGAGAATGGATCCTCGGCCTTGGAGCGGCTGGTGGAGGAGAACGCCCGGCTGAAGGAGAAGATGCAAGGGATCAAGTCCATCGGTAACTGCTGCGTGCCAGGGGGATGAGACCTGCCTTTGGGGCAGCCCAGCCTGTGCCCACAAAGCCTGGGGTTTCTTGCTTGGTTGAGGAAGGGTGCTGGTAGAAGCTGGGGGTCTTGGCAAAGCTCTCCCTGTCCTTGTGGGTTGAGCGGGGGTGTCTGGGCTTTTTTGCATGGCGATGCAGAGGGAGCAAGAATTTTGCTGAACTTCTGGGGTGTTTTATGGTGGAATAAATGGTGGGAAAGAAAAAACCTTGGTGGAACAAGGACAGCTCCTTGGAGTTCATGGATGCTAGGAGCTGTTCTGATTATGATGAAAATCCCAACCTCCTGCAAGCCCTGTTGGGCCAGGGCTTTTCCCAGGTGTTTCTCAAGGATGTTGAGTGCTCCCTGCGGCAGCAGGAACGTGCCAGTGTTGAAATGTTCCAGCTCAGTTGTGCCACCCTCTTTCTTCTTGTCAGCCTTCCCCCGCTCCCACCCCCAGTTTTGCTTTCTGTCTCGTGAGCCAGCTTCCTCCTTTGAGTCCTGCTTCTGCAGCCGAATTTCCACCTGCCTCGTGATTCCTGTTGTGTCACCATGCCCTTACCTGGGACAGGGACTTACTGGTGTGACAGCAGCCTCCCCCTCATCAGGGGAGCATTGCATTGCTCATGCCGGACCCCAAAGTGGGGAAGTTGGACCTCTAAGTCCACCACCGAGGCTTAAATTTGTCTCTTCTGGGAAGCAGAGGAGACCTCTGAGAGCCACAGTGATGCCTTCTGCCTCTTGTAACAAGTTCTCTGTGTGTCAGCATGAGGATCTCTGAAACCAGTGAGCTGTTGATCCAGCTTTGCCATTGGATTTATCCCAGAATAGTTGTTTCCAGATGAAGAAGGACTATTCTGGGCACTGCTCCAGCCAGATGGGTTTTGGTGCTGGTGGATGGGGCTACTGCAGGACAGGTCCTCAGGGACGGAGGCTGAGCATCCTTTTGTTGCCCACAACAGGAGAGCTTCTGGAGGAATCCCAGGTTGAGGCATCCAAGCTGCGGCAGAAGGCAGAGGACCTCGTGAAGGACAACAAAATGCTGATTGGATCATCTTCCTTGGAAGACTTGGTGGAAATTGGAGGTAGGAGATGTGAGGTTCATGGGGGGAGATAACCTGATGGCTCGGAATCCTGAGCTTGGGGGAAGGGAAAGGCTGTGCAAGAGACTCTACTGCAGGTCCCTTGCAGCCATGTCCTCTCTGGAGTGTACCAAACCACTGCCATCCTCCCTTCTAAAAGGAGGTCCCCATCCTCGTAGGTGGGCTCGAAATCATGCAGCAGTGCCTGTCCTTGCAGGGGTCTGCTGTCTGCATCCCTGTGCCAGGTGGAGAGAGGCCCTGCTCTCCAAAAGGCTCACGGCTGCATCCTCTGCCCTCTCCGCAGCCGTCGGCCCCGATCCCAGCTTTGCACGGGCAGCCCCGGGCAGCGCCCAGCCGGACGCGGAAGCACGGAAATCACCTCCCAGTGTGAGTCTGCTCAATGTGGAAGCTGCTGCTGGCGTGGCTGGAGAGGGAGATGCTGTCCATCTAATTAAAGCTAAAGCAGGCAGCCTTTAGCCTCTAGAAGCAGGGATGAATCTGGAAGGAGGGGTCGGCTCCCCTGTTGTGCTCCCGGTGGTTCCTCTCTTTGCGTGGTGGGCATTCCATTGGGCTGCCCTTCCCTGGGGAGCTCTGACCTGGCTGCCTCCCCTTGCAGGGGTCCTCCTCAGAGTTTGACATCGTTGCCATCGAAGCACAGGGGTTTCCCCAGGAGAGCAGGAGAGCGGTGAGTGGCCCGCTGCCTGCAGGGCAGTGTTGGCAGGTGGGGAGTCAATGTCAGGGGTTTTGGGGTGTGCAGAGCTGCAGTTCTGTGCCCAGGAAAGTACCAGCAAGGTTGGCTGACCCCCATCAAGGCAGCCCTTGGGCAAACCACAGAGGAGGGATAAAGTGGGCAAGGGTCCTCCCCCAAACACAACTGGCTTGGCTGGGCTGGGCGAGAGGCCAGTGAAGCAGCCCCAGCCAGATGGGGACACCAATGTCTGCAGATGCCACGTGACAGTGACAGCAAGAGCTGTGACAACCCGGGTGCCCACACTGGGTGGGAGGGCCAGGCCTCCAAGCCCTGTCACTGCTGACAGGGTCTGCCCTAGCCAAAGCATCTCTGTGTGCTCCATTTGCTGCCACCTGGATGTCCTCCTGCCTGTCAGTGCATCCTGTCCTGCTCTGGTTCTTTGTGTGCTGGAATGGAAGGGAGGATGGGGAGTCCAAGGGGAATGAACTTCAGCTGGTACCACCACATGGCACCAGTAAGGACACGCTCTCATTGCACATCCCTGTTTGCATTGGCCAGAGAGGGTCTTGGAGGAGTCGAGTCCTACTGGATGCTCCTGGGGTACACCTGTGAGGTGATGGAGAACAGAATGGGATCTGCTTGGCCACCAGCTGCTGTTTCCTGAGCCAAGTCCAAGTCCTGTGCTCACACCTGAATTTTCCCAGCTTGGGTCCTCACTGCCTCCCTTGCCAGCAGCCGTGGGTGGGAGGCGCTGGCTGCGCTGTGCCCCACGCACTCCCTCCCACAGCAGGTTTGGGGCTGTAATCTCTGGGCTCAGGGTGCTGAGAACACACTGGGCTGCCCTGTGGTGCAACCTGGGGCATTCCCACGGGCAGCAGGTGAGTTAGCAAGGCTGGGAGCAGAGCAGATGTAGGTGTGCCAACACATCCCCAGCTCCTCCCAGCAGCACCACGTGTGCCGGCTGTTGTGCCTGTGGCACCTCCTAGGCTATGGAGGAGTTAACCAACCACACCAGAGGAGCATAAACCTCCTGGGGACACTCCCCATGGGCAGGGTACACCCTGACCCTGGTGGGTGTGCCCTGACCTGGAGTTTTCCAGCTGCTGTTTACATCCCATGAATCACCCACTTGGCTGTCACCTGCCAAAGAGGTTGGGTTCCTGGTGCCTGGCGTGCCACAGCAGCAGAAGTAGGGCAGGTGGAAGGAGACCATGGGAATAGGGGTAAGACCACCACCCCTACCAGCACAGCCCAGGGTGTATGTAGAGAGGACAGTCTCAGCAGCTGGGATTTTTAGTCTTGGTGCAGATGGGGAGAGCTTAGGTGGAGAAGAGACCAAGGGTGGAGAAGCCTCTATTGCTGTCAGCTATTTGAGAGTGCATTCTGCTCAGACTGCCAAGGGACACAGGGAGTCCATGAGCTGCTGCCATGGCCTCCTCCACCCAGGGACTCGGTGTGCCCGATCCAGCAGCAGGGAATCAGACCTTTACAAAGCTGAGACAGTTTTTCAGCATACTGAGAGGTGCTGCAGTGTCTTGGTGCTGGCCCAGCTCCCCACCACAGCCCTGGATGGGTCATGAAGTTGATCTGCCCCAAGAGGAACTTTTCAATGCTCCTTTAACTGGTCTGACTCCACTTGATCCTCTCCCCATTCCCAGGACTTGGAGCAGCCACCGAATGAGGATGCCAACCTGCTGCCCCAGCTGCAGCAGCTGGAGAGCACGCTGAGTGGCTGTGCCAAGGAGGCCAGCAAGGACCAGGTCTTTGTGCGCATGGGCTACATGGCCTCCGAGCTCAAGCGCTTGGCCTCCAAGGTGCACAAGAACGAGCAGAGAACATCGTTCCTGCAGGTGAGCGAGGGCTGCCCTGGCACTTCATGGACATTCTCCCTCTACTGGTTTTTTCCTGCCAAATCCCTCCTGCCCACCCTGAGGTGGACACCCACCTCCTTAGCGTGGCTTGGTGGGAGGTGTGGGTGGCCCGGGGCTGGCCGTGGTCCTCACGTTGCCAGTGTTCACCCTCCAGACGCTGTGTGAGACGCTGCACAATGAGAACAAAGAGCTGCGCACCAAGCTGGAGCATGACCTGGAGCAGAGAAACCAGGCTCTGGAGAAGCTCAGGTGAGGGTGGGCTGCGTGCATGGGGACAGGGCTGCCCTGGAAGCTTCTTCCTGCTGACCCATCTCTTCCTGCCCACAGGTGTGAGAACCAGGAGCTCCGGAGGATGGTGACACTGAGCAGTCAGGACAGTGGGAAGAGGGAAGCTGCTGAGCAGCAGCAGGTGAGGAGGCAGCGTCTCCTTGGAGAGGGCTGGGAAGGAGGCAGGGAGCCCGCTGACACATCAGCAAAGATGGCCTCATTTTAATCGAGCCCCCAGTTTGTCCCAGTGTGACCAGCAGAACTTCTCAGGGTCTCAAGGGGATGGGGGAGGCAGCGGGAGGGGATCTGGCTCGAGCTTAGCCAGCCATGGGCACAGCCTCCACAAAAGCCCTGAGGGTCCCCCCCGTGCGCGTCCAGCAGAGCGGGGCCATGGTGGAGAAGGCGCCGGGCAGAGAAGAGCTGGAGGCCAAGGAAAAGAAGGTGAAGATCCTGGAGCACCAGCGCAGGGAGGTGAGGACCAGGCTGGGAGGGAGGCACCACTAAGGAGGCGGGGAGTGGGCAGAGGGGGCACAGGGCTGGGATGGCAGCGACAGACTGGGGCAGGGCTTCAGAGCTGCAGGGAAGCACTGCTGGAGCTGGGATCTCCATCCAGCTGGTCCCCAAAGTGCTTTCATGACAGGAGTCCGCTGGGGACCACCAGAGCTGGTTCATAGCAGGATTTGGGCTCCCGTTCAGCCATCACTCTCTCCCTGCAGCTGCTGGAGGTGAATAAACAATGGGATCAGCATTTCCGCTCCATGAAGCAGAAGTACGAGCAGAAGGTAGGGCTGGGTGCTCAGGGCTGAGTGCTTGGGGGGCACATTTCGGCTGGGTGCTGGCCGTGGGCACTCAGGAAATGGTGTGGGGAGGTTTGGGGGCTGTCTGTGCCTCCTTTCTCCCAGTGTGGGTCCTTCCCAGGCCAACACCCCACTCCCTCCCTCAGGTCACAGACCTACACCAGGAGCTGGCTGAGGCCCGCAGGGCAGTGACCGAGCTGGAGTCGGAGCGGGAGCAAAAGCAACGGGATTTTGACCGCAAGCTGCTCCTGGCCAAGTCCCGGATCGAGACAGAGGAGGCGAGTCCCTTGGGAAGGGTGCCAGGGAGCTGCCAGCCCTGTTGCCCTGCCCTGGCTGATCTCCCCCCACCCTGGGCCTGCAGGCAGAGAAGGAGAGGCTGGCCATGGAGGTGAGGGACCTGCAGCAGCGGATGCGCTTCCTGCAGGAGCAGCTGGCACCGGTCACCAGGCAGCGGGAATACCAGGAAAAGGAGATCCAGAGGCTGAACAAGGTGAGAGCCAGGGCACAACCCCTCACTGCAAAGTGTCTTTAATATTCTCCAGTCTCTTCACTTCTCCCAAATCCTAAACTGACCCTGATAAGCCACTCTTGCCCAGGCAGAGACTTGTGTGAAGCCCACCACATCCTCTGGGCTCTGAGGAAGGGGGTTTCAAGGACGGTCTTTTGTCCCTCTTGCTTCTGCCCAGTCACACCCACTTCCCACGCTGGGCACTGAACTTGCTCTGACCCCGCTTTCCTCCTCTTCCCCTCTAGGCACTAGAAGAGGCCCTGAACGTCCAAGCTTCTCCCCCACCCATCTTTGCCATGGAGCCAGCAGGGAAGCTGCCACAGCAGGAGCTGCTGACCCAGAATGAGCTGCTCAAGCAGCAGGTAAGGCAGGACATGGAGCCACTGGGGATGGGCAAGGAAACACATGAATTTCCACAGCAAAGAGCCCCGTGTGCCAGCAGCAGCCCAGCAGCCAGGCAGGTGTCAGTGCTGGGGTGGTGGGGATTTGGATCCCAACTCAGCATCCTCCAGGCATTTATCTGGAAGGACCCTAGCCTGAAGGGACAAAGGGGAGTTACTTCACTAGCCATGGGCCATCGAGCCAGCCCACATGCCTGGTGGAGTCAAGGATGGCAGCGTAGTGATGGGATTGCTTAGGGGAGGTGTCTGCCCTCAGCCAAGTGCACCCACATTTCTTCCTCCCTGCCAGGTGAAAATTTTCGAGGAAGACTTCCAGCGGGAACGGAGTGACAGGGAGAGGATGAATGAGGAGAAGGAAGAGCTGAAGCAGCAGCTGGAAAAGCTGCAGAAGCAGTTGGTCCTCTCCAACAACCAGGTGAGCAGCGCTGGGTGGTACTAGCAGCATTCTGGGTGCCCCGTGTCAAGCCCATGTGTCTCGGAAATGCTCGCCCCCAGTGTCACAGTCTCTCTACAAACCTAAGAGCAGGGGCTGAAGGAAGAGAGGGAGGCCAGAGGGGTGTTTTTCTGCTGCTTTTCACTGCCAGAGCATCTCCTTTCATTCATCTCCTCTTTCTGTACCTCTCCTGGGGTCTGACTGGAGAGACTGGTGCGGGCATTCCTTTAAGAACCCTCCCCCCCGAAGATGGGGATGGCAGGGTGGGCTCTGCACTAACTCCTCTTCCTCACAGCTGCGAGCCTCCAAGGATGACTGCCAGAGGGAGAAGGAGGAGAAGGAGAAGCTGAAGAAGCTGCTGAAACAGCACAAACAGGTAGGGATGGGAGGAAACCCCCCTTGGGCAAAGGGGCTGGGGGCTGCAGGCAGTGGGTGGGGGTGATGGTGGGCTACCCTTGGCATCCTCCCAGCATCTATCCTGGCTCCTTGCAGGCTTCTGGAGAGAGGCTGCACCCCGAGCCAGGGCCGGGGCCGCTGGGCCCAGCCTGCCCCATGTACCAGTACCAGTACAGTCCCCCCATGGCTCACCCCATGTACCACGGCTACGACGAGTGGCAGCAGATCCGATACCCGCCAGCCGTGCCAGGCGAGCACACGCAAGGACAGAACTTCCACCATTTCCCCCCGGTGAGTCTCTCCCTGTGCCAGCAGGAGGGGGAGCAGAGGGTGACATGTGGAGCTCCCTTGCCCTCCAGGGCCACTGTGTCCCAGAACAGGGAGCTGAACACATGTGTCCTGGTGGCATGTGCCTGCTCAGTCCATTTTCTCCCCCTCCTCCTCCTCACACTGTCAATCAAGCAGCCTCATGATTCACATCCCAGGTAATTCCCTGTCTCTGTTCCATCTCCTCCCACAGCCCGAGTACCCCTGGCGCCCGCCCTGTGCCATGGCTCGCAGCCAGAACGCCCAGCCAGTGCCCGGGGTGAAACCAGTCCCCAAGGACTTGGGTAAGGCTCAGACCCTCCCTGACAGGGGTGCTCGTCCTTCACCCTGAGACTTGGGGCACTCATGGCAGAGGGATGGGGGCACAACCTTCCAGGCAGTGGCCATTTCCCCTTAGCCCTCCTCATCAGCTGAGGGGATGATTTTGCCGTGGAGCTGATCCCTGCTGCATCCCTGCCAGCATCCCCACAGCACCTAAAGCCAGGCTGAGTCCAAACTTAGGCTGAGCTCGTGGAGTTATGGCAGTTGGTGCTCAGGGCTAACAGCCATGCCATGGCTGGCATCTCTCCCGTGGGGCTTGTGTGAGAATGAAGAGCTGTGCTTACCCTGTGCCCCCCTCTCTTGTGTCTCAGAACAGGCAGGTCCTGGATTGCCCTAACGCCAAGGACCGGCCACGCTCCGACACCAGTGGAAGAGGAGTAGGGTGTGTGTGTGTGCCCGTGTGTGTGTGTCCAGGAGCTTCCTCCGGCTGCTGATGCCCGTGCAAGGACATGTGCTGCACGTGGAGGGCTCAGCAGCGCCTTCCCCCAAGGAAATCATGAAGGAGGGACTAAAAGTGCCATCGTGGTGGCAGCCAGCACGGGGTCAGTCCTCTGCGGCCATCCCCTTCCCCACGAGGAGCCAGGCCTGGCATCGCTGTAGACCCGAGCCAGGTCTTCAGGGAAGAGGAGCCAGTGTCTCCCAGGAGCTGCCCCAATCCAGAGCCCCTGGAGGAGCGGGTAACAGCGGGGACTCTCCCGGTGGTGGGAGAGCCCACACTCGCAGGCAGGTGCTGGCCACAGCCATGGCCCGGCCTGAGGGTGGTTGGTGTCTTCGTATTTATTTAAGGACTGAAGTGTGGCTGAGTCTCTCTGGTTTTGTCCTGAAAGCTGCTTCCCGTGGGGCAGCCTCTGCGTGGGGAGGGGGAGAGGGAGGGATACCAGGGCTGTTGGTCCCCATGTGCTTGGGTTTAGCCCTAAAGACAGACTGAGTGCAAAGGGACCCCAACCCTTGCTTGGGCACCCCAGGATCTGTTGCTCCAAGTGCGTGCCCCCTCACCTCACCCTGTGTGCTGAGCTCAGCCCCTCAACCTCCCCTCTCTTGCCCCCCACCTCTGCCAGGGCAGGAAAGCCCCTGCTGCCCCCTCTGCCTTTTCATGTACCAGTGGCCTTGGGGACAGTCTTTGACATTGCACACAGCAAATCTTGCTCCACAAAATAGGTCTGGAGGGGGAAAAATCAACCCAGTTTCTCTAAGTATGGCTGTCACAGGTGTTGACAGCAGGAGGCACAGGATTCCAGTATGCTCCTCACTGGGGGTGCCCCTGGTCCCACCTCCAGCCCATATTTCCCACCTGTGCTCTGCACTCACTCCCCATCCTGTCCCCAGATGCTGGGCTGTGATGATAAGTCCATGTCTACAGTTACTGTGGAAAAAATGAAATTTCTCCAGTCAGGCGCTGCTGCCCTCAGGCTGACCACTGTGCCCCCCACTCTAGCCCCGCTACCCCTGGCCGACAAGTGGGGCTGCACATTTGCAGAGGCTTTATTTGGTGTTTCTGTGGTGGGTGGTGAGGGGCTGGCCGCCCCTGGCCAGGAGAGCAGCACGTCTGTGTGCCAGGAGCATGGGCAGCCTGAATGCACTGAAGAGCTGCTCCGTGCTCGGCACGGTCAGGCCAGGCCCGCCCCAGCCCGGGGCTTTCGGGCCCAAGCCTTCATGGAGATGTGGTCTCCTGCTCCAGGGACAGCCAGCCAGCTGCATCCTCCCACTGCCTGGGATGGTGGAGCAGAGGGGACAAGCTGGAGGCCAGGAGATGTCACCACCAGGGCTGGAGGTGGGACACAGGGACATGGGACGTATCCCACTGCCATCGCTGAGGTCTCTGCCACGAGGTGTCCCAGCCCAGCATCCTGACTGGGGGGTGCCAGAGACGGGAGCAATGGAGTGTGTGATTCCTGCTGCTGGGAGCATCTGGGGAGGGAATGGAATGGGAAGCAGCTGGGGGGAGGCTGGCCCTCATGCCAGCGGCCTGAGGCTCTACTTGTCCTGCTGCTCATCATGGCTCTCCTGCTGCCGCCGCCTCAGGTAGGTCATGATGTGCTTCTTCACAGCAGAGATGTTGGTGCGATGGTACCAGCGCATGACAGGCACGCCCTCGGGGCTCACCAGGAACTTCTCGAAGTTCCACTTGATGTCATGGTTCCGCAGAGGCTCCCAGAAGAGCCTGTTGGGGTTCCCAAACTCCTCCGCCACCGGGGGACAGGCGTTCTGCAGTGGGGAGCCAGTGCATCACTGCCTTGCCCTTCCAAAAAGCAAGGCGGGTGTGCCCCCCTCATCTCCCCCTGCCATAGCACCCACCTTCAGGAAGGTGAAGATCTTCTGCTCCTTGGCCCCGTTCACATCCCCTTTCTTGAACAGCTGGAAGTTGGGAACAAAGCCACCTCCTGGCCTGACATACCTACAAGGCAGGGGAACAGAGTGTTGTGCAATCGGCAGCTCTGGCTGCTTGCACAGGCGTGGGGACAGCACTCCAAACCCCTTGTTGGGGGGCCACAGCCAGCAGCAGCTGCAGCCTGCGCTCCCAGTGCCTGGCTGGGACCCCAGCAGAGCTGGCGGGACCGGGTGTCCCACAGCCCCCACTGCAGTACTCACTTGAGCGCAGGGAGGATCTCTGAGTTCTGACCGGGCTCCTGCTTCCCAAATTGGTTGGAAGGGAAGCCAAGGACCACGACCCCCTGGTTTCTCAGCTCATCTTGTAGTGCATTCAGTTCTGCGTGCAAGGAGAGCCAGAGGTGGGTTAGCAGAGGACCAGGCACACCTCCATCCCAGTGCCTACTCCCTGGGACCATCCCAGTCAGGTCAGATCCTGGGGAGCAGAGATTAGCCCTTTCCCCAGCTCCCCAAAGGAGAATGAACATGCCAGAGGCTGCACTCCTGGTCCCTGCCCTGACCCCGAGGTGCCCGTGCCCCTCAGGACTCTTACCAACATACTGCAGGGTCAGGCCTCAGTATGTGGCTACGTTGACGAAGAGCACAGTCTTCCCCTTGTACCTCTCAAAGGGGATGTACTCGTCCCCATCGAGGGTCAGGGCCCCGTAGCTGTAGATGGTGTCGTTCACCGAGTTGTAGCAGTCCACCTGTGGGGCGAGGAGCATCCCGTGGGAGCAGGCTGGGGGCTGCCACTCCCCATCCCCACAGCCAACAGNGAAAGCCGCTGGCAGCAGCCACAAGGTCGCGGTGGTGGGACAGGCGGATGCACACGGGTCTGGCTGCAGCTGGGGGAATATTTACCGAACAGGGAGCAGCAGGAAGGCAGTGGCTGCAAAACAGCCGGAGCACAGGGGAGGCCAGCACCAGAAGCCCGAGGCTGTGGGCAAGTGAGCAGGACCCACCACCCCTGGAAGCCCTTGAGGGACGGGGCAGTGCAGGGGGTTCCGGGAGGGGAACGGGCCGGGAAGGGTCGGGCTGGAGCAGCCCCTTCATCTGGGGCCACAGGGGTTAACCCAGAGGAGCCCATCTCCTGTCCCCACCAGGGTACCCAGGCTCAGCCCAGTGCCACCGAGGGGCTATTTTGGGAGCTGGCAAGAGGTGAAGTCACAGGAGCTGCACTCGAGGAGTGAAGGCGTGGGACTGTGGGGTCCCGGTGGCGAGGTGGGGAGCCTGGCTGGGGGGGTGACAGTGCCCCTGCCCTCTGAGCCGGGAGGACACGGTGGGTCCCACACCTTCCAAAAGTGGGGGAACCCTCTCGGACATTGTGTGGAAAAAAGTCCCCGTGCTCTGCCCCTGGGGAGGTCACTTGGGGGACACATGGCTCCGTGCCACTCTGCCCCCAACTCCGGTACTGAGATTCTTGGTCCTTGGCAAGAACCAAGTCNCGGGGCACCCACGGGGACACGGGGCAGCGGCATGTGCCATGGGGTTATGCAACGCGTTACCCGAGCCGGGATTAAACCCGCACGGCGCGGGGGAGAGACATCGGGGCCAAGGGGGGAGAAGAGGGGAGCGGGGATGCAGAGAGGGGACGGGTGTCGCGGGGTGCCCCATCCTGCGCAGGCCACCCAGCCAGGGTGACGTTCTCGCCCCCCAGGTGGGGTGCTGGCACCCGAGGAGCAAAGAGCCCCGGCAGCAGCCTGGGGGAGGCAGGGCGGGGGCTCGGGGGTGCCCCCGCGGGG
>VWZN01017187.1:862-36560 GCA_013396955.1 Regulus satrapa
TTTTTTTTTAAAGGAAGAACTGGTCTCCCCCCAGATAATTAAACCAATAAATCTGCTCTTTGTGTGTGAGCCTTGGGTGGAATAATGAAGTTGGTTTTGTTCTGAAAGCACTTACATATTGATCTGTGCTGAGAGATGCAAATGCCATTCCTTGGCTGAAAGGGTTTGGTCCCACTAGCAGATGTTTCTTTTTCTTCAGTCAGTTCTTTGGAAAGGGGAGGCTGAAAGATCCTGATTGTAATAGCTCAGAATGGGGATTAAATAGGGAAAAATATCTTGTTGTATTGTGCTATGGACACAGAAGGGGTAAGATATATGTGTGCTGTTATTTATTGCAAGAGCTGGCATAGCTGGAAGTGCTAGAGGACACAAGAACTGGGGTAGAATAGATCTCAGGAGAGCCAAACAAGAAAGATAACAGGTATCTTTTATCTGCATTTGGCCTTGCTTAAATAAGGAGGCTTAGGATGATTTAAATACCCCCTACTGTATAGCACCTATAACCACCTGTTAAAATAGGAATTCTTAAAATAGAAATATCTTGTGGGTGGGTAAGGTGGATGCTTTCAGAAAACCCCAGAACACAATACAGGGATTGTGAGCAATCGTGACACAGATTCAGACTGGCAGGGCATCTGAATACTTTATTCAAAGAAATTAGCTGGCTTGGTACACTTTTTCAAGGCACAGTATTTGCTTACTTGGTAATTCTCCCTATGTGACCTATCCCATGTGGCCATGTCAGCAACACACATTCTAAATGGTTTTCTATGGGGTGATCACGCACTATTCACCAGTCTGTCAGCTTCCGGCAGGCTTCTGTCTGCTAGGGAAGTGTCGGATGACACCTCCCCCTGCCAGGGTCTGGTGGAGAAAAGTGCTCCTCTGTGCCTCCATGTGCTCCTTCGTGCTGCCATATGCTCTTCTGTGCCGCCATGTACTCCTCTGTGCCTCCATGTGCCTCTCTGATCTACTATGTGCCTCTCTGTGCCTCCATGTGCTCCTTTGTGCTGCCATGTGCTCCTTTGCGCTGCAATGTGCCTCTCTGATCTGCCATGTGATCCTTTGTGCTGCCATGTGCTTCTTGCAGGTGCATTCCCCACAGCCCACAGCTCAATTCCATCCTATCTCTTCCCACAAGGGATCAACAAACTTTGGGATCTAGAATGGTGTCAAATTTAAAGGGCAATTTGTAAGGGAGAAGGTGCTATTGGGTTTGTGTGGGTTTTTTTATTTGTTTGTTTAAAGTTTCAACTCTTCTTTAGGAAGCCTTAAGGCTCCCTTTCTACTGAAACCTGTTTGGGAAATTTAAGACTGAATTACATTTATCCCTTTAATGAGCATTAAAGCATTTGGGTGCTCTCCCTCACAGTCCTTGCTGGGACTCTTTCCAAGCTCCTGCATCTGGGTTTTGTGGTTGTTGGAATTAAAATGTATTCATATTTCATGCTGCAGATGTGCTAAACTACACAACGAATCTGAGAGCAAGGAATCAAAATGCTCAGCTGGTGGCATGGATAAAATTATGTTTTCCATGATAAACTTTATAACCATAGCAGAAAAGTCGCATTTGCCTTCAGATTTGTGATGTCTCACTATATGAAATCCCCTAAACTCATGGCAAGACACTCTGTGGGTGGTAATTTTAATAGTTAACTTTTTTTGTGTTTATGCTGTGTAGCAGTGTGTGAATTCTAGCCAATATATTCTGTAATGTATGTATGTGAAGAGATTTATTTTTTTTAAAGATAGTCATCAAAAATGGTATTTTGATACAGGTGTTTGTTCAGACAAGAGATTATAAATTCCACTTAAACCAACATATATGCACTTTCCAAGGTAGATTGAAATAAGGATAAAAGGTGTTATTACCAGAATTCCTGAATTCTTTTATTATAGTGACTTGCTGTGTGACCTCATCTGTATTTCATTAGTCCTCAAATGATGATTTGATAATATCATTAATGACAATAACCAGACACAGTTTCCATGCTCTTGGGAAAGCAGAATCAGCTGCTGCTCCTTCAGTGCTGAAGCCATGGAGCACCTGGGAGCTGCTTACCTTAATCCTTTATCACCAATATTTAGGTGCACAGGGCTGGGGGTTTGGCTGAGCTGTTCACAAGGACACCACAACCTGTCTTTTGTCAGCCAGAGCTCTAAATTATCCCTTACAGTTCAAGGAACAGCCAAAATGTTGCCTCTTCCAAGACGGATTTGTTTGGGAGCAGCAAACATGAAGCAGGACAGGTTTCTGTGGCCAGAAGATGGCAATCACAGAGCAAAACTCAGCCCTCTCTGCAGAATGGAGCTTTTAAATTAGCACTGAGCTCCTTGGACTGCAAAGATCACCATAAATATAAATGGTCCAGCAGGCAGAGAAAGGTGCTCTGCTATGTATATGTAAATTACATGTGCTTGTTTAAATGGTATTTTTTCCCTAAACTCCACAAATGGACAGTGTAGTTTGTAAATACAGTGTTCATTGCTTCAGGCAACTGTTGGGATAACTTTTTCTGGTTTATCTTTATTACTTTAGGGCTGTGGCAAGTGGAAGGCAGCAGTATTATATTAATACATGTATGATTCCATCATACTGTAGTTATTATAAAGCTATTTAATAGCGACCTTTTTATTTCAGCTCTTTTACAAGAAGCTGCAAAAATTGTCTGGTTACTTTTATATTTCAGTCCTGAAAGGAAAAAAAAAACCTAAAAACCAAACCCTGTAAAAATTGGTTTGGTATGTTTTCTGTTAAACTATTTTCAGGGATCAGAGGCATGACATGAAATATTTCTACAGAGAAAATAACAAGTTCTGCAGTATGTCACTGCTACAGGCTCCATTTTCACATCTTGTAAAATAGCTCCTCTCCTTTCTTCCCCATTTTTCTTGCTGTGTGAATGGATATGGACATGTTATCAGATTTGGCTGCAGTACTCTGTGCTGATTTGGATGGAACTATTTCAGAAACAACAGTTAGTGTGAGCCTCTTCCGCAGGGATTCAAGCAGAGAGGCAACACAGTTCGATCACTGCATTAAAACACCTCTCTCTCTCCACCTGAATCTGCTTCTCTTAATCTACAGAGGTCAGGAACCACTTCATGTGGTTGTAGCAGAGAGGGGAAGTTGAGGATGGATTGCAGAGGACAATATCCTCTGGAGCAGAGCATGCTGATCTGGAGTGGGCATCCTTTTGGGAGAGCTTGGCTGGAAATCCTGCCTTCAGCCATCAGACTTCATGTCTGTGCAATACCTCTTAGTGCCTGTGCCCATCTGTTTGGAAGGCTTTGATCAGGCTCCCAGGGTTGTTGCCCCACTAGATGAGGGATTCAGTTTTTCCTAAGCAGCTTCTCCTGGGGTGAATGGTGTATCTGATACTCTGGTAGCCCTGGGCCATCTGCTAGAAGAAATGGTTGCAAAAGAAGTTTGGGAAAGCACAAAGGAATACAGGAACAACGGGCTGTGCTTTCCCCTATCAGTGGGGGGAAAAATAGAAGATAAGATGTCCCAGTTTGGATGACAGGTGTCTGCTAGGGAAGGCAGGATCCTCCCTTGAGATGGAGAGTGTAAGCGCCTTCCCTCTGGATTACTATGATTTGAAATTATTGGGCCTTTAGGCAAAGGTATGGGAATAGGAATAACAGTTCCTTACTGGTATGTTTAACAAGGCAAACAACAGCAACAACTACAGCAGTAAAATAACAAACAGGACCAGGGTTTCCCCCTTTGTTATAGTTATAGTCACAGCTGGCAGGGAGTGCTGTGGCTCCTGGGGCACACGGCGGGTGTGGTGATCCCCATGTGGCTGCAGGGGCACTCCAGCGTGGGCTCAGGGAACACGAGGTGATGAGACTGGGAATGATGGAAGGAAGATAATTCCCGAGGCCGAGTGAGGTGTACCAAGAGACTGTGGTGTTGTCTGGAAACCATGGGGGCATCCAGGTGGGCCTGGGGTGCGGAGTGTCAAAGGACAGGGAAACTCTGGATCAGCACTGAAGAAGAGATGGGATTGCAGCGGTGGCGCCGGCTCCAAGCAAGGCAGTGAGAGGCTGGCTCCAAAATCCCAGGCACCCACAGGATAAGGAGGAAGGCAGGCAAAAGGTCCAAAAAGAACGTTCCCTTATCTCTCTCCAGAGTGAGTACCAAGTGGCCCCACCTTGCCTTTTTACCTGGGCTGGCCCAAACTCTTTGTTTTCCCCAAGTATTCCGAAGCACCCCCATTAGCGTTTCTACACAACAAACAGTTAAAAAAAGAAAGAAACAAAAAACCCACAAAAACAAACAAACAAACAAAACCAAAAACAAACAAACAAAAAGTCCCACCAAATCCTACAGATAAGAAAAAAAACCCAAAAATAATGAAAACCCAACCCCTTACATAAAATAATGTTATGAGAAAGCAATTTGGGTCCAGATTGATTTCCAGGTACAGGACTCCCTGGACTCTTGATATAACTCTGAGTGTTTGGTAGCATAACCATCTAATACACTGACAAGAGTGAGTGTATTAAACCCCAAGTTTTAAAACTTGGGGAATAGCCTGAGTTACCACTAAACACCAAAGCACCCAGTAGGGTGTGTAGTTTGTTGTTGGATGGTGGCTGACACAGTGTAATAGTAAGGACATGACCAAGATGGTGCAATTAACTGGACACTGGACTGTTATATGTATGTCCCAAAAAATCACTGGACACAAGCCAAATTAAATAATATTGGAATTTATTGAGCAAGCGACAGTAAACCAAACAGTGCACTGGGTGGCCGGGGCGTCTCCTGCTCCACCACGGCTCGCAACTACCACCTGAGAGTCTCTGCTCTTTATACTCTGTGATTTTTTGTGCCATGTGTATCTTTCTGTTTCTTCTGTGTTTGCATGAGGTGTTGCTGGGGGGGGGGTCTTCATCTGCCTCCCGGTGGTCATGGGAATGAAGCCCTGTATCTGAGCCCTGCAAAAAAGTGGTTACTCAGCTTTTAGTTCTGTTTATGTTTTGTTTACTTTGACGGATGTCTTGAAGAGATAGCCTTGATGAGATCACAAGATGCTTCCCGTAACACAGTTCAGTGAACAATTACTGATGGTAACTTATTACATGGACTAGGTGTGTTTTTGCCAACTACACTTTACTGCAGAATCAAAGCAGGAAGTGAGGTGTCTCTGCTCTCAAACACCATGATTCCAAACATCCTCATCAACTTTTGAGGCTGGGACGCAATTAATTATACAAACAGCATCAGGAGGCAGTCCAAATTCTTCCTCTGGTATTTCTACTGACTTGAACTTGTACTGTGGTCTAACACCACAAAAGGCTTTCTAGATCTTTTCCTTTAACCATTGTAATGGCATTGTTATTTCTGGGGTGATGCAGTTTGCACAAGTTGAAGCTCATTCCAGACTGAAACCAGAAAGAATGACATTTTCTGCTTGTATGTGGAGCCTGTGTGATATTAGTAGGCTACACATATGCATGTTTCAGTGTACAGCTGAAAAAAAAAATCTATTGATGGTGTTGCTGGCTTTTTATTCCCCATGTGGTTCTTTTATTCCTCTCTGCAGCCAGCAACTTAGTGCTGCTTTTTTTCCTTGACCCACCATTTAGATGTTCTGGTCCAGGTGTAAGTGGAGAATGGCTAGGAAGATCATGGAGTGGAGTAGGGAGGCAGAGGTGGCTTTGTGGCAAGGCAGGGGTGTAATGAAGAGAATTTGAGGGAGAAACAGAACACAAGAGGTCAGATGTGGGCATGGGATGGCAAAGAAACCTCTCTAGGCCTAGTGGCAAAGTTAAATCTATCAATAAATTAGCAATGTATAATAAACATTAGTAGCCCCGATGTCAGCTCTTAATACTGATTTTTTTTTCTGAATAAAAAGCCTCTCTGAACTCTGTAAAGCTAAACATGAACAGAAGTAGTGCCAGAATATCCCTTTCGTTTTATAGATGTCTCAAGTATAGTACTGGAGAACAGGACTCAAGGCATAGAAGAATGAAGGCCTTGAAAGAAATAGCTTTCTCTTGGTTGGAGTATAGCAGGTATGAAAGTATTAGTTTTAAAGAATCCGTCCTTTGTATAGTTTCTTTGATTACAAGAATAATATATTGCATTAAATCCTCCTGGTTTTGTGGGATCCAAACTGTCACCAAAGTAGGGAATTGAAAAGCTTGGATTCAAAGCTGAATGCAGAACACTCTTTATATTTTGCCATAGCTGCTGCCCAGACCCCATCTCTAATCTGTTTCCTTTCTGACATGTTGGGGGTTGGTTTCTCTTTCTATCTTATCTGTAGAATTTTTTACCATTGGTCTCCTAGGAGCACTAATGTGGATACTTAAGAAAAAAAATACTCTGGGCCAAAGCAGACAAAACACAGGGGAGAACATGGTGACTCACTTGACAGAGGGGAGGGAAGAGGGGGGTTTTCTCGGACAAAACCTGGCCTGTGGTTTTTGGGGTGGCCTCTTGCTCTCGGGGTTTTGGCCTGGGAACTTGGGACCAGCCTGCTCTCGGCCTTGCTTGGAGCTGCCGTGGCCGCTGCATCCCATCGCTTCTCCAGCACTGATCAGGTGTTTTCCCCTGCTTTTTGACAGTCCGGACCACCTGTTTGGACACCTCTCCGCTCTCCAGCCAGCACCACGGACACTTGGTGCACCTTGCCCAGCTTTAGGAACTCCACCGCTCTCGGTCTGGGCCCGGGCCGCCATCACCTCGTGTCTTCTCCGTGCCGGAGCGCCCCTGCAGCTGCGTGGGATCACCGCACCTGCCCCGGAGCCACCGGTGCTTCCTGCCAGCTGTGACTGTAACTATACCGAGGGGAGAACCCTAGCCCTGTTTGTTATCTCACTGCTACTGTTGCTTCTGTTTGTTTGCCTTGATAAACTGAGTAATAAAGAACAGTTATTCCTTATTCCCATACCTCTGCCTGAAAGCCCATTAATTTCAAAATCATAATAATCCGGAGGGAGGGAGGTTTGTTTTTTTCAGTCTCTATTTATCAAGGGAGACTCTAGCAGATACCTGTCATCCAAAACCACGACATGACATTAAATGGAATATGGTTTGTGCTCCTTAATAGAGCTGGCACAATTTCAGGCTGATATGGCTGTCCTGGCAGTGTCAAGTCTGTCGTGAGCCATCATCAAGGCATTTGTCTTGTTATATACTCATTATTATCACCTCCTTCCTCACTCTGTTGTAAGCATGGAGCAGAGGTTAAAAACATCCTCTGCACTGGGACTCCTCTCCAGCAGCTAGGGGCCCACTTTATTTCTGACCCTTCAAGGTGCCAAATCCAGGCTGCTTCCTTCAGCTGTCCCTGGCTTGAAAGAAAGCTTGTCTCTTGGCATGCTGTTTTATTTATTCCTGTTTCTTTCTTGAAACGTGGACTTGAAATCCCCCTACCTCCCATTACTAAAAGTTTCACCAGATACACACTGAGGGCACCTCTTGTAAAGTGCAAAACATCAGGATTTTTTTTTTTTTTTACATGAGATTGCATTGATGATTTGAAAATAATCTGCAGCTTTTAATAGAAAATACATCATGTTATGTATTTTCAGTAACTTGAATAGTTGCTTACTATATCTGTTGGGCTGGCTTTTAATGGGCTGTGCTGTGAGCACTCTGTATTTAGGGTTGTTTGCAGTTAGCACTGTTCTGAGTCTACTTTTTAAAATTTGAAATTTTTGTTTTGCCCCCAAAAGCGACACTTATTTCTGTAATAAATTCCCTGTTTGAAGTTGGTGGGGACAGAGGTCTGAGGCTCATGCTGTAGAGCAAGCATATACATTATAATAAGAATGGCAATAAATGCAGCAATAAAAGAGATTTTAAATCAGCAGTGTCATTTCCCTCCCCACCCACCCCCAGTCCCCTGCCCTGAAAACATTTGAAGTGTTTTCTCAGTATTCTATCAGAAATGCTTTTCAGGTGCAGTTAAGGACTTTATCTATTCTGCAGCTTGTTTGTTTAAAATACAAACATTAAATTTTGTCTGAGAGGTCTGTTGGAACTCATTGCTTCACCACAAGGACTTAATATTTGCAATAGCAATGACAGTAATCCTGAGAACCCCTGAAAATATTTTTTAAATAGGAAAACTGGCTCAAATTGGATGATGCACCTGTTTTTCTTTGTTACCTCAACTTTCTTCTCTTGTTGTCTATCACATAACTAGGGTTCATGTGGGGGCTCAGCTGAGAACAGCTTCCAATTTCATGTGCATTGTGCACACTGGAGCCAATACGATAGAGCTGTGCCTCAGTTCCAGAAATACAAATATGCTATCAAGTATTACTTAGTGCCAAGAGTAGAGCTTTAGTCAGAAGCTAAATAATGTACTAATCTCCACTGAAAAACAATGGGATTAAATATCTGGAAAATCTGATTTGCTTCCCGAATATTATACTCTAGGTGATCACCTCAAGCAGTGGGTGGGCTCCCCTTGTCCTGTGGTATGGGCCAGACTTTCAAAGTGGCTTTTATTTACATATAGAGGGAAGGTGAAGAAAAGTGAACCTTTTTTTTCAGAAGGCATTGATTCTTCCATATGAGAAAATTATCCCCTTAAAACCACAAAATCAGCTTTTCAACCACTGTCAAACTTGCCCTGTGACAATGAATAGGAGTAAATGGGTGTTGTGGCTTTTTATGTTAAGATTTTGTTGTAATGTAAATTCAGAGCCTTCCTGTAGATTTCTGGGAGAAAAATTCTAACTCTTCACTGTAATATTTCAACAATGGTGACAAAAAATTAATGTTACCAAATCACAACTTTTTCCTCAAGCAATTCAAATTTCAGTTATACTGGGCTGATGAAATTAAGTGCTCTGAAATATTGTAGTAATGTTAAAAAGTACATGTGTGTTGTAGGTGATGCTTTGGAGATTAATGACGCCATGTGTACAGAAAAATATGGAAGAGGGCTAGAAAGTGAGGCTTGATGACACAAACAGAGTTCTCTTAGAGCAAATGAAACCTTCAGTGCAGCTCTTATAAAATGTGAGAAATTGTGACATATCAGCAGATGCTGTTTCAAAATCTGAGTAATGATATTTGACTATTACACTCTTATAGGCAGTTTAGTCCTGGTCACCTCTGCTGTGCTGGTACAGGGCCAAACCTTTTCCAATGTGTTTGTATCCATTTGGGTCACATCTTCATAGGATTTTCTCATGTTGCCAATGGCCTTATTTGAGGCAGGGCTTGATTCAGGATTTGAGCCTTTTGCAGTAATTCCTTCTAGTACCATAATATATGACAATTTAAATGAGGAACTACCTCAGTGGTATCAAGAGAAGTATTGTTTAATTTAAAGAGACAAGATGGAAGCAGAAAATATTAAATAAACTCCAACACCTATACATCAACTGCTGAACTGATGGGCTCTGCCAGCCAAAGGGATTGCAAGTGGCAACCACTGATAATACTAGGTGGGATCTAGTGGAATCCGCACTGCAGAAAAATTTATATGGATGCTTCTGGTCAAATGCAATAGATTTTAAGGTTTTGTCTTTTCTTTCAAACTAAGATTTTTTTAGTTTTGATCTTTTTGTAACTGTTTATCTGCATTTCAAATGTTTGTAGTTAAAGAAAACATGGAACTTCAGTGATACCAGACCAGAGATATCACTTGGCAGAAGCACTGGGCTAGGTTATATATGAAGTGGACTCAAACTCTGGCTTAATAATTTTAGTTCTATGACCTTGAGTAAGTAATTTAAACTGGTGGTGCTTTATATGGTCTCCTGAAAGATGGGGCTGACACTATGTTGAGGAAATAAGTGTGAGGTTGTATTCGTGGATGCCCAGGAACCACCATGGCTGCTTTTGCACTGATAGCAGGTGGCCACCTCAGGGCTTGGGGCAATAATTCAACTTTTCAAAGAGGCAGGCAGAAGGCAAGAAATGAGCTTAACTGAGCAGAGGAAGAGGAGCCTGGGATGGCATTGCTGCATGTTTCATGGCACTTAAGCTGATTGCAGGAATTGCAGTCTAGCAGTGCTTGCTATTTTACTGAAATCTGAGCTCCCAGAATGATGGGAATCAGCTTTAAATAAAGGAGGGCAAAAAGCAAACTAATCTTCATCGCTCTGTTTGTGATTTATAAATGGTTATATTATATTGGTTTTATATTATAAAGAGAGAGCTGTCTGTATTGAGTCTGATATAGTAATGTGTTCTCTAGTGAAAATGTATTAAACAAAATTTGCTTCTCTTGCTAGCTCTCCTCTGTTGTCATAGCACTGGGATATGTTTTTAATGTGCATGGGATTGAAGTTATTTTGGAACCCTAAACTGTGAATTCCTACTTAAAAACTGTCAGAAAAATGTAGGCAGCTTTTCTTTCTGTCCTGCCAGCTGGGAAGAACAGGGTTTTTTTTGAAATGTTTGATATTTTGTGGAAAATAGCCCGTTCTCTCTTGATGGCATTGTGTGGCTTCTCTCAGGGGTGGGAAGATGGCAGAGCAAAGGTTTGAAATACCACCAGTTTGAGTAGTCAAACTGAGTTTTTTCTCTAGTGGTAGACGTCTGCTGGGAAGAAACTTATGGATAATTTTTGCTTTTCTAATCTCAAAAGTTAGAGAGTAGTTACACTTTCCTTTTTGGTTCAAATTCCTTAAGGACTTTCCCACACACATTCAGTTCTCCTTCTTCTGCTCTGACCTCCCAACAACAGGGAGAAGAGGGGAAAATAGCTCAGGAGCTTTTAAGAGGTGGAGAATGGACCTGCTCCAGGAGTGCTCTGGGTCTGTTCCTTGCAGTACCTGGTTGGTACCACTCTGAGGACTAGTTGATGAGGAATGGGGAAGGGCTGCCAGCAGGCTGGCAAATGCTTCTGAACAGCACTAGCTCATAGTCCTCTTGACTGTTACATGGAGGTATATATCAAAATTTGTGGGGTCTGAATGCTTATGAGTTTTGGAAGAAACTCAGAACCAGAAAATATTTCATGTTTGAAAAAGCACCCACCAAACAATAAAACAAAGCCAAACATAGCCAGGCACCACAGGGCACCTGTTGTGTGTCTTCAGAGGGGTTATTGGACACAAATCCTGTGAGAGTGACCTGTGACAAACCTCTGTTCCTCTGCGCCAACAATTTCCTGCCACATTGCGGAGATCAGGCAAGTCAGCACTAGGAAAGCTGTCACAGATTTTAGGTGGTTTAAGAGCTCCAAAACCTGAGGGATTCCATCTTAACAGACTTCAGTGATACAGAATATGTTGAGGACCATGCTGCTATTAGGCAAGTAATTGTATACTTTGTATTTCCTTGGAGTGCTGCCAAGGCGGGGAGGAAGACTCTGCCAACCAATATGGTTGATAAACAAGCTTCAAACTTTTTTCCGAAATCATAACTCCTTTTATACCCTTCTCCCCAAACTTGCATACATGTCGTGATCTCATTGGTGTAAGCAGACAGAGCACACCTGCACAACTCCCCCCAGCTGTGATCTGAGTTCCAAGGTTCTTCCCACATTTTCCCACCAGCTGTATTTCCTCTTTTTTGTAAAAAACAAGATTTATCAGGGGCACAGTGCCCTTGTTTTTATTTCTCTACAGACACAACCTGCAAGCTCTATCAAGGCCTATTTTAGGCCTTATCTCGTCTAACAGCTCTAATGAGAGGATTGCTTGTACACTTTCCCAGGGCCTAATTTTATGGCATTCTGCAACCGAGTGCCTTGCTGTGGGGATCTTTAGGTGCCTCAATCAGGCTTTAGCCCCATGTGGTTGTGAAATTATGGGGGATTATGAAGTGTTAGAGACCTTATTATATGAGCAAGGGAGGCCCAAAGTGGTTCGGAGATTTGACCAGAGGGGCACAGCAAACCCCCTGAGCCAAGACAATGACTCTCCAGTTCTTCATCCCATTTCTGTCCTCTAATCTAAAGACCACAACAACAAAACTCCAGGAAGCTGTAAGCACAGAGATCTGCAGCTCCCTTTTATGTGCTGCAGTTGCTGCTCAGTCCTGTAGATAAAAGTGTGTGGGAACGTTCTTTGCTTCCTGTCAGTGAAGAGGCATTTTATCCATGGAATTAAGGCAGCTTCTTATTGTGACCATTTGCAAAAAACAAACAAAACAAAAAACTGAAAAACAACACTCCCTCCCCCCCCCCCCCCAAAAAAAAAAAAAAAATTAAAACCCCTCCAAAAAACCTAAAGGGAGACCGGTATATGAAATCTGAATGTGGTAAGCTTTTAATTGGGAGTAGGGAGTAATTTTCCCTGAATAAACACAAATGCTGAGGAAGGCAGAGAAACTCTGTTCTTAGTCTTGTGCACCTGTTTGCTCTCCTGAGGGACTTGTGTATGAGGCTGGGGATATAACTTTTGTGAGAGCCATTTCTTCTGCAGCAAAGGCTTCTGACGATCTTTAGGAGCTTCTGATGAGCTTTTCGCCCTTCACCTCTTTAACCAATAAAGATTGGCCAATGCCACGGTATTTTGTTATTGACAGTTTTTTTATTAAGGAGATACTTAGAATTTCTTTCTTGCTGCCCACCACACATTCTTCTCCTTTTATGCTGGCATCAATAACCTGGACACATCAGATTTTCCATGAACAATGCTTCTGATGTGATCTTTTTTCCTCTTTTTAAACTTAAATCCTTTCAATTCTTATCATACTGTCTGTTTTTCTTTAGACATTACTGTGCATTGACATGTGATTCTGGTAATACAGGAAATTCACAGGAGGTTAAATGTTTCTGTGATGTTTTACTAGTTGGTGGCTTCTGATCAAGAGTTTGCTCTGACATGAAACCAGGAAGGGCTTTTATACTCAAATTGAAGGACAGGAAATAAAGGATGCTTAAATAAGAATATAGCTCTGAAAATGAGTGCATAGACCTTGCCTTCTCTATTTATCAGAGACGGGCTCCAGAATCGAGGGACAGACTCTAATACGAGTTAGCACCTCGTTCCTAATCCCAGAATCAAGAGACAACCCAATGTGGGTTAGCTACTTGTTCCTTTATTCCAACTTGTTCCACTTTAATAGCAAGAGCAGCGGACTTTTATAATGAGTACATGACTAACGACAGTAATCTATTAGTTAAACAAAGAAAACACCCTCACAGAGGTGCAAGGCCTTTGCAGCTAAATATATCCTCGCTTGGTATTCTGTTCATATAAAGACAGTTACAAGCTTCTTTCACCGTCTCAGGCCCCGTAAGTGGGCCTAAGCCACCTCAGAGTTGTGCAGAGCTAAAAGTCTCCAACATCTATTCATACCCTCCAATTGCCCTGAAGAGATTGATTAACATTCAGAGTGTGCTGGTGTGAAATTGAGAATTGATTTTGTTTATGTTTATATTTATATACAAGTGTACATCTAAAATGTATGTATATATACAAGTAAAACACTAAGCATTGTAGTGCAGATTGGTCTGTGAAGGTCCATTCACTTACACTGAATCCACCAGAAATAAGTCTTGCATTGATACAAAATCATTAATCTGGAGAACACAGACAAATTTATTTTTAGATTATGAGTTTCTTCAGAGGTTTTAGAGCTCTTAAAGAAATACACAGACTATTTTCTGTACATGTAATAGATTGTGGTGAATGGAGCCTTCCTTCTCCTGATAGCTGCAAATGTGCCATGAATTGATGGAGCATGAAAAGCTATCCTATTTCTGGGAAAAACAGGCACAGGAGATATGTTGAATAGAAATACAGACTTTCATAATTCAAGTTTTGCCAATGGTGCTGATAAATTAATGTTGCCATCTTTCTGTAAGTCCAAGAGCAAGACTGGCTTAATACTCTAACAAAATCTTCTATTGGTTCTCTACATTAAATGCTTCCAAATGTACTGAGAATGTTCCAGGAAGAGATTGAATTCGAATCTATTGTTAAATGGTATACTGAAAAAAAAGCCAAACAAAAAACCAAACCAAACACAAAGTGTTTAAAAGGCTCCATGTATTGACTAAAGCAGGGAACATGAAATAACACTGGTGATACTCTCTTTCTTGCTGGTGTAGAAGTCGTTCAATAAATCCTGATCACATTCTAAAAGTTGTTGTTCCTATCTGGTGAAGATGTGGTTGATGTTCCAGATGACTGTTCATTTAATTTATATTTGGATATTAATGCATTTCAGTTTCCCTCTTTTTGTTTTCCATTTGGAGCAGTGTATTCTAGACTAATGACATTGAAAGAAAACCTTAATGAAATATAATTTTTTTTTTTTTTTTTAATTACAAAGTATGGAAGGCATATTTTCTCCTTTAAGTTCAAGAGTGTTTCAATAACAAAGTTCAGTTCACTTCTGTATATTACATCTTCCTGGTGTATCTGCCTGAGCAGGTTCACCAATTCAGGAGAATTTGTGGTGCCTAAATTTTCCTGTACACAGGAGATGTTGATAGGATACCTCATGTGACTCATGCTGTGTGTATAAATATATAAATATACTAAGGATTTAGCTGAATTTAAAGCTCTGGCTCTGAACAAGAAATTGTAAACTGGACCACAATTTACAATTGCCATATTTGACTGTAGTCAAAACAAAATCTACAGTTGGAAAATTAAAGGGCATAAGTTTGAGTGGGTCAGGTAGCATCTGTGTATTTATAGATGTTATATTTGCTTACCCTTAACTAAAAAGATTTTTGAGGCATTCAATTATTCTGGCCCCAATCTGCATCTGGTTCGGTTTTCTACTTTTTAAAAATTAAACTTGCTAATAACCTTTGCAAGATGGGGGTTATGCAGCCCCCTTTTATGATAATTGAGAAATATTGGTGAAAAGTACTTTGTGCTGTGCCTGAGGGATCTGCTCCGTGCAAGAGGCTGTACAGATCAAGCAAGTTGTTATTAAAAACAGATTCTTGACTGATAATATCCACCATCTGGGAGCAGTGATTGCAGATACAAAATTGGATTCACCACAGGAAATTGTTGGTGCTGCTTGATGTTGAAATAGCCTTTGATAGAATAGGAAGAAGAGCTGTTTACAGGGAATAGACTTTCACAAATATATTGCATGAATCCATTAAAACTCTGTTTATATCCTGAGGCAGTGGGTGCTAAGTATTTTCTAATATCATTTCACATAGAAAATGGTGGAGAGAGTTTTTATAAAGATGCATTTTCCTCTTCTTATGACATTTCTCTGTTATCCTCACATCCTGGCAGAGGAGGTTAGAACAACCACCAGATTAATGACACTTAAATAGATCTTTGTAGGCAAAACCTGATTTATTTTTTTTAAAGCACTGACTACTTAGAACTATCAACAGATGCTGAGTAGATCTTTGTGTGACTTGTCCTTGTTTACTGAGACCACAAAAAGACTTTGTAAAAGATGATGAAAACTGCAGATTTTAGCAATTCTCTGCTGGCATTCCCAGCCCTGAAATCAGTACCTTTTTCCCACTGCAAACTATGGTAAACTTGCATTGGAATGACGAACACATTGCTAGGAAAACCGTGAATACTTTATTTTGTGTTTCCTCAGCTGTATTTTTATAACTTGGGCAGTTTCAATCAAACTTTTGTACAGACCAAGGGGTAATGAAACTTTCCCTGGGAGAGGTTGAACTGGAGCCACCAAACACAAGCCTGTTCTCTGCATTAAATTCCTTTGTATGTAAAACTTCATTTTGTCATAGTATTCAGTGCTTACCACCCCTGCACATATGGAAAAAAAACCCTTCTTGGACTTGGTGCAGAAATCAAGCACATCATATAATTTAGTACATACTATCATGGTCACCTGCTTAAAGGCAAAATTACCTGAACTAACACATTAACAAGACACCTCCTGACTTGGAAAGTGATGATCATGAGTTGACTTTTAAGAAGTCCAAAGCTCCTTGGGGTTGGAAGAAGAGGTGGGAGGGGCACATGGAAAATAAGACACTTTTGAAAGATTATTCTTCTTCCATAACCATTCAAAATTCCTATATGAGAATTCTCCAGGAGAGCTGTAACTCAAAAATATCAAAGTATTCACTAAATGTCAATGAGAAAAAAATAACTTACAATCACTACATCATCTGCAGATTGGATTATAGCTGTCACCTCACAGAGACTGGAGTTTTCTGACAATTCATGCCTCTTCAAAAATGAAATTTCTATATAGAGAGATGTGTAAAGAAATTTTTATATCCAGTGAGGGATTTCTGTTGTGATTTCATTCTTTTATTTCATAACTATAATAATTTATATGTATATTTATTTATTTTCCTAACTGTCACAGTATTAAAGGCAAGGAAAGACAGTGCACTGCCTGAGATGCATTGACAGGGGATTTGAAGTACTTGGATTTGACTGTTGCTGCAGATCATCTGTATTTTCTTAAGCAAATCACATGGACTAGATCGGAGATATATTCTTATGGATATTCCAAGCAGAACCCAATGTTTAGTTGTCCCCCCCCGACTTGGGAGTCTTGGCTCTCTAGTGGAGTGCATGGGAATGTCACCTGCTTTATGATGAGATGTTTTCCTCTGCTGTTTTGCTTTCCATAATGGCAAATAAGATCTATAACTGCTAATGCAGACAGTGATCAAAAAAAAAGGGAGGAGGAAGGTATCAATGTCCTTTGTAAGGACCTGAGTGAAAGTGAGTTTTAACACCAAAACTAGTAAAGACATGGCAAAAGCAGAGTGCTTTAAAAATGATTATTCAGTTAATTGCATAATTAGTAGCATATTTGCAATGTACCAGATTTCCTATTCCACATTAGTTTGATGCCATGATGATTTTCGTCTACTCTTTTGTATACCATTTCTATACCTTTGATATATTCTCAGTGTTCTTAGCATACATGAAATTCCTTACGTCTGATAACTTAGCACAGTCCTGAAATTCTGTTAAGCCAGAAAACCAAACATCCTAAAGTCCTTGAAGTTGCACACAGGAAAGCCCTATGCTTTCATGAGAAACCAAGACCCCTCTGGAATACATCTTGCAAACTAAGATTAGGCCCATCCAGGGGGAGAATGCCTTGAGATAGGAGAATATAATGCTATTTATTCACCTTCATCTTTGTTAGATATGCTAATTTGTGAGGTCTATAAAATTACATACATAATCTATCAGGGGTGTGCATTTTAGCATGCTCCAATTTGGCAAAATGTAGCACCATAAGGATCCTTATTAAATACTGAGGTAAAAACCCTTTATCCCTTAACTGTATCTGACTCTTAATTTTAGGACCAGGAAAAGGTATCAGTTTGATTAGAAATCTATGTAGTTCTTCACCTCATTAAAAGCAGCCTTTGCTGAGCTCATACTAGGATGATGATTCTAATTCACATCAATTTAGAAAATATTAAAAATGTGTAATTAAACCCATAAACACAAACCCTCTCCCAATGATTATGGTAGGCTGTAACTCCTGTGCTGACTTTATTAAGGCTAGACAAGAAGTTAAGTTGTTCCTGCAAGGACTGATTAACACACAGGTACAGTAATTGCTCAAGCTTCATTTCATTAGTGAGTTAGGCCAAAAGTAGAGTGGAAAAGCCTCTGACTGGTGAGACTTGCATAGATAGAGTTTTAATTTTCTACAAGGCCCATTAGAAACAAATTGAATATATCAGTAACTGCCCTTCCTTCCAGACATACTGGTAAAATGAATGTTTCTACACCTGTTATCTTTGTACTTCCTAGCTGTAAATATACAAGATTTATGAGATCAGAAATATGTAATGAACTGGGTCTGAGCTGTTTTGCTGTGCTTCTCATAAAAGGTGATGCAGAGGCATGAACATTGGAACTACCCACAGATATTCAGATATGCATTATGCCCCTTCCTTTGTGAGAAGGTTTCCTTTAGTAATATGATTAACCTCCAGAAGGGCAAAATATTAACTACTTTTGCAGATCAGCATCTGCAGTCTGCTTCCTCTGTCTTATCTCTTGTCATTAAAAATGGTAATAGTCAAGGACTGTGCTTGTCAAATATTCATGCAAAAAAGATTGCTTTCAAGAGATGCAGATATTTTTGGTTTTAGGGCATAACTTACTCCAACTTTACATATGAACGAACATAAAAAATATTTTGTGATTACTTTCTATCTGTGCTTTCTTTTGGAATGAGTTGCCAAAACCATGAAGTGTTTCAGTTGAGACGGATGTGACATGACACATGAAGCTCATGAGGCAATAGCAAATTTTATTAAGTTAAATTAAGCAGATTTTATTAAGCATCTCCCTTTTATATGGTATTCAAAAATGTGCACAGTTGGTTCTAATTGGCTGAATTTAGTTACCACCCAGCTTACTGGCCAATGGCTGCTTGTGTCTATATTTGTTGGGGATTGGCTGATGTCTGCTATTTGAATTTGAATCCCCTGGCCCCTCTATGCCTTCCTTCTAAGAATGCTTACTTCTCTTCCCTTCTGGCATAGACTTGTAGAGTTATAATGAGGGTTATCTATAAATGTGAGGCCTCCAGGCCAGCTGTTAGGCACAACAGTTTCCCCTTTTTGTTTTTAAATTCAAAGGCAGCATCTGTCACTCTCTGCAAGGCCCTTGCAGACAGGATGACAAATGCTGCACAATGTACAGAGTAATTATGATGATACAAATAAGAAGCCTAGTTTGAATGAGGCTGTTTACTCAACTAGACAAGTCTAGTCTTACCAGCTGTTTTCTATTCCACATACCATCAGAAAGGAATTTTTCAGGAGTCATCCAGGAGCCATCAAGCACAGCTTCGCAGGATGGTATGCCACATACTATTCATATCTGTAACTTAATTACACAAACCAAGAAAAATGAGTTTCACTTGCTTACAAACACTTAACTTATTTACTAACTGTTAAACTTTAAAAACTACCATTGGTAATTCTTTGCTGTTGTGTTTCTGCTAGAAAATGCATATCCTTGTGCTTAATCCTGTCCTTAAAGTGTCTGTCTCTTGAGATTGTGATGATTGTAATTCCACAGGTCTCACATCTCCACACAGTGGTGCAAAGTGTTGTTCTGATTACTGCTCCACAAGGTCTGCTGAGGGGTTGTCAGGGAGGCATTGTTGGTTGTGATCCTGAGCAGAGCATAGAGCAGAACACACACATCAAGCAGGAAATGCAGGCATACCTGCATCCCCAAGTGAAAAAATCCCAGGGACCTTCCCATTTATTGGTAAGGAGGTCTTGTATACCAGTACCTTAGGCTTGGGTGATTGAGTATCACTAGGGGATTGTAATTATAGGAAATTATTTAAACTAACAGAATTCTGAGAATTTGTAAATACTCTCAGGTGGCTACTCTACTCTGTGGGGTTTTACCACACATTTTTCCTTTTTGTTTTTCAAGCATGCACTTTAAAGTACCATGGGCATGCTCAGTGATGGCCTGTCCTGTAGGGGAATGAGGGATGCCCATGTGGTGAAACACACCTCAGAGTTGTCAAAAATGCCAAGTACTCTGTGAAATACATCTGGACCATTACTGGTTTTTATTGTATGGAGAATGCCCAGAGCAGCAAAGGCTAAATACAATGCAATGTGCAATGGCTTTGTGGCTCCTTTCCCCTATGTGGTCTGAGGTCCATATGGCAAATTAGAAGGTGCCCACTGAAACATGCACATATTTTAAGCGTCCAAACTCAGAGACGTGTGACATCTGTCTGCCAGACTTGTAAGGCTCACAGACCATGGGGGTTAACCACCAACTGCAATACTGTATTGTGGCCTTGACTGTCAGCACAAGTGTTGGCAATGTTGCGTACTTCTGTGTTTTGTCAGCAGGAATTGCCCTTATAAGGCAATTTAACTCCCTGATGAAAAAAGGTCTGTGAAACTCTTGCCTGTGTCAGCATGTCTGGTTGTGGTGCTGTCCAGGCAGGGCTAGCTAACCTATGTTATAAAGCCTGGCAAATTTGTATGACTTTGAAAATGTAAAATATAGTAAGGATATATTCTGGCCTTGATTGTATGCCACAAAAAGTTCTAAACCATTCAAATAGTGCAGCATTGTCAATTTCTTTCAGCCATACTTGGTCCACTCTTTGTGTAAGCAGCATAGGCAGCGTCAGTCACAATATTTAAAGGAGTGTGAGGAAATTGTTGGAAAGCCATAACTCTATTACTTAATTCCAGCAACTGAAGTAGTTCAACATTAGGACCTTCTAGTATCTGCCACCCATTATCATCTTTCCCGGTCACAATGGCTTTCTCCATTTTCCCAGATCCATCAGTAAAGACAGTGAGACCTTTCAGGGGTGTGTGATGGTTCAGTGGTCTCAGTGACAGTGCAGTGGTCACACTTAGTTGCAGCAGTTTATGACTGGATAAGTGGTAGGTGATCTGTCCTGTATAATTTAGTGAAGCACTTTGTAGTGCTGTACTTTTTGCAAAGCACCATTCAAAATATTCCTGTTGTACAGGTACAATGATTTTTGCAGGATCTTTGGCATTTAACTGTAAACATCTTTGATGATAAACATCATCTAATGATTATCTGTGCAATCAATTCAAATATAGAAGGTGCTGTCTTTTTAGGTTGATGAGGTAAAAAGACCAATTCTAGAATGTGTAGTGGGTCAGACCACTGTGTCCCATTGACCAATGATACCTGTGGGCTGTAAATCAACAATAACAAGTACTGTAGCACAAACCTTTGGACATATCTGATACACTTGTCTGTTTGTTATGGCCTGGTCTACTAATTCAAGTCTTGAGGGTACAATCTGTTCTTATGTGGCCTTGCTGTCCACATACATAACACCAACGTGATAACCCCACAGCAGCTGCAAAACAATCAGCTAACAAAGTTGTGTTATGTGAATCAGTCCCGAATTTAGCACACACATCAATTAACCCATTTAAGGATGTATTTTCTCTTGGTAAAAAATCTGTAGCTCTTTTGAAGCTCCTCATTTGCATTATCCTGTGCCAATTGTAATATTAATTGATTTATTGGATCACTATTTATTATTTGCTTTTCCATGGCACCTTGTAACCTCTCTATGAATTAGATCTATGGTTCTTTGGAGCCCTGTTTGATTATGGAATACCTCTGGATCGGTGTTGCCATGTCTGCAACCTTCAGCAGGGCTTGCATCCCCAAGTCTTTTGCCTGTGCTAATATTAGAAGATGTAGGTGTTCCTGTAATTGTGGATTGTCAACAGGAGGCAGTCCCACAAGCTGAGGAACTTCTGCCCTAAAATGTGGGTCTTGCTGTGGGTCCTTTAAATTCCACAGCCCTTGGTCCTCTGCATATCGCCACCACATGGACTTAAACATCGTATACTGGACTGGGGTATAAAGCAGCTTCACTGTCTGCTTGATGTCAAAGGCTGTCATATCATTGGCAGTTAAAAATCATAGCATGTTTGCTACTCTTGGAGACCCCAGTCCATGTTTGGTGGCTAGTTGATGCAGTTCAGAGTTCCTCCTTGCCATTGAAAGGGGGCATATCTGTTGGGTGTGGTCCCATTGCCTTGCAGTACTGGGAATGCTCTGACCATCCCACACACAGGCTCCTGGCAGCCTGATGATAATTCAGGCATGCGCACCAAAATGGATCAAATAGGGTGTTGGGTAAATAAGAACTCTTATGCTGTTTCTCTCACACTGAAAAATTTCTTAACTGATGTTCAAAGTGCGAGACAGTTGACTATGCAAAACAGAGCAGCAATTGATAATCTTTTGCTAGTGCATGAACATAGATGTGAAGAATTCAAAGAGATATGTTGTATTAATTTATCTGATCATTTAAAATCTTCATGAAGGCATTCGACAGTTAGAAAATGGAGTCACCAAACTTGGAGAAAAAAATGGATAGTGGCTAGATGATGTGTTCAATACATTTGATCTTAAACTGATATAGAGAGTATTTTTAAAGATAGTTGTGTATGTGCTACTTAGTGCTGTAGCCATTTTTTAATTCATGCCATGTTTGCTTCAGTTCAGCTACCAACAAATTGCAGTCAAAAAGGTGCTTTTAGTGCAAACAGAAGAGAGAGATGTAGGAACCCAGGGCAGGGAAAATATCCCTCTGGCTGCTCTTGAGGGTCCTTTTTGAACGACAGGGGAAGTCTCACACATGAATCAATATGATTTCATGCAAACTTCCAACTTTATTCAGAAGGCGCAGTTCTTTTATACTTTTTTCTCAACAGCTGCACATACGTGATACATTTGGATTGGTTAGTAGCAGAAAGCTATATTAATACAGTGGAGGATTACAATAGTATCCCTTGTCCATTTTGCAGTCTGAGAACCAAACTCCCTTTTTGTTCTTATCTTCTTACTGAACTGACTTGTACCTATATTAAGACAACTTCGGGACTTTCCACATTTTGTTATCATGCAGCTGCAACTTGGGTACCTTGACAATCTTCTCTGTCAGCAGGATTTACAAACAGCTTGAGACAGGAGGCTGTGAGGCCTGCCCATGCTAAGTTGATATGGCTCAGGGCTTATCTATGCTAAGTTACATAGTGGATTGATTGTACAGATTCTCATTCTGTTTATACAAAGACAGTTACAAGCTTCTTCTTTTCTCACGGTCTCAGGCCCTGTCAGAGGGCCTAAGCCATCTCAGAGTTGTGCAGAGCTAAAAATCTCCAACAGGTCCCAGTCCCCAGGAAAACACTAACTTTGACCCTCATTCATGGAGACGAGCTTCCAAAAGTCCCTGGATAAAGTAGGATCCATAAAAGAGTAAGATAGATAAAAAGTAGTCTAGTGTGCCACTAGGGTGAAAAACTTAGGTTTTAGGAAGTTAACATGGAGTCAAGATGGAGAAAACAGGACATTGTCTCTAGTGCTTCTTCTTCTTCTTCATGAACTCCATGTCCTGCAATGTTGGTAGCACAAAGGCTAAGGATTTGTTGCAGTTTTAGTTATGTAGAGTAAATGAGAAATGGTAATTAGAAAGAAAGGGAGAAAGAAAGAAAAATCAAATATGTTTCTATTGTTAATTGGATTAAAATTACTATAAAAGACCTTGAAACGGTGCACTCAGGGGCTGTTTTGAGCCATTTTTGTGTTAGGTTTCCCTGAGCATTAAGCCTGGTTAGGACGGTGCCAGGTTTTCTGATATTCTATTAATCAAGAGTGTAATGAGCATCTGAAGTCTTCTTCCTGACACAGAAATGAAATAAAAGAATCTCCCCTGGCTGGGGAGTGCCCTAAAAGTGCCCAGCTCCTAAGGGCTGAAATAGCACACTTTCAGTACTGTTGAGATCCCCATCTGTGATGGCTGTTAATTTTATCTGCTTCCAAAAGCTGACTGGATCATATGTAGAGATGTTAACAATACTGGTAGTGTGGTGGAAGCATCGTCTTGTGGGTCAGCAACAGTGCAATAATTTGGCTCCTCGCTACTGGGATACTGAGACTCTATTAGTGAAAAATTTCCCTTTGGTTTCTCATGCCCTAGATGTGTATGTGGCACGGTGTGATGTCCACAGTCCCAAGTGCTGGCAACCTCCCTCCAGTGCTTCTGAGTTTGGGCATTGCAGCTCTGCACTGGTATTTCCAGTGCTAAGTGCTGCTTGACTTTTGGTTTCTGCTTAAGCACCAAAGCCATTGGTTGGGGCCAGGTGGTGGCTGGACTAGCCAATTTGCTGATGGCAGGGGTGTTCCAAGTGGATTGACAGCACTACAGGGTGTAAAACAAAGCTTGTATGGCTTCAGTGGCTGCCATATGGGTGAGCCTGGGTGCTGCATTTGGGCTCAATGCGCTTTGGCAGTGGCTCAGGCCCTTGTGGCGCAGGGGTACCCACACACAATAGAGACGCTGCTGATATTGATGGCAGGGGAGCTCCAGTGGCAGCATAGCATGGTAGTGCTGCAGGGGATAGGTGTTTTGGACAATGGTTGTCCCCCCTCTCAACCTCTCGCCTGTCCTGCTGGCCCTCATACCTGAGGTGGCACTCCCCCTGCTGTTTCTCTACTGGGTGGTGCCTGCAGTGTGTTCACTGTGGCTTTCACATTCCACCAGGCTTTAATCTGTTTCAAGGTGTTCAGTACCAGTTGCCACGTTGTTAAAATACCTTTGGCTGTTTTGTTGCCTTGTGATGCTGAGTCAAATATCGAATTGTTAGCCTGCTCCCATGTTTGTACAGTAAAATCAGCTTCTACAGTAGTGCCCAGTCCTTGGCTCTTACACCATAACAGCAGGGCTTGTAGAGCCTGTTCCTTGTATTTTATCCCCCGTTTATGTAAAAAGAGGGCTATGCCTGTATCACAGCTTTTTCTTCAGTAGAAACCTGCGTGCCCATGTCCCCAGGCCTTCTTCTATTTACATGGTCTGGACCTTTGCAGCAAGCCCTGGCTCTCCCAGCTGCCCTCCTCCACTGGGGTTTGGTCTTCACTGCTATCCCCGTGGCCCAGCTATTACAGATCATGTTGGGGTCACCACTTGTCACAGCTGAGACAGACGTGACATGACACACAAAGTTCATGTGGCAATAGCAAATTTTATTAAGTGCAGCTCTTTTTTATATAGTATTCAAAAATGTGCACAGTTGGTTCTAATTGGCTGAATTTAGTTACCACCCAGCTTACTGGCCAATGGCTGCTTGTGTCTATATTTGTTGGGGATTGGCTGATGTCTGCTATTTGAATTTGAATCCCCTGGCCCCTCTATGCCTTCCTTCTAAGAATGCTTACTTCTCTTCCCTTCTGGCATAGACTTGTAGAGTTATAATGAGGGTTATCTATAAATGTGAGGCCTCCAGGCCAGCTGTTAGGCACTGCAATGGAGTTTGATTTAAAATGAAGTTATTTGCTTAAAATTCTCATGTGGTTATGAATGAAGGGATTGGAATAAGCAGCATGCTTCTATACAGGCCATTTAGTTTGCACTGGACAGGTAGTTAATGGTGTTTTAACTCACATTACTACGAAAAGGCTGGAAATGACAGATGAAGTAGAATAATGCTTTGTTTTAAAAGAATTTGGGCAAGTTTAGAAACTTAACGCTGTGCAGACTGCCCAGTGCACGTACTGATGAGGGGTGACACTCCCCCCAGGGTCCTGGATTTCCAGCCAGTTGCTGCAGATCAGTGGAGAAGACAACGAGACAGGCTTTGCTTAGCAAACTAAGGATCTATTGACTCAAAGACAGACTAGAGGCAAAGGCAGGAACACAATCATGCAGTGCTTTTTATACAGGGGATGTCTCAGAAGCAGGTACAAGCTTCTACCCAACTGGGGAGAAATAGGGGAGGAACATTAGGCAGGGTTTACAATACAGAGACCAATAAGGGACCATGAGGGGAGTGGAACAGTTTAAACTAACCAACAGGGCTTTGAGGATTACAGTATTTCCAGGACTTGGGGGCAGTTGCACAGTGGGATTGACATGTCAGCTTCTACCCTAAGGGGTAGGCATAACATAGGCATAGCTAAGATAGGAGGGCTCAACTTAGGCTACACCATGGACAGGGGGGAGGGGGATGGTGGGGTGGTGTGGTGGAGCAAACCAACTACCGACATTTGGGGGGGGGTTACAACAAACCATTAGAGAAATCATAAAAACAGAGAAAGACACATTGCAAAAGAAACCACCTGATTTCCTGTGTCTAGTTTACCAAAAGCTGGTTTTTGTCAATGTTCTGAGGGGGTGGAGAGAAAAGAGAGGGGTGTTAGTCATAATTTTGCTTCTGAACCAGCTATGATAAATATGCTGAAATATTTGCTGTTTGTCTTTCTGAAATTTTCAGCAATACTTATTATTGAATGAGTTGGAAAGATCATGAAGATATTATATTACATTTGGTGCTGGTTTGCTTGTGGCTAAAGGGGTATAAATACGCTTAAACAAGGCAGAAGAGATGGGAAATTCAAGAGCAGTGATATCAATGTAGAAATTTTTATCTCCAGGCTGGTCTTTGTTGTTTATGGTCTGCTATTGCAAGAAAATAACTGGTTAAATTGGTACAATAATGTAAGGTCTTTGTTTTAAGAATAAATGAATATTTTTCTTAGTTTTTAACAATAAGATAACCAGTAATAAAAAAGCATCACATAGGAATTATCAAATTGTGGTACAGAGATATCCTCAGACTCTCAATGTTCCCTCAGTGTCCTTAACACAATAAACATTTTTTCCCTTCCTAAAATGATTTTTTTTTTTTTTTTATCACTATCAATGTATGGAGACTATGAGAACTTGAGTTCCGCATATTTTCTTCCTCTAATTCCCTGCATACTTCTATTTATCTAAAATAAATGAGAAAAACACCTGACACAAAAGCTAAATGAAACAAGAAAAACAGGTAATTAAACATCACATTTGAAAATGTCTTTTAGATTGAATAGAATAATAATTTAAAAGTAGCAGAGGTATAGAAGGTATAAAGCATTTTGAAGCTTCTTTCCTGATCCTGTCTCTAATGCATGTTCCTTGTGTTCAAACTTGTCAGTGTATTGTGGGTTGTTGTTGCAGGGAACACCAAGAAAATAATGTGGTCGTTTTTTCCCTTTTTTTTTTTTCCTTTCTTTTCTACAGGTCACAAAGCACACTGCATATTCCTTCAAGGACACAATATTGAAAATTTTTTGGGCCTCACATTCTGCAAGACTTGTCCATAGTAGAAATTTATAGGTTTTACTCAAATTTCTTTCCAGAAATTTCTTTCCAGTGCAAAGTTTTACTTGTGATGAGGAAAGATCTGAGGGAATTGATGTGACGTTGCAGGCAGATCACCACTCCCTGTCACCAAAAAAATATTCCCAGGTGTTTACCAAACAAATTGTAAGAACTCCAGATTAATACTGCTCATTAAGCATTTATAAACTCTGCTCCTGTGTGGTACATGGGTGAAATTGTGCCACAGCAGCTTGGACTGGCTGGAGAGTGAGGGAACAGGGCCAGAAGTGCCCAGCCTCTTTGAAAGGCAGCAACTTAAGCCTCAGTTTGTTTTGAGTAGGAAATTTGACATTTTGTTTTGGACTAATTTTTAAAAAATGTTTTTTGTTGCTTCCCACATAATTCACCTGCATTCCTGTAGTAGTGCACATACCTGGGCTTCCCTAGTTTTTATGTAATCCCTCCCTGCAAGTGTGATGTGTTTATCCCTTCCCCTCCCTGTCCCTGGCATGTTATCCCATTGGTTGGTGTTATATGTCTCCTCCCCCCTTTCCCAAGGTTTGAAAGTACCCAAGAAATGTTTCCTCCTCCTTTTTTTCCTCCTGGATTCCAGCCTGAATAAACATCCATTGTTATCCCGGAGGGAAAGGCAGCTCTTTGGTCTTTTATCTTGGTCTTGAGGGGCTCCCCTGGCCTCCCCTTGACATAGCTAGCCAGGATTATTTGGGAGGGACAAAGGGGGGGTTACTTCACATTCCAATAAGTCACAAGCATACTTGGCTGAACCTCTTCACCACCATAAGATGCCTGTGACTCCAATGCAGCCTAGGAGGGGTTTTCCCCCTCACAGTAGAGCCAAACATATACTTTGCCCCCAAAAATCCTTTTTAGAAGGAGGGCAGGCCTGTGAGGATGATGTGACCCTATTTCACACAAAAAGCGTGTTTATTTGAGAGAGGTTCTCAGGGTTTTCCCTGGGGGTCCAGGTTTTGCTTGCTTGTCCTGACCCAGTTCCCTGCATGCCTGTGCCTGGAAGCTGTGTGTCTACACCTAGACACCTTTTTTGTTCCCTATTTAATATGTGGAAAAATACCCAAGTTGCTGTGTGGCTGTTGCTTGGCAACTGGTGAAACTCCGGTGGAGACTGGGAAAGGATTCTGTACGTGGGTATTGAAAGCCCCTCTCCCTGCTCCTGCTGCAGCCACCTCCTTGGAGAGGTGAATCCCTCCTTAGAGAGTGGAGGCTCCTAAAACTGGAAGTTAAAAATCTTTGTGTACATTCTGCCCCTCTGTCCTGGAGAGAGAGTGGTCATTATTCCCATCTTCTAAAAGAACAAAACATGGTTTCATGTTTGCTTTCATGCAGAAATGTGGCTCTGTGGAGGGCAGTCTCTCTCAGTGCTAGTGAAAGTGTTTGGCTTTACAGATTATATTGATGTTTATCACCAGCACCTGCAGCTGGGCTTACCAAAAACAGCCTTGGACAGAATTCAGTGAGGAGAAAGTCAAACTGTATAGAAGGATTCCATTTATTGTTAAGGGCTGAACTGATGTTAAATATAAGCCTCTCTCTCTCAGTAATACGTATTACTGGATTCTCCGTGTAAATGCTGTCAAGTCTCTGGGTGCTATCAGTTAATGATTCCTACCCAGATGTGTGTCATTCTCTTCTGACTAGGTGAGATGGTGTATTTACTGAAGTAGAGGAAAACAATCCCAAGGCAATGAGAAAAATTGTCGTGAAAGGATCATTGGTGCATCCTTAGGAATTGTAGAGTGAGACCTTCCCCATTTAAGGTTACTTTTGTTGTCTCAGAGCACTCTCCTTATTCCTCTCCACTGTGTTGGTGAGAGTTCTACTCCTGTATTCCTACAGTGTGTAATCAGCAGTAGCATCATCTTGGAAAGCCCTGCTGCTGTGTGGTGTAGAGAAAACTTTAGTGGATTCTGTTTTTCTTGAACAGGAACCACCTGGAAGATGAGTAGTAGAATCTAAGCTTCTCCCTGGAATTTTTCTAGCTGCTCTTAGAGAGCTTTTTGTTAGGTGTTGGTGGTGGGAATCAGGGAGATTCAACATCCAATAAGTTATTGTTTGGTAAATAGGAAATTTCAATTGTAACTCTGTGTTCAGGTTGTGAACACTCACAGCCTCTTCTAACATGTTGCATCCAAGATAAATTATTTGGAGAGAAATGGTTTTTGCATTCCACAATACTTGGGGTATTTCTTAGTGTGGTCACCCTGCTGCTTTCATTATGCAGGACATTTACATTCCAATCATAATTTGAATAAAACAAGCTCTGGAAACAGCCCATGCACTTCAATTCCAAGGAAATGTCTCAGAATCAGACTACAAACAAAAACAAATTGGATTTTTGGTGTTAAATCCTCTCTGGATCAATCACACTGATTTCATTAAATCATAAGTCTGGCTGTTCCGTACAATATCTATTTGATTATATTTTGTTATTGCCGCATAGAGTTATATTGAATATTCAGACATTTCCTCAAAAGATAATATCCCTCCTCATCTTCTGTTTGATACAAAACACTGTAGTATGTGAATTATAATCACGAGAAACATTTGGGAGCATTGCTTTACCTGAAGATGCCTCATGAATTGCCAGTAACTCTTTTCTTTTTGTCCTTTAATGAAATAGCAATATATTTATTTTGGTATCTGAGGGATTGATTTAGAAGTAGCAAGCAGACAAGAAAGAGCCCCTTGACTTTTGAGGAAAATTGGTGTAAATGAGTGAGCTGGGATGCAAAGACAGGGTTGTGCATTGTACTGGTGGGATGCAAAGACAGGGTTGTGCATTGAGCAAAAGAAAGGCTCTATGCTCATAATGTGAGAAATATAGTATAAAGCTCAGGTTTTGGGCCATAATGAGGTTTTTTTTTTCTTGATTACATTAATCTTGTCTTGATTGGACAGATACAGAGGTGAACAGGACTCTTGATTTCAGTGGAAGCAGAACTTGACATATGGATTACATTATCAGCTCTAAGGACCTAATTCAAGGAGTTTAAAAGCTGAGGTGAGAGCAGGCATATTCATTACAAAGGTCTATTTTTGTGGAGTCCATTAATACAGTTGGAAGACAATGATAATGCTATTAAATTAGTAGATTTGAAAAAATACTTGGGGAAATAGTCTTGTTAATAGGAACTAATGAACTGGTAACCTGAAATTAGACCAGTGGGACTTATTATGCTTTAGAGATACTTGGAGCTAGAGGCAGAAGGCTCAAGATTTTAAGCACAGAAAATACATTCTTTTAAATTCCAGGTTAAATTGAGAAAGCATGATTACATGTGTCTTTTAATATATCACAACTTGCAAAAATCCCTAGTTCTGTAAGACCTTTGTGCCAAAGTGAAAATAATAATCTTGACCTCAAATATTTTTTAGCCAAGTATAAAGGAGCTCTGGCACTGGGTGATGTTTGAAAGAGATTGTTGCAGGAGTTTGCTGATTTTTTTTTGTCTGTCCTTTTAACGGTTGAAGGTTTTGCAGAAACGGTACCTCCGTAAATCCTTTTACAGAAAAGATCTACTCTTTGCTGGTGCAATATTCTGAAAGTTTGTTGGTTTAAAAAAGTAGATTCAAAATTATGTGAGATCTAGAAGTTGTCACTTGTGGTAGTGCACACATGTCAAATGATCCTGGAATATTCTGTAAACTCTCCCTGAAAATGTGACGTGCCTTTCCCTCCCCCGCCCCTCCTTGGCCTGGATTGGTTGTTGTTCTAGGTCCCCCTGCCCCTCTCCCAAGGTTTGCAATTCCCGGGAAAAACTTCCCTGGTGTCCTTTCCCTCCCGGATTCCAGCCTGGAATAAACATCTACTTATCCCGGAGGGAAAGTGATCCCTTTGGTCTTTTATCTAGGTTCGTGAAGGATTTCCCTTCTTCCCTCCATAGCTAGCCGGATAATTTGGGGGGAACAAGGCGAGTTACTTCAGTCACTAATATATTGCACATTAGAGCAACTTAATGCTTTAGAATTGTGCAGATATAACAGGGAGATGTAATGGTTTTATATAAGTGGTTCTTGAAGAGAGAATATAAAATATCTGATTTAGCTGGAACGAATGTTTTTGGGTTTTTTGTTTTTGTTTTTGTTTTTGTTTTTGTTTTTGTTTTTGTTTTTGTTTTTGTTTTTGTTTTTGTTTTTGTTTTTGTTTTTTTATGAGCTGCATTTCATAAATTAGTGAATGTGACCAAGGACAACTGGGGAAAAAGCCAGCAAATCAGCAATAAATAAATAAATTAAAATTTTTGTAGGGCTAGGGATGTTCAGTACTGGTTTTCTGAAAAAAAAAAAAAAAACAAAACCAAAACAAATTTTCTTAATTGTAGAGAATGCTTGGAGTTAAATTAAAATTTAAAAGAAAAGGGACATGGATAATCTCCATAATTATATTGATAGAGTATTGTTATGACACACCTGAGTAATGAACACATGATGCCATATGCTTCTAGCTAATCAATATTCTTATTGGCTTAACAAAACTTGATCTTAAATAGATTTTTAAAAATCAACATAATTTAAAAATATTTTAATAATTTAAATATGATTTTTAAAATATTTAAATTATTAGGAAAGGGAAGTTGTAAGCAGTGATGCTTCAGGCATGGTAAAAAGTAGACAGGAAGTATAATGTCTAAGGGAGATTGAGTGTTTTACATTCAGCTCTGAGCTGGCTGCTCTTCTCACCCACAAAAGCAATTCTGGCCTCACAAAGCATCCTGTAACATCTTGGCACAACATTGCCCCTACAGGGCCTTTGGCAAAATGAAGTACTTTTGGACTCATGTGAAGGAATTGCCACCTTGAAGGATGTAGGAATATAATTTCTTCTCATAGAGTTGCCTAGTATCCTTATGCTATAGGAATTATTCTGTGTTTTTCCTAAATCTCACCACATAAAGCTGTAAACATTCTCAGTGCAATTTCAGACTTTCATTTAATAACACATGCAGCAAATCTGTAATTTAATTTATGCACCTGTGGAGGTTGTTAAGCAAGATAAACCCTCACATATTAAAATCATAATAGAATTTATGCAAATCCCATTTCCCACCTGAAATAGCGGGTACTATTTGTCAAAACACTTTTTCTTTACACAACTTCTTTGAAATGCTGTTTTTAATTTTTGTTGTTTTAAACCATAGTAGGAATGAAATTAATTTCAAACTGATTTGGTGCTTAATTTTTCATGTAAAAAACTCTCAACAAAACAACACCACCCACCCCTATGGTATGAAAACAATAATTCTCAAAGCAACAGCCTGAGTCTCTACCTGAATTTTCAGACTTTAATTCTGAACTGTGCACTCTGGTCAAGTTCTGGTTTAGAGTGTTATGTTTTTATTATATTAATGGAAGAATAATGATGTTTTGGCTGGGGAAATGTTTTATGGCTTTATCCCAGGCTTTACATCATTCCCCTTCTCTTTGTTTATGCACATTTTAAGACTGGGTTCTTTTCCCCTTTGTGGAGAGGAGGAAAACTCTTTCTCTGATGTTGTTTCCCTGGATATACTAAGAGGAATGACTTCCCAATTATCTTTTTTTCCCTACCAAAGTGAAAATTCAGATACTGAGTCCAGTGGTATAAGTGCTCTGTCATGCTGAGATCCTTCTACCAGGGTCCCAGATTCTGGTAGTTTCTGGAACATGGTGTGAAATAATTGGTGAGAAGGGTCTTTTATTAACAGGGAATGCATGGAAGCACTTTATTTTCTGTTTCCTTAATTGCTTATTGTAATTCTGCTTTATGATTATCAGTCATGGCTTGTATGAAAGCAATTTCTCACATTTGATTTGTGAGCTGTGGTCTCCTTAACCATGGATAATGTCAAATACTCTCTCTTTTGTAGTATGATCTTTAAACTAATAGGAATGTTTTTCCTCCAGAGATTATCTAATCCATTCTTTTCTCCGTAGTGTGGATATTGTGGGAGTTTGCTTTGGGTATCACTTTGCAGTTCTGCACTAAATTGGTTAATGTGTTTATCTTCCCCCCCACATTTATAATTTTTCCATCTTTAACAACTATTCTTTTATATTTACCAAACTTTGAAGGTCTCCATTTCCTGAAGATAGAAGACAGAAGTGTTAAGTTAATCTTTGCTGTACGTAAAGAAGTTTTTAACTGGGAATGCCCTCTGGAGTGCTGTTCTACCTGCTTTGTTCTTGAAAAGCTGTAACTACTTTAGGGATTCTGTAAGCTTCTGATTTAATTCTTGGATTTTCATTGTTAGTGAGAGATGACCAAAAGAAATGATAGGTCAAGATTTGGGGAAATTCAAACCTAGGTTTGTTGAAGAAAATTCAGTGGTTTTCTCTGCATAGTTCCTGCTGCTCTGCCCCCAGGATTTTTGCCCATGTGAAGGGTGGGGGGAAATTTCCACTCAGAAATTATTGAGTTTTTTCTCTATTTCCATAAACATTTCTGGTGCTCAGCCCACATTAGAGTCAAGCCTGAAATGCCAGAAATTGTTTTTTAAAATCATATTTTAAAAGGCGACTCATTGTGGATGCTTTTATTATATGTTGGGCTGGGAAGGACAGATAATGGAGTTTTGATAATGATATCAGAAAGAAGAAGAGATCTAATTATTGCAGGAGTTGAAAAGTTAACATATTTATTTAAGTTCTGACAATTGTGACAGTCATCCTCACCTATAAATGCCAGTGCATTATGAACTTCGATAGCTTCCTCCTTATTTCTCAGACTCTTGTCAATCACTGCAATTATCACATAAATCAAAAGTCACAACATAAATGTTCTTTACTTGCCTGCTGAAACACTTTTACGCTTAACATATGATGCAAAACTGTGATTTGTTTTTCTGGAATATTTGACAGCTGCTTGCTAATAATAAGATTTTTTTTTTTAAAGCACTGCCTTTGAACTGAACATTACTCTGAATACTCAGCCACAGCAGGGGAACCCCTTTCCTGGGTTTACTGCTCTTACTGCACCTGGGTTTTAATGAAATATTGCAAGCAGGACTGTACACAATCTGTACATAACTGATCCAAAAAGGAAGATGCAAAAAGGGAAAAATGCACAAAATGAACAAGTTATATGATGAAAGCTTAGAGAAGGGGGGGATAGTTTAATGTAAAGACAAACAAGTTGCCTTTTGATAAAAGGTTGGATGTCATGGAATTGGAGATGTTTATCTTTGTGCATCCTGGGTGCCTCAGTCTGTTTTAGAGACAAATCTACTGTGCACCTGGCTGCATTTTTCTATTCCATATGCAAAATGCTGAACAAGAGCTCTCTTTTTCTTTGCTGCTTTTGCAGTAGCATATTCCAAAATAAATTATTTTTGCAGCTGTGTTGGGATGCTAAAGATAAAACATGCTGGGGCTTCCCCAGCAGCTTTCAGCTGTGTCAACAGATAGAACTCCAGGTTCTCCATCCAAATGTGTTCCCATTGAACAGACTATGAGCCTGGAGTTTAATTTCTTCTCCCCCCTCACTTTTAAAACTGCCTTTTATGTCTGTGCTGAAAAATGCATTTAGAAATCTGTGATAAATGTGTTACCATAGTTGAGTTTTTAAATTCCTGATGGTGCACTAGTGAAGTCAATGGGGACTTACTACTTACCTCAATGAGTGCAAGATCAAATACTAAAGGAGGCTATTGTTGCTGAAACAATTCCATGTATTGTATCTGTTATTCACAAGTATGCATATCTCTCTCTCTCTTTCTTGCTCTCTCTCGCTCTTTATTTAGATGTTTGTTTATTTATTTATCTATTTATATGTACATACACACACACACACACACACACACAGACTAGCAGACACTCAGCTGTGTTGTTAATGGTTTTTCTGTTGCCTGATATAACCTGATGTGTTTGCACATATAGCTGTCAGATTTAATTCTTCACAGTTCTTTTTCGTGATTTCTTAGCTTTAAAACAAAAATAAATGTTCAGGACAGTAATTAACAAGTCATTAAGCTCCTGTTTCATTTTAGTGTTCATTTAGAATATGAAAGGTTTTATGCTTTTCATAAATTGGTTTCCCAGGAAATGAGTCCTTCAGTGCTATTTTGGCAAAATCCAGCTGGCAAGGATGTCTTGAATTGGGCACTGTATCCTTCTGTTCAGAGCTCTAGCTATATTTGTATCCAAGAAGGAAACAACAATCAGATTAGTTATAAATTACCTGAATAAAGGGTTAACAGACAAATCTGGTTCGCTGCTTGGATCTTTCAGGAACTCAGTGGAGTGGAGTTCCTTAGGGCAATTTCCTCTTTTGTCTTCATGTAAAGTTTGTTTCAGTCTGGTAGCAACTAAGTAATGAAGTGATGGGGATTTTTGGTTTTGTTTGGTTGTTTTATTGAAAATTTCAAACTCATGCATCTTATAATCTCCTAAATTTAAATGTATGTAATAAGGCCTAATTTTCATGTAACACTCAAAGTCATTAATCATTTGATTAGGTATACAACTTGATTAAGGAAAGGCAATTCTTCTCATTATGAACATGAATTATATAAGCTTTCTCCAAAGACTGAAATACCTTTTCCAAAAATAGGTAGCTTGAACAGCATATCTGTTGTTGTTTTGATGGCTTTCCCCTTTTATAGTAATTTAATTATTTTTTTGGCAATGCTCTGGAAGTCAATCTTTTCCTGTTAGCAGAAAAATCTATGACAATATCTCAGATTTCTCATTATTCAGACATCCAACATCTTGTTCAGAGCTACATGGACACTTCCCTTGTTTCTCATAGTCTGGCAGCCTTTCCACTTCTGATTTTATTGTTTTAAATTTTTCCTGTTTTTTTGGGATTAAGCGTATTGTACTAAAAAAAAACTTTGTGTGCACAATGGGTAGCTATCAAAATGCAACTAACTAAAATATTAAGTATATTCTGTGTCTAAAATAAATAAAATACTCTAGCTAACATAAATTATACACTTCCATAGGAAATTATAATTTTGCCAGCATCTTGTACTTTTTGAACTGTAATCTGCAGTTAATTGTTTTTGTCAATGTACCCAGTGGCCAGAGTTGCTGCTTTGTCATTCACCTGCAAAATAAAATCAAAAAGACTTGTTGGAAAAGGAGAAACAAAAAGGAATTATGGATATGACTGCCTAGCCAGAGGGCTAGGGAGGAAATCCAAATGAAAGTGCTATTTGAATA
>VWZN01017187.1:75502-102408 GCA_013396955.1 Regulus satrapa
GTACAATCTTTACAAATGCACCCGCCCAGGGAAAATCTGCACTTGCAAAAACCCTCCCATCTCACTCCTGTCCCAAAGCTGCACTTCTGGGCCATATCAAATGCATGGGTTATTATATTTTAAGGATGAATGTCCAAATGCAAAAAGTTCAACTTCATCTCCCTCCAAAAATCATTTTCACCTCTAGGAGTAAAAGACTGTCACCCCTCCCTCAGGCCAAAGGGGCTTCAGTACTTCATCTCTCTCTGTTCCAGAAGCTCCAAGAAAATTACAATCTTTGCTCTGGTCTCAAATTGAACCATTGCACCCCCCCATGATTTTCTATGAGTTAAAAGGTTAATTAGCGCCTATCACCATGGCTTACAAGAGAATTTCAGTCCAAGGACTCTCTCACCCTCCAAACAAATCAGCAGAAGAAAAGGACCTTTTCTTCTGCTGACTTTCATGTCTTCAATGCTGCTTCTCCACATGTCCTTTCTCAGTCTCTCTTTTCTTTCACTTGAGAGAATATTGATGTCTGTAGGTCTCAATCTGGGCACTAAACAGTTAAATCTCTCTCTAAAGGCAGGCAGACAGAGTTAAAACACAGTAGGACACTGGAAGCTGTGCTGAGGGCTGGGCCAAAGTATCTAAGGAACACAGGGGTCAGGCTGGGCTTAGGCCATCTTTAGCTTGCAGACTGCTGCCAGTCTTTGCCTATGTTACCAGGCTGCTTTTCAGTCTCTGCTTATAATCCTTCATGGTAGCCATGCTGGGGGGAACAGCCAGCATGTGGCTGCTGCACTCCACTCCTTCACCCTTCCCGGTCATGTTCAACAGCAGTTCAAACTCCAAGTCCTCCTGAGATTGCAGAGAAAAAGGACTTGGCTCGGCTTAGCCAGGGGCCATGCGGCCCAGGGGCCCTACCCCCACGGCCATGTGGCCTGGGCCCGGTCCAGCCTGGGCTGGGCCAGGCTTAATGTTACCTCAGCTCAGGCTAGAAGGAAAAAGAGCTCCTCTTTCCTGTGCTTTCGATTTAAAATGTGTATCTTACAGAGGTGTACCCTTTTCTGATTGGTCCATTACTTATGTGGGCTGGTTTCTATCTGAAATCAGCACAAAGAACTTTTCCTGTAAAATGTGTTCCCCTGTCTGAATCTATTGCTTCCACAATCCCATATCTTTGAATTATTTGTTCCAAAAATACTTTAATAACTGATCCTGTAGTTGCTGAAATGGCTGGAAATGCTTCTGGCCACCCTGTTAACTGACATATTATTACCAAAAGATATTTAAATCCTGCCACTTGGGGCATTTCAGTAAAATTCACCTGACGCCTCTGGAAGGAACATACAGCCCAAGGCCTCCCTCCCCTGACAAGTTCCTTTGTAACTCTGTTATTTGTTTTAGCACAAGTCAAACAACCCTCAGTATCTGGCTTTGCCAGAGTAAAAAAACCCACAGCAGCATACATTTTGAGGAAGGCTTCTGGCAGTCCTCGGGAGCCCGAATTTCTCCCTTCATTAAGTTGTTTTAATAACTGTAAGGCCAGAGTTTTTGGTATCCACTCCTTACCATCCCTTGAAAACCAATTATCTCCTCTTTCCTCTGCCCCACTAATTTTCATTATCTCAAGTTCTTCTGTGGAAAAGACAGTTTCTCTGGCAGTTACTGGTGTGGTTACTAGGAGCAAAGGGAGGATCTTGGAGATTTATGGCAACAGTGCAGCTTTCTGAGCTTCTTCATCAGCCAGTCGGTTTCCTATTACTTCCTACAAGGACCCTGCCTAGTGCCTTTTAATGTGTATTACTGCCACTCCTTTTGGTAAGTTCACCACCATCAATAGGCAAGAGATTAGGTTCTCATGAGCTAGTGTCTTTCCCCTGCAGGTTAAAAACCTCTTTCTTCCCACAGTTTTCCAAATGCTTGTATCACCCCATATGCATATTTAGAGTCAGTAAAAACATTCACTGTCTTTTCCTGGTATAATTCACAGGCTATCACAAGTGCATACAGTTCTGCTGTCTGGGCTGACCAGGTGGGCAGAAACCTCCCCCCTTCCTTTAATTGCTTTCCACTCATGATAGTGTATCCTGGAAATTGTTTACCTTCTATCACCCTGGAAGAACCATCAATAAACACATTTTCTCCCTCAGGTCAGGAAGTATCTCGCAAACCTTCCCTAGCCTGGGTCTGGAGGTCTATCACCTGAATGCAATCATGGCTCTGATCCTCAGGTCCATTCAAACAGGACGCTGGGTTAAATCCTCCCCCACTTTTAAATTCTAAATCATCCTGTTCCATTAAACAAGATTTATACTGTAATAACCAAGCGCTGGTCATCCACTTAATGGCTGTCTCAATTAACAAAGCTTTAATCTGATGTGAAACTTTAACAGTTAGATGCCCTCCCCCTGTCAGTTTTCAGGCCTCAGCCACCATCAGAGCTGTGGCTGCACAATTCTGAAGACAATGGAGCCAGCCTCTGGCCACCAGGTCTAATAGTTTAGAAAAATAGGCAACAGGCCTCCATGTTCCCCCATGCTTTTGCACCAAAATTCCTTTAGTATGACCCTGTTTAACATCCACAGATAATTCATATTCCTTTTCTGAGTCTGGGAGAGCTAAAACTGGGGCATTAACTAATTTGTCTTTCAATTTTTTAAAGCTTTGTTCTCCTTCTGGTGTCCATACCACAACATTAGGACTGTCTTGGGTTAAAAAGCCATATAAAGGTTTAGCCACAAGAGAAAAATCCTCAATCTATACTCTGCAGTACCCCACCAACCCTAAAAACTGCCACAACTCCCTTTTTGTTTGGGGTAACGGTATTTGTAAAACCCCTTGTATTCTTTCTGGATAACACTTCAGTCAGAATGTGTCTCAAATATTTTACCCTTTTTTCTACCAACTGCACCTTCCTTTAAATCCCTTTTTTGCAACAAAATTAAGCAGTTTCACAGCGGCTTCTTCAACCACCTTTTCCTGCTCCCCTAATAAAAGCAAATCCTCCACATACTGCAACAACCTCACTCCTGAGGGCAGAGTAAATTCTCTTAATATTTCTTGCAAGGCTTGGCCAGACAAAACTGGGGACTCAGGGTACCCCTGCAGGAGAATTGCCCATGTCAATTGTTGTTTTACCATCTTCCCTCCTTCCTCCCGTTCCCTTTCAAAGGCAAAATATTGTTTACTATCTTCTGTAATTGGACAATCCCAGAAAGCATCATTCAAATCTAGTACAGAATAATACTGATGTGAAGAAGTGATTTGATTCAGGATTGTATAGGGATCCAGAACTGTGGATTTGACAATGTTATTTATTTATTCTTAAATCCTGCACCATTCTATAGGTTCCATCTGGTTTCTTAACCAGCAGGATAGAGGAGTTATAGGGAGACATACATGGCTCCAGAAGCCCAGCCTCCAGCAGGGACTCAATGACAGGCTGTAACCCCTTCCATCCCTCTCTTGAAATAGGGTATTGCTTTTTAGACACCACTTGTCCTGGTCTCTTTAAAGTTATTTGGAGAGGCTGTATGTCCAGTTTTCCATATTTCCCTGGGGCTGCCCACACTTCCAGATTTATTTCAGCATAAGCCTTCTCAGACATTTTACACAAAGATATTACAGTGTTGGACTCTGTCTCCTTCTTTGCAATATTAATTTGCATCCCTAGTTTAGCCATAAATCCCTTCCTAGTAAATAACAATCACAATTAGGAACAAACAGGAATTCATGCATTTCAAACTTGTCCCCCACATCTATTACCAGCAATTGAATAAAATACACTCTCTCCTCCTTTCCACTCACTCCTTGAATGACCAATTGTGAAAAGTACATGAGTTTGTTCATAAAACGAGGGAATAGAGGGTTAAGCGAGATACTGGAAATCGGGGGAGTCTGATAAGCAGAACTGGCCAGAGTTACGGAATGGCCTAATTAGAGGACTTAGCTGGCCTTAGTTCAATTTCTTATACTCAGCTCATTTAACTAAATATAGGACCAGAAAAATAAGTTGTATAACCAATGCTTAAGCCAAGTACAGAGTTATCCACAAGTCAAGGACAAAAGCTGCGAGGAAGAAGAGAATCTTCCTCCCCACAACCACCGAGAGGCAGAATACGACCACCTAGCAAGAGGCCGCACAAATGCAGAGTACCACCAAAATGATGAAAGGACCGGAAACGAAAACCTATAAAAACCTTGGGTTTCGGCCAGGGGGGTGTGAGCCCTTGGTGAAGCGGTGACTCCTGCTCGCCCGTGCGCGTATTTTGCCTGCTGCCGCTTGCTACAATAAATATAAATTGTTTAATCAGCATTACCCATGGCTCTTTATTGCCCCAATCTATATCACCAATGATCTTGATAATTTCCCCCTCTTTGGTATAAAATTTAAGGTAGATTGGAAGGCTGCTCTGTCTACCAGAACACTTCTTCTCGATCCAGACCAACCTTAAAAGGGCTCTTGAGTGGTGGGTCCTTGATATAATAGGAGCCCCTGACACCCCTAACAATCCACTGCCATTAACCTGTGGACCTCCTCTTCCTGAGGGTCCAGCTGTCTCTGTGGACACTCCCTTTTCCAATGTGCCTGGCAGATGGCACATTGGTTCCTCCCCAATCGCTGTTTGGGTGGATTCTCCCCTTCTGAGGAGAGGATGCCTCTGCCACTGCCCAGGGGCCAACCCTGTCCCTTCTGTCCCAGGACCCTGTGGTTTATTCCTCTGGGGCTGCAAAAACTCGTCATCATCTTCACCTTAGCCTTTGCCTTTTCCTAGTCCCTTCTTACATGTATCTGTGGTGTTTTTCAGACCACTTCCTCCAGACTTTTATTCTGCCACTCTGTATCTTTCTGTACTCCTTTTCTTATATCAGGCCAGGCCTTAGTAACAAATTGTACCTTCAGCAATATGTCAAAGGCTGGCCCCTCAGGATCCATCCCCCTATGCTTTCACAGGGCATCTCTAATCCTCTCCAGCCAATGAGAGGGGCTTTCATGTTTCTCCTGTTCTAAGGACATAGCCTTAGCTATGTTGTTAGTTCTGGGAGCTGCTGATTTGATTGCCCTAATCAAATAAGCACGGTAATCATGGAGGTGAGCCAAACTGGCCTGGTTATTGGGGTCCCACTGGGGGGTCTGCCTGGGCAATGGCATCATCCACTGGGTATATTAGGTCTAGCTCCCCCCACTGCTTGGAGATGTTTATCCTCCCACAGCTGCTGAGCTTTCTGCAAAATCATTCATTTCTCTGATGACCCTAACAAAATACCCAAAAGAAAATCCCAATCCTTCCATATATAATCTGCATTTCCCAAATATTCCTCTTTGTTTCCCCCCATCCCTATGGGATCATCCAAATATGGGGGTAATTCTTTTTTCAACCCTCTTGGGGTTGTAAAGTAGCACATCTTGAGTAGTAAGTAGCACAATTACAAATCCAAACCCTCCCCCTTGACCCCCCAAAGGAACTGGGAGAAGTGGCATCTGGTGTACCCCTGTCTCTTGGGTCTGGGGGGCTTCTGATGTCCTAAACTGAGTTCCTCTTCTAGTTCTAGGGGGTGATAGGACACACTGCTCCTCTCGCCCTACACCATCATTATTCTCAGGTGGAGCTGCAGGGACAGTATCTCCGTGGTTCCTTCGCTTTTGAACTTGAGGATACAGGGGACCCTCATCTTGCCCTGCATTAACTGGCAACACTGGAGGACAAGAGGGGGGAAGGTCCTGAAAAACATCCCAGTCCTTACCATTTTCTTCTTCTTCCTCTTTTTCCTCTTCCCCCTTTTTTCTTAACACATAGATTTCTCCTGTTGCTTGCTTAACCCATATCAATCCACATTACCTTTCAATCCATCCTTTCCAATTCTCCTCTAAATGCCTCGATAAAATTTGACACAAGTGAATTCAATCTGTTCATATGGTGGCCATATAAGCCCCTCTGCCAACTTATACTGTGGCCACACAAAATAACATTTGACCATAATCTCCTCTGGGTGAATGCATAATTTGTCCCAAGACCTCAGCATTCTCCCCAAGACACTCTCTGGGGGAATTATGGGACCGTTGTCCCTTTTGCCAGGGCTCTTTCCCAGCTTTACCCTTGCAACCCACCATGGGTGCTCTGTTTTACCTGTGCTACCCTCCATGGGTGCCCTCCCAGGTTTGTTCCCTGAAGATCCCATGTTACTCACTCCTGACATTTTCAGTGGTCCTTCCCTGTGGATTCTTCATGGACCTCTCTGGTCTGCCACTCATCTGTCTCCTGGACAGTCTCGGGAACTCAATCGATTGCCCAGTGCTGGCCAGCTCCAAGGGGAGCTGATCACTGAAACTGGTTGAGGCGCGACTTCAGCTCTGCTGGCTGCCCGCCACACTGGATGGCAGAAATGTCCCAGACGAGAGCCCCCTTTATCAGGAAAATATAACCATGACTGTCAGAGGTTTATGTCCAAAAAGGAGACAGAGGAGTCCCTTCACTTTATTTGAATAAAGGGAGAGACCATGGGACATTCTCCTGGGATGTCTCAATTTTTTGGAGGACGCTGCCTCTATTTTATCCTAATTTCCTGGCCATATTTCCCTCTCTTTCCCCATTGGCTGAGGTACTTGAGAGGCACAGACTGCCCAGAATGCATGATAGCTAAAAATTCCCCTCTAATATATAACCCTCCCTTTATGTATAACCCATGTATGTATGTATATTTCCCTTTAGTGTATAATCCATTCCCTTTTCTTATGGAATTTAGGTTTTCTTCCCCATTGTTCCTTCATCTTTCAATATTCAGTTTCATTTATCAACAAACCTACAATTTTTTTGTAAAAGCAAATGTTTTTACCCATTAATCAATGAGTGGAATTCTTCCCATTGCTTCTCTTATCTCTCAGTGCTAATCTTGTCTATGAGCAGGCTGACAGTTTGTTTATAAAGACACAACCGTCATTCCTCTCAGATCCGACCTGTGGCTGGGGAAAAGAATTTGCTGTCACTGCCACAATCCAGCTAGGAGCTGTTTTTCTTCTGGGGATTCTGTTTTTCTTCTTTCTGCTACCCTTGCTCTGCCGGGACATCCTGCATTTCTAGCCACCACACCAGAACTTCTGATACATCTCACCCATCACACCGGGATTTTTTTGCTCATTCCTTCTCTTCCAGCTTGTTGCTTCTCAGAGTCTTGCTGAGGCACTGGGACCAACTGCCCCAGGGTCTGTGAAGCAAAGCCGCTCTTCCATCCCTTCCCATAAGACAAAGCCGCCATTGCCATGTGCTTCACTAGCCCGTGCTGGAGCTCCCCCTGCAGCTGTGTGGGGATCACCACACCTGCCCTGTCCACGGGGAGCCACCAGCACTTCCTGTCAGCTGTGACTGTAACTGTGCCAAAGGGAAAGGTGTCTGCGGCCAAGAAAGCTGTTACTGGTTTTTCTAGTTCTTTTGGTTATTAATGCAGTAGTCGTTATTGTTGTTTGGTTGGTTTATTATACACACTAGTAAAGACCTGTTATTCCTGTTCCCATATCTTTGCCTGAAAGCAATTAATTTATCAAAATTATCAATAACTTGGAGGGAGGGGGTTCACATTCTCTATTCCAAGGGAGGCAAGGCTCCGGCCTTCCTTAGCAGACACCTGTCTTTCAAACCTAAACATACTTGCTGTGTGACATTTCTGTGGCTGTGTTGCGGATTTTTCGGTCACTGCATGGTGTTGGAAGTAATTTCAAATGCTTCAAATGAAATAACTTGAGGGTAAGTATTTTACAGATATGCAAACAAGATCCTGGAAATTAAACACCTTTGAGGATCAAGTAATTTACACATATGCTGAGAGGATCCTAGGCCAGGGTCACCAGTCCAAGACCCGATGCAGATAGGGAACCCTTGTGCCAGCCCTTCTCACCCCAGCCTTCCCTGAACCTTGCACTGAGCAATTGAACTGTTGACAATTTTGAGTTCCTCACAGTTTTCCATCTCTATCCTGATGGTCCCCTGAAGGCCAGTCCTGGCCTCTTCCCACTTTACAAGCTGTGATCTTTCCAAACCACACTCTTGACTTTCCTGTCAGGTGCTCCTTGCGCTGTTCTCTTCAGGCACAGATAAAATACCATTTTTGTCACATTAAAGCTCTCTGACTGTTCCCTCACACTTCTTGTACTGCCTGTTCTTCCATTTGGTGTAAACAATTCCTTGGTGCCAGAGCATTTTCTGACTGCATCTTGCTTTCTGTGAACTTAAATGTGATACAACGTGAGCATTAAGAATGGGAGATAATGAAGCCTGATTCTTCTCCATACTGAGAAAAAAAAAAAAAAAAAAACAATCTGAAAAGTCTCAGTATTCAAGAAGGTCAAACATGGACTGTGTGAACTTGTTAAACACATTTATTGAGTTCTTGACAGTAACCAAACACAGTGAATGACCATCAGAAATAAGAAAAAAGGCATTTGCTTTTACTTGGTCAATTCCTGCTTGATCTGTAAAGAAAAAAATATTCCTTTCACCACCAATTGACAGGACTGAGTGTTTGTTCCAATAATGTCTTCAGCAAGGAAAATGACAATTTTAAAGTGAGATATGTTACAACTGCTTTCTGCTTTTGAGCCCAGTTCCTGTTAATGATAGACCATAAAGTGGAGTTAAAGTTATACCATCTCTAAGTGCATTCCCAATTGTCATTAACTCACTCGAGCTAATGGGCTTTGAATGGGCTGCAAACAAAGAAATGAATTAATAAATGAAAGAAAAAAAAAAGAAGAAGAAAAAAGGAGAAAATCACAAATAATGCATCCACAAGTAGTAGAGACTTTTCATTTCAGAAAGGAAAAAAGAAATCAAAGCAACTTAATTAAATTAATTTGTTAAGCACATTTATTGAGCTCTTAATAGTAACTAACACAATGTATGATCTGTTGTAAAATGAGAAACAAAAAATGGATATATTCTGATTTTGCCAAATCCTACTACAGATATGTGACAGAGGGAAATATTTCAATTTCCTTTATATTCTGCAGTGAAATATTTACAATACTTATGTCTCAAAGTCTGTCCCTTTTAAAATCAAATAAACAGAAAGAGAATAACCTAGAAATAAGTTTCCTTTACAGTAGTCTTGTTCTGTCTTGTCAGTATCCATTAATGATAGTGAAATGAGAGCTTTCCAAGGATTACTTGGCACACAGGACACAACTCCATTTTGATGCTGTACTGAGCCACCTTTTTTCTTTTTTTTTTTCTTTTTTTTTTTTTTCAATTGAGGGAGATGGGGGAGAAGAGGAAGAATTTCATATGTACAAAGGCTGAAAAGTCTTTCTTTGTGACTTTAATTTTGTTCACGAAAATTGTAATAATGTTTAGTGTAATACTTTTGTTTTGTTTTGTTTTGTTTTGTTTTGTTTTGTTTTGCTTTGCTTTGCTTTGCTTTGAAATGGCCACCAATCACATGAATGAATTTTGAGGCATTTTCCAGCATGGTAGCTCTTTTCCCCACAGCCCATGGTGCACGTGAACCCAGAGAAGGAGGTTGGGTGCATTGTAGATAATATCAATTCCCAGAAGGAGCATTCCACTGAGGATTTGGGTTTGGCCTGCTCTGTCTTATTTGAGGAGCCATTCATTTACTGGAAGAGAAACAAAAACAATTATGCTTTAATAAACTCCAAATATGAAACTGGTTTAACATAGTGAATGAAACTGATTTAACACTGTATCAGGCACTTAGACACAATGCCTTTAAAAAGCCAGGAGGTTTAGTTTTCTCCTCTTTCTAGAAAAGAATTTAATCTCAATTACTGTTTCTTTAAAGTAATGCAACACAGTCACCTGCCTTGCTGCTAAAAATGTCCTTTCTTTTCTTTTAGTGCTTCTCCTTCATACTGATGATATTACTGCTGTGAGGGCACTTCAACAACGTTATTTCAGGCAACACAGTTGTGTGCATGGGCTCAAAGATGCATGAGACACATTAAAGCTCAGTTGTGTGCCATAGATGTGGCAGTGTAAGACTCTAGCTGCAGGTCACTGAGCTGCTTCATTGTTTTTATCCACAACTTGACACAACACTTAGCAATTTAGGTGTTTGTTATAGTGGTGCACCTTGAAAGCAAAATTAAGTCTTATCAATTATTAATTTGTTTGAGATCAGTTGTCATCAAGAGTATCTCATCCCCCTTTGTGGGTCAGGAAACCAGAGCAAAATGCACTTTGTAAGGTGAGAAGACTTTAAAATGAGGCTAGATAACCAAGAGTCTGTCATATTTACTTCTTTAAAAACATATTTGATGTCCCAGGCTGTGTTTTTGTCATACTTTTCCTGCACATTTACTTATCTATTTCAAATGTGTGGCATTTGACTGACAGTTATTCCCCCAGATCTGGAATTTTATGTGTTTTTATTTGTGTGCCTTGTTATGGCCTTAGATTTCTCAAAGAAAGAAGCTCAGTGAAAGCATAGAAAGGGTTATTCTGGAGGTGGAACGTACCTCTATACTGTAGTTTCTGTGCTCTATTGTTTGGACAATCTTTTCCCTGTAAACTAAAGTTGATATTGGTTCGGATACATCGATTGTTGAGAGGCTGGACTGGTCTGAAATTGTCACTCATGCTTAGAAATATCTGTGATGGCTGATTCTGGCTTAGCAGTCGTAAAGAATGCATCTATAAAGACAAAACAAGGAGTTTTTAGTACTGGTCTTTGCTTTAAGTAAACAACACACAACACTATTAAATAGATTAGTTAATAAATAGAAGTAAAACAGAATTTCAGTGAAAGAGAATTTCAGTAAAACAGAATTTAAGCTAACTCTGACAGTTTGTAGTCAGAGTTAAAGCAACTCTTATGTGCTCATCTTTTTCTGAGCCCTATTTTAAATGAGAGTAACCAGTTTTGTGGAGACTAAATGAAAATAGTATTGAGGTGTCCTTGGGTGAGCCGAAACGTAATGGAATCCACAGTGCTGGGTGGCAGCAGCTGGTACAGAGCACATGAACTTGATGAATGCCAAGAGTTAATTTCCTGAATTTTGTAGCTATCAGTGTAGCTTTCACTTGAGAAGCCACAGCTTTGGTCAATGTTTTTCAAGAATCATGTAGGGGCAGTCTGGATGGGAAGGAAAGCTGACAGTGATGTTGCTAAGTCATGAAATAATTGATGTTTAAAAGTAAGACCCTCTTTTTGTGGACAGGTCTCTCATGATACTGTCTATGCTGTGACTGTGAGTGTTTCTACAGAAGACTCCAGCCTTCATCTGAGATGGTTTCACAGCACAGAGGGAAATACTGAATCATCCTGTGCATCCAGCACTGTTTGGCAGAAATGGCTTTTATGGTGACTATGCAACTCCTAATTGATTCAAGTCAACCAAAATCAGAGAGGGAAAAAAAAGTTTCAAGTTACAAACCAGAAATGCCCAATATTTTGATTTAAAGATGTAAAACTAAAATATCTTCCATGCAAGTGCACAATTTAGGAGATTTGTTTATGGCATGAATTAATAAACTGTAGCTACACTAGCTAGTGTGCAAACACTAGCTACACTTGTAGCTATGTTTTACCTACTGGTAGTCTTTAACAGCTTCTAGGGAAAACTTGAGCCAGGCATTACTTTTTCAGTCTGAGCATACAACATAATTAATCCATTAAATTATCCATTATCCATCCATAATTAAAATCCATTCACAGTATTAATAATGGGGGATATAACTAAGTATTAATGGAAGATGGGATTAACCATTAAAGCATGACAAGGAACAAGTATCATAGGTAGCAGCACAGACTAGAAATAATCTAATCCTTATTTTGCATATTAGTGTTGGACCTAAAAATTTGCTTCTAGGGAGATATTCAGGTCCTGAATTTGACAATATTGAGTATTTCTACCTGTGCTCAGCTGTGTCATTCTCCCAAATTGGCCATTTAGAAAAGAGACAAAGTGCTTTCTCTGCCTCCAGACTATAGTGGCCAGAAGGAATATCACAAAAATTAAACATCTCAGGCTTTCAAAAGTCATCTTATTCACAATGTTACTATGATTTTAAACCCCAGAGTGGTATTTACAGTTGTTTTCTTGTTCCTCATTTAATTTCTCAGGCCATATTTCTTCTGCTGCCTGCTTGGTGCAGACAGATGGTGGTTCAAGTATTCCTTGGTGTTCCAGTATGCAAAAGAGGAGGTTTTAGTTCAGCTCACAGCTCTGTAGGCAACTCACTAATGGAAACTCTGGAGAAGAGGGCAATTGCTGTTAAATTTGCTGTTTTCTGATGCCAGTCATTGGATTGTAAGCAAATTGTACAGAAATTTAGTTTTTGAAATTTCTTCCACTGGTGTGTTTCCTCAACAGCTTCCTTTCGGATGTGAAGTTGTGTTTTCTCTTGCATAATTTCTCCTGCTTCTCTCTAATAGGGGCTTCAATGTATAAAACTCATTTTTCCAAAGGTATTTGTAGTGTGTATACTGTTATTTTATTCTATACCAGAAAGCATCAGCTGATTTTATTTCCAGAAGGTTCTAGATACTGTATCTCTGTCACATGAATGTGCTATCTACATGTGTTTATTCAGACCTAGGAATGGCCTCTGTTATCTTCAATAACGTCAGTAAATAATCCTCAGCTATGTTTACACAACACTGCTGTACTTGCTTTAGAGCCCTCAAGTAACTGTTCACAGCATCATATAATGATGCAGTTGTGATGAGACTGCTGGAAACCATTTGGTTCAAACTCTCACTAAAAACAGGGCCTCCCTCATAGATTGTGTGTGTAGACACTGATGGAGCTCTTAACAGTTAATATTTTTATTTTGACAAAAAACCTCTTCAATGCTTCTGTAAACAGTATTAATTGCATGCAGAGATCCCAACAGCACAAGGGTTGAATCTAATGTAAATATACAAATATTACATTTAAAATAATATTTTGTACCTATCCTAGATTGAGTAATTTGCAAACTGCTTTACCTGCATCCTTGTTATGTAGACAGGTTTGTTCATTATTATCCAGCTTGCTGTTTCATAGCAGGGTGGAATTGTCATTGACCCATCATATGTAATGAAACTAGATGTCTCTGGATAAAGTTCCTCAATATTAAGCCCCTGTAGTAAGTAGGCATCATCTGGAGAACAAAGGAGGAAAACAACTCAGGTAAAATAGTATCATCACAAAACAAACGAACAAATCCAAATGAAACAAAAACCAAACCAAAACAAGGAAACAACACAACCCTTTTCATGTCTCATAATTCCAGAATATGATGACATAATGTTCAGTTTTACCAAAGAAGGAAGTTTAACAGATGCACACTTCTGGATGCTCCAGCAGTTTAGACAGGAACAATTAACACAAGTAACATTCTTGACCCTGCTGGGTGGACCTGCACTGCGATTCCAATTCACACACTGAGAGCTGAACATAGGCACTTACACGGCAACTCTGAATCATATTTAGGGACTGGAGTCAAAAGCTTCTTGAAGTTGCAGTTATTGACTGAGATGCAGAAGCCTTTGGAGAATACTGACTTTCCATCTTTTGGGGTGGTTAATAATTTTTGCTCAACAAAGCTTCAAAAAAGGCAAGAGATTTAAAACTTAAATGCCCTTCTGGCAGGAGAGGAAGTTGCAATTAATGCATTCATATGCACAGTGGTGTGGGCATGGTGCCAGCTCCCTCAGAAAGCTAAACACTAAGTGGAAAGCTTACTGGGAAGCAGTACCAGGGTCCTCACCTTTATTGTAAGTCTCCCTGAGAATTGCTGAGGTGTATTCCTCTGCAACAGAATTTATTTTGTGAATATGTACCAAAATATAAGGAGATATTGTTATATCTTTCAAAATTCATCAGAGTTCCTCAGTGTTTTCTGTACTACTTGCACTATTTCTCTTGTGTAATGCTGGCCCTACAGTACTTTTGGCAGTGCTGTCAAAGCTAAAACTCAGATTTTCCTGCCAAATCTTAGGCTGTAGGAGTTCATCCACTCAGGGATAAACATATTTTATTACTGATACACTGCAGTTTGTGTATATCTCAGAGAAAGCTGGGGTGGTTATGATTTGTAACACTGTAAGTTCTCTTTGAACTCTTTTACTTATGGTGTCTCCAATTTGGTTCATTTGCAGAGGGAATGCAGGCAAATAAAAGTGCATACTGAGATGTGTTTCCTCTTTCAATGCTCAACATGGGCTGGTATTGATTTGCAGAGAAATCCAAATTATCAAGGAAGTGTATAAAAGCTAAAAAAGAAAGATGTAATTTAACTTGAATTTAACATATTGTAGCTGAAGGACATAAATTAGATGAACAAAAGACTTGTCTTGTATAGTCTAATGGAAAAAAAAGAAAAGCTGCAGACTATTGCCTTGGAAAATGGAAAATCAAAGAACACAGGCAGAGCAAATGTGACCTTGTTTTTTATTTTAACACAGTTAACATAGTACAGGGTTTTGGGGTAACAATACAGGCAGCTACAGCATTAGTTAAAGTTCCAAGGTGAGAGTGTAATGTTTCTGCCTGACTGGCCAGGGCCTTACTGTTAGTTCATACTTTAAATGTGTCATTTTACAGAATAAAATCTTGGCAGATCCTCTCATGGTTATCAAAAAAAGAGCCCTCTGCCCTCTCCCTGCAGCTTGAACCAGGGTGATTGCCCTGCTGGATGGCTGGCTGGATCCTCAGGTAGAAGGGAAAGAGCCTATAGTGTCTGTGAGGCAGCTGTCTGTCGCCTGTTTTAATATGCCCAGGCTTCACTGGCCCATTGTCTGTGACAGCCTCTTTCTAAACCCAAATCTTCAGACAGAAGCATGAAAACAGTCAAAATGCAGTTATATTTGAACAAATAAGAATGACTGAATATACCTGTGCTCTAGTCGTTAAAAACATTTGCAGTGCACTGATAATTTTGCTAGAATTGCATCAGAAGAGAACAGATGGACTTTTTTTCATGCCAGTGCCTGTTTTCAACGAGTTATCACACACTTTTCCCATGTCCACATGAACATCCTATTCATTATTTATGAGCCATGGAAAGTGGTGTGGTTAGCACCAAGTGTCACAGAGTCAGGCAGAAGAGATCCCTAAGGACCAAATCTGCTTTCTCACAGCCATATTGACTTAAGATGGGCTAGAATTATTTCAACCAGGTAGAATTTGCCCTGAAATGTTTACCAGGTGATGGAAAACTAACTGAAGATTAATACAGATGAGAAATATTATATGAGAAACTGGAGGAAAATACTACTTCAGGAAAAGTAGAAGATAGAGGTGAATGAAATAAGAGTTTGTCCAAGAAAATGCAGTACTTATTAATGCCTGTATATATGAATTATAGTCCCTTGGGAAGTCAGATGACTCCATGAGAGAAGACTAAACAATAATGATTTGGTTGCCAACATTTTCCCATGAACAGGTCTACCCTTTTAGCCCATCTGGTTAAGGGTTTCTTGTTCTGGAGCTGAAGCAGACCTGGTGGGTTAGTATTAATACCAGACTGCAGCACTTCAAAGTCTTGCTTATTTTTACTGCAAATACATTTAAAATGCTCAAAATCACCATGTATGACCTCTTGCCAGTAACAAACTTCTTTTCATAAACCCATCCAGCCTTTCCTGCATACTCACCATCATGTGCAGCCCACAATCTGTTTCTCTTGATCTGTTGGTGCCTTATGGCAATTTCCAAACCCAAGAATTCTTCTCTACAAATTTGATTTCATTATATTTCACACTCATTTACATAAAGGCACCAACTCTTACAATTTACCTAAGAAATTATGGAAATTCTTTTATCCCTAGGTTTGTAATAGATGTGTGGGGTCAGCTTTCACAGCAAAATCTGTGTCTGTTCTCTTTATAATAATACTTTTTATGTGGCTTAATAATGCTTTTTATTGTTTATTGAGTACGGGAAGGTACATTTGATTTTAAAGCTCATATCATGATAATCCCGAAAAGGATCTAGGTTAGATTTACAGGGTAAGAAATGCAGAGATCCTCAGTTTCTCTCTGTACCACAAAATGACAAGACCAAATTTTTATGTGGAATTTTGTCAATCTAAAAATCTTTCTTCCCCAATGTTAAGCAAACACAGGGTGAAAGCTCATGTTGCATAACTGTTTTGAAAGAAAACTAACTTATCCACTCAAGTGGCACACTTAAGGAGGAATAATAAAGCAGTTTTCTTTTGAGATATCTACATAGCTGCTGACTAAACTGCTTGAAAAAACCCTTTTTTCAGCTTGCTTACAGTAGATTCTTTGGACTGTGAGAACAGAATAAAACAAACATTTAAAATCTCCTTAAAATTCCTTGGGGTCCACTTTACTTCACTGTAGCCATTAATATCTAAAAAAAAAAAATCCCTTTTAATGCTCTTTGCCTGTGGAAATTTCATGCAACAGGAAACAGCACTTAACTGTGTTTCTTTAGAAAAAAACAACCCAAACCCTTTTATGTTATGAACTGTCCTGACTCTGAACCAGTGCTCCATTTATCATTCCCTCCATGCTCCCCTTGAGCACATGGGGCGTAGGCATTTTGTGAGTACTGTGCTGCGTAATGACTTCAGCAGTGGAGCCCTAAAGCAGAAATGGAAAAACTCCAGGCACACTAGAAATCCTTGCAGTGTAACAGAGGTAAAATTAGTTTTCAGCAATGATACTATCATCCATCATGCAAGACAACTGCAAAATTACTTTCAATAACACTTTCATGTTATCAATTTGCACTAAAAATTCCCAGTCAATACTTGTTACTACAGTGAATAACCCAATGCCCTGTGGAATATTATGTGCATTGTGACTACCAGGGGTCTAATTTTAATGGATAAACTTAGCAAAAACAGTGGTTAAAAATTAAAGCATTTTTGTTAATCACTGCTTTTCCAGCCTGCATATTGTGTGTTCATCTTCAGGGGAAATTTCATTTAGTAAACCCAAATTAGGTGTGATTGGAATCATGTTTCCCTTGTAAGGAGAGAAAACAAGCAATGGGAGGTTGTGGGATGCTCACAGTTCCAGACAGGAGGAGTTCTCACTGTAAATGCAGCCTACAAATGAAATATTTGGTATTGGGAGAGTGTGGCCCCATGGGAGAACATTTGGCTGGTTCCCAGACAGAAGCTGGGAATATGGAATTTGTGGGTGAAAGAGCTGGGAAAAGCACACACAGCCTGAGCAATAATTGCCTGTTTCCAGGATGCTGCAGCAGCACTGAGGTAGGCAGGAAGCTCTTGCAGAACAGCCTTGCTGTGTTTTTGCAAGGAATGAGGACAAATAGTTTAAAAACAGGACTGATCTGTGTCTTCCATGCAGAAAAGATGACATTTGATACTGATAGAATAATCTGGAAAAAACATTCTCAGGAGAACCCTCCTTTGCCATCCTTTCCATAGGTATTGTAGAGAACTGAGCTTTATTATCACAGAAACCTCTTATTTGGACCAAAGATGTAACAAGATTTGGTAACTGTCAGGTAAAATCAGAGGAATGTCACAGTAGGGTGAAAGGCATGTGTATTGTGTTGCAGGAGAGGACAAGGAGATATTTGTGTTATCAGTTTGCTGTGTACTTTCTCAAAGTTAAATTCTGGTATTGTTGAACTTAGAAACTTCATAGCAGCTTAGAATATTTGACAAAGGAAACAAGGTTTGCAGGAGAAGATGTTAAATTTGTTGTACATGTTTTTCATTATTTTCTCTAAGATACCTTAATTAAGCTCCAGTTGTCTACAAGGTCAGTATACAAACATGGAATTATTGAGGATCATCACTTAAAGGCTTTTCAAATGTGAATACAACAAATACACAAGCTATGTTAATGTTCTCTTTCTATATCTGTTAAATGCAGTGGTAGTTGAATAGGAATATTGTAACTTTTCTGTACAAAAAGAAAACACTGATGAATACTAAATCTAGTTAATGGTGCAGCACTTTGACATAACCAGAGCTGATATAATCTAGAATGTCCCTTTTACTGCTAACTTTAGGCAGTTTCTCCTGAGCATTCTGTGTGAATACAGTATAAGCATGTAGTTTCATTCATCCCTTATTGCACCTTCAGACATAAAACAGACTTTGAAGTCCAAAATTAATTTGATAAAGTGATGACCTAATGAGCTTTTTCACATTTCTGAGTTTACCATGCAGAGTTGCTGGCAAGAAAAACCTGGCATTTCTGCCCATAATGAAGTGCCTCTTGTTTCAGGATCACTAAATGTGTTATTCGATACTGAAAGAACACAGCTGTTACTAAAGAAAATGAAAAGAAACTTACTCTTATATGTTATTCTCGTTATGGTGTCTCTGTTAAGCATACGATTTAGAAATGGATTTGATGATTCAGATACCTACAGAAGAGAAAATGCACAATGTCAAAATCTCACAAACATTTCCTTGCCAGAACTACAGCTCTTCCATGTGTGCACACACACACTCACTTTTTAATATTCCTCCAATTGGGTTCTGTCTTTTTTTCATTGCTGTGGGAGAAGGAAATAATTACTTATTTCTTTTTCTAATGAAGCTTGATAGAAAGTTAGTAAAATAAATAAAACACAAAGATGGGAGAACAGGGTGAACAGAAATTAATGCCTGAATAAAAGTGTGAGCACAGGTTTCTTCTGCAAACGCTTTGATGAAATTTGCAGGTGGTTAGTATATTAGGCAGGATTTTCATTAGTATTCTATTCTTTTATTTATTGATAAATACAATTTCCTTGCAGCAGGCTATTTTAATTGAAATTTAAAGCTCTCTTCCTCTGGTTTATGTCTGGGTAACATGTGAGGTAACACCTCATGTTCAGGTGGAAGATTCCATGTATCAGATTCTGCCCCCTTGTTGCCTCTTTCCTGTTGCTCAGCAGCCCTGAGCAAAACCTGGTCCCTCCTCTTACACCACCCTGCAGTTACTTCTAATTATTGACAAAACTCCCTCTGTCTTCTATAAAATTTTCCCTTTTTCATGAATGCAGGTCAGAGTTCTGGGTCATAATACAATACATTTTGAATGAAAATAAAAGCCTAAATATCGTTCTTAAATATTAGACCGGTGTGAAAATTGCCCTTTTATATCTAATTATTCAGTGTATACTCTGTGAAATGCATACTTCTAATTTTGAGGTTAATGCTTTGTTAGGACCTTGGTGAAATGGGATTAGAGTACTAAGGGAAACAAACAGAAATCCCATATCTAAGGTGTGATGAGGTAAACTTCAGCATAAGTCAGAAATACATAATTTTTAGACTGATGAAACAGAGATAGATAATGAAAGAATATAAACAATAAAATTTTTATATAAAATGAGAGAAAAGGTTTCTCCAATGTAATTAATAAAGGTTTGTGAAAACCATGAAGTCTTGAGTTCAGTGTTAGTTCACTATAAATTATAGACTTAACTATGTACCTTGAATGATGGTGACAAAATATTCACATATCTTTGTAGTTCTGTGAAATGGAAGATATTAGAAGTTCTACCTTTACCACTCTTTCAGTTTTGATAGTTTTAAGATGCTTTAAATAACAGGGAGAAAAACTGATTTTGCTGGCTTTGGTACATCAGCATGACATGCCCTCTTTCCCAGGCTCTCAACCTACTAGAAGAGATTTGGATGAATAACATTTCATGAAGAAACACAAAATCTGCAAAACTAGAGACTTCTGCCATAGCCATTGAAGGGTTATGAGTAATGTTTATTATGTAAGGGTTTTTTTCCCCCACATCCCTTATCCCTTTTAATTTCCCTTATATTGTAGAAGCTTTGGAGCAGAGATGGTGTGGTCAATTCAGGATGAAGTTGTCTTTGGGTTCAGAGCCTCTGGGCTGTAGCATAATGAGGAGTCCAACTCCTACATTTACAGTTCAGGAAAAAGTTTACTGTCTATATATTAGGAATCTGCAGCACCGAATACTTACTTTCATAAATATGGAAACTACCACCAATCCATTAGGACTCTTTGCAGCTTCTGTGACATTTGTGTACAGCTCATGGTTATAGTGGATCAGCTGAACCTAGGAAAAAAAGGGTGAAGGGAAGGATCACAACTAATCAGTGGCAAATCATCGCACACACTGTTTGCAAATACTCGCCACACACTTCTTGGTATGTACAGGGATCCCATCGCTGCTTTGGGTGCTTTGTAGCATGGTAATTTTCCAGATATTTGCAGCATGTGTCATTTTAATAATTTCAGACACCATCTGGCTCCAACTGGTACAGCATCAGTGTGTTTTCCTCTGAATTGCCAGCCAGTGAATTCACCCACATCTAGTTACACATTGCACTGCAGGGGCCGACATCACTTCCCTGTTTCAGCAGCACTTGCAGCCTCAAGCCAAGCACAGGGGAATCAGGGATTGAAATATTTGAAGAAAGACATGGAATACAAATTAGGAACAGCTAAAACCATCACTCTCAGAATTCAAAATACTGATATTCATTGGCCTTAGGTTCTGCAAACTTGGTTACAGAGGCTCCTACAGTTAAGCACTTACTGTATTACTGTTAACCAGGTTCTCCTTAGCTACTGCAGCTTTCCTTATGTTTTTCTAGTTTTATTATTTGCTGGAACTTTTAATTACTTCTCTTCTCTCACTGAAAATGTAAATGTCTTACCCAGAACCTTGATATTTGATTTGTCTGGGATCACCAGATGCTGTTAAAATTTGCATTGTAATTTGTAGCTTAAAAAAAAAAAAAAGAACAAATTCAATGAACTCTAGTGGCAGTACTTCTGAACAGATTTAGTCTAAAGATCTTTCTTAGTTTTCAGATGTCAATTAGAAATGGAAGGTTCTTTTTCTGACATTGTCAGAATTGCAGCAGCCTGATTTAAAAATCAGGTCTGTCTTTCAGGTGCTGATACTTCTAAAGGCTGTCCTGAGAAATTTCTGGACTTACATGCTGTAAACAAGATCAATAGTAACTTGATTTATATCTGGTAATCTTTGTAGCTGTACACATGGTCCAAGACTATGACTGCTAGTAAAGAAATGCCATTATAATGTGTTGTCCAAGTTTATAATGAGGGAAAAAACAACCCCTAAACCTCAAAAAAACCCAGGGCTTAATGCCTGTATTGGTGAAATTGTCTTTTGGATGATTCTGAGGTCTGGTTATTCAGTACTGAAACGCAATCGTGAGGATTTTTCTGCAGGAATGATGTCCCTACATGATGTGCAGTGCACAATCAAGTTACTCAGACTAAACCTCACTTTGCCATCCAAAGCCCTAAGTCCACCAATCCATGTGCTGATCTGAATTACAGCAATATCCCAAGTCATGTGTAACTTACACCAATATCTCAGTCCAAGATAAGGTAAGAAATAAATTATGTGTTCGAACAGTTCTATTTCCCATATTCTGCCCTGACTGCAAAATAGATTCTTCATTAAATCTTATAAGCTTTATATAAAAGTCTCTCAAGCACTGTTCTCCTACCAGCTCCCAAATCCCTTTGTGATGCTGTTTTAGCATCTGGACATTGATGTAAAAAATGACAGTGGAAAGTCTGAAAGAGAAAATTTGCAATGGTAAAATCAGATGATTTTTGGTGTTTAGCTTTGCTATTTACAGCCAGCAGTTCACAGATCAAAACAATAAGGTGAGGGTTAAAAGTACTGCTATCATGTTAATTTCAATTACTTTTGTCCTGTCTCAATTGGGAGCTATGTAAAAAATATTGAAGGAGCCAATGGAGTCCTCTACCAAATTCTGACAGCCAGAAAACAGGACAAGTGAAGGTCTCACACAGCACACAGAGGTTATAATGCTCATTAGTCATCACATTGTAGTACTACTGAACTTTGATAATATCACTCTTCTGGGGACTGCGCACTCACTGACATTTTTAGATTTAGTCACATACTTGTTTTTTTATGTACAACTCTTTACCCTGGCAGCCAAACTAACTTGTGAATTATTAAGGAAATAAGTGATGAAATCTGCTTTAGACTAGACCTCCTTCTGTACAAAGTCCCAGAATAACAATGAATTAGATAAACTCATTTTAAATAACAAACCAAAATGCCCAGTGCAGGAATGGGTAGAAACAAAGGCCAAATTCTCCTTCCACACATGGGAACCATGAGTCAACATCAAACTCTCATTTTGACTGATGGAATGTACGGAAATAAAACCCCTCAAGCATATACAACCACATACAGAAAATTTGTTGCAAACAAAAGTCTCAGTGCGTAATGAAGAGACTATTTTTTTCTTCTTAAACCTGTCACCTTCTCTGTGTTGGAATTATATCCTTCCTCCCGGCACCCAAATAAATTTTAAAGCTGTTTTCATCGTACCATATTTAAATTATTAGGTTTTAAATTCATTAGGTTGACCAAAGAAGGAGACATCATTTAGAAAGTTTCTCACGTGGAACAGGCTAATTTAGAAAGATTTAAATGAACAAATGTCTTATACACAGAATAAGAAATGTAATTCCCTACTAAATTTCCTCTGAGAATAATTTCTTTAAGTTGCCTGAAATACCTGTAAACATTTGGTCTGTATAAAATATTACTGGAGTCTTCCACAAAGGTGAAGCCACATAAGTAAAATTGCTCATCTATGAAAATCTCACTATTCAAATGATGACACTGTATTAAAAGCACATCACAATAAGAGCAGATTTAGAATGCTGAACGCACCCTTTGAGTTGCTTTGGATTTCAAGGCTCAAAGGCAATACGGAATCTTGTTCTAACCTACTGATTTTCTTCAGAAGATTCCTCTTTAAAGATTAATTTGCCACAGAACAACTGATAACTCTTTGTTTTCCTCCAGCTACAGAAGATCTACTTTGCAGGAAAAAGAAGAGAATTAAGATTAATTACTCTCTTTCAGCTGATGAAAAACCAGAAGGTGGCCTTGTTTCATCACCCAAAAATGTGCGTTACACTAAGACCAGAATCTGAACTTTTTAGCCTTGCAATACTGTCCATGTTCTGCTGTAGCCAAACATGGAGCTATAAAGGAACTCAGGGAATTTAGAATATTTCAGTACTTCACACACATTTTTCCACAGGCCTCTTGGGAATAACAGAAGACCCTTTATTCTCATTTGAAAGAGTTATAAACATTTTGGAGTCCACAAACATTTTTGATTTGTAAATGACAAGGGAGCTAAAACATGAACTAAATGGCAGCAGGGAACAGCTCATCTGTAACCATAATATTTATAATTTGCCACACCACCTGAGAAACTGTTGGGGTAATTCATTGAGATCAAGCACAAAGTATGTTACCAGAACAGCTGGGAACAAAAGAAAATGAAATTGCTAAAGAAGGCAGGTTAAATATTTGTTTTGATTCAGAGTTCCTGTAAGAAGTGTCTGAGATATCATTAGGGAAAAAAAATGATGCATTTTTGTTTATCTAAAAACAGCAAAAGAAATATAGTTTCTGCATGGTGGGTGCCCAAAGAGGATAAATTGTAATTGTACTGAGTTAGAAGATATTAATAACAACAGTTATTCCACTGTTAAAATATAATGATCTTACAGGTCTTGTAAAATCCTTTGGAAAGAGTGGCAATATTGCACCACCCAAGGGTTATTTACGCCATTAATTTTGTGAGCATGGAAAGGTATGAGAGCAGTGCAATCTATGTGACGGACAAAACAGTTTTTAAAGTAGTCCTAAATTAAATTATATGTACTGTTTCAGAACACTGCAAATCAAGCTCTGGGAAAATGTATGAGCAATCCTCTCATTAGAGCAGTTAGGTGAGATAAGGCCTAAAATAGGCCTTGATAGAGCTTGCAAGTTGTGTTTTCAGAGAAAGAAAAGCAAGGGTACTGTGCCCCTGATAATCTTTTTTTTTACAAACAAGAGGAAATACAGTTGGTGGGAAAATGTGGGGAGAACCTTGGCAACTCAGGTCACAGCTGGAAGGAGTATGCAAATGTGCTCTGTCTGCTTACACCAATGAGATAGCGACATGTATGCAAGTTTGGGGAGAAGGGTATAAAAGAGTTATGATTTCTGAATAAAGTTTGAAGCTTGCTTATCAACCATATTTGTTTGCACAAGTCTTCCTCCCTGCGTTGGTAAGTGGTGCCCGAACAGGGACCTTTCCCCCTTCGGTCCCATTGGACAGCGGGAAGCTCAGAGAAGCACCGGTCTAACTGCAGCCACCGGGAAGCAGAAGTGGACATCGAGTAGACACCGGACGTAGGCGCTCAGTCAAAGTGCTTGGGACGACCTAATTCAGAGGGCCTCGCAAGTCTGAGCAAGGCTACAGGGATAGGTAAGGGCTGCACCAGTCTTATAAAGTATAGTTGCCGACATGATGGAAAGAGAAGTAGCCTTTTGATGCATTTTAGAAAAGCGAGATGTGTACCTTAAGAAGGAATTATCAAGTTTAGTGGCAGGAAGAGAGGGTTTTTGAGGAGCTGGGGTTGTTATTCTATGTAGATCAGTGGCGTAAGTTTGGAGAGCGTTTGTGGGACATGGTGATTGATGATAAAAACCTGCTAAAAAGGCAATGAAGCCTTGGAGGACGGTCGTAAACTGCATAAAGCAGTATCAAGCAGAGCAGCACATTGCTGCTGTGGCATCTGCGCATTTAGAGTGTAAGGACCCAGAGCTGGGAAAAATCACGCCGGGGAACGAGTATGTTCCTGTTCTCCCGACTGATTGTCCCGTGCCCGTAGTACAGCCTAATGTTTCCGCGTCATCTGAGAAATGTGCAGCAGCTGCTGAGTCAAGGCCGGAGCCTTGTGCCCCGCCATTTCAAGAGGGGGAGGAGGGAGGCTTGTTGTCAGACAGCGATGAGGAGAGTTTAGGGAGCGAGACGGTGAAATGTGAAGAAAAGGCCAGGATGTTCACAAGAGAAGTCGCCGAAAAAAGAAACAGGGACATTCCAAAAGGAATTTGTTGGATGGATTGGAGAGCAAAGGTCAGAACAGCAGTAGAGCATCAAGATTATAAATTGCTATATGCTATGGATAATCCCCATGCTNTTGCTATATGCTATGGATAATCCCCATGCTTTTCCGGTGCTGTACCAAGCTGATGACGGGGGTCTGAGGAGTATGCATAGTCCTCTCGATTGGAAATTGCTGACTCAATTACGAAACACTGTAAACAAATCGGGCCTCCATAGCGAACCAGTAAGGGAAATGTTAAATTACATCTGGAGATGTGGTTTGCTGCACCCGGAGGATATTAAAACAGTTGTTAGAATGATAATGAGTCAGTCGCAACAGTTGCTGTGGCAAGCACACTGGCATAGATTGTGTGATATATCTGCCAACACCCCCCGGCCTCAGCAGAACAGGCTTTTCGGAACTGCAGAGCAGCTTCTCGGGTGTGGGCAATTTGCTACTATTGAAATGCAAATGCAGTTGGGGCCTGAGGTGTTAATGGAGTCAGCGCGCACTGCCCGAATGCTATTACGCTGGTAAAAACAGTGGCCGCAAACACCCTCTTATATGTCCACAAAGCAGCGAAGGGATGAGTCTTTTTCGCAGTCTGTAGATGAAGTAACTGACGCTATTAATCGGTCAGACGTACAGGAATGGATGAAGGGAGCTCTGCTGAGGCAGTGTTATGGAAAAGGGTAACGCTGCAACCAAGGCCATTATAGTGACCTTGTCTGGAGATGCCACAATTGAAACTATGCTAGAACATATGAGCCGAGTGCCTGTGGGGACCCAAGCTATGCTAGTTGAAGTAGTTAAGGAGTTAAAGAAAGATCTGGTGCAGCCCCAGGATCAAGCCTCTGCTGCTTTAGCACCCCTGTGAATGAGAGGTCCTCGGAGGCAAGAAATTTCTGCCGGACGAGGAGATGTTACGTGTTTTCGCTGTGGTGGTAAAGGCCAGATGAGGCGTCAATGCCAGGCGCAGGATGTGTGGTGTGAACATTGCGACATGAACAGCCACAGCACTGGGGCTTGCCGGCGTAAGTCGGGAAACGGGAAGCGGAGGGCGAAGAGCCACGGCGGTGCAGACCCCGGCTGTGGCTCAGATGGCAACAGGTCCACCTTGCAGACATGCTTGAAACCAGCCAGCCAGCTGCAGCCTGCAACTAGAGGGAGCCTTGGCTTGGACCTGGGATCCACAGTAGATGTGACTATAATTGACAATCGACCCCAGAAAGTTCCCACTGGGGTAAAAGAACCTTTGATTATTAATGGACAGGCACAAGGTGTGTTGCTCCTAAGCCGATCATCGAGCAGTTTGAAAGGACTTTTTGTGCTACCGGGGTGATTGACAGCGATTTCCAAGGAGAAATTTATATAATTGTGCAAACTCAATTTCCACCTATGCACATTCCTAAAGGAAGCAAATTCACCCAGCTTTGTCCTGTTGCAGCAATTAACTGACGCAGTCAAGGCTGCCTCCATAAAAGAGTGTCAGGGTAGAGGATTTGGTTTTATAGGGGGACTTACTTTCCTTACTATGTCAATGAAAAACGTCCGGTGGTGCCTGCAACACTTGTTCATGAAGGGGAATCCTTATGACTCCCAGTCATGCTAGACACAAGAGCTGATGTGACCCTCGTTTCCAACATCATCTGGCCACGGCACCGGCCTCTTCAGGGAATGCTGGAGAGTGTACAGAGAGTAGGAGGAATCGCATCAGTCCAGCCCAGTAAAAATAGGATCCATCTGATCCTAGATGGGTGAGCTGCATTTACAACAGTGACCGTTATGATGTTGCCTGACAGAGTGTATGCACTGATTGGTTGAGACATTATGGACCAGTGTGGAGCTGTACTTACTACTGAAAGGCCTTTTTACCGGCAATCACTGAGTGGACTTTCCCGATCCCTATGAAATGGTTAACAGATAAACCTGTGTGGGTCGAGCAGTGGCTGCTGAGAAAGGAAAGTCTACAGCAAGTTCACGACCTCGTTCGAGTTCAATTGAATCTGGGACATTTAAAACCCTCTACCAGTCCTTGAAACACGCCTATTTTTCTTGTAAAGAAAAGATCAGGGAAG
>VWZN01017188.1:267-39414 GCA_013396955.1 Regulus satrapa
TCTGACATTTGCTGAACCGGGTCCTCGTCAGAGCTCAAGTTCTACATGGTTCTGCTTATAGACTGGGTTGGAGAAAGGTATCCATTTTGTAGCCTTGTAGCAGAATAGCTACTGTTTGGTCTAAAGGGTATGTTCTTCTTCAAATTTAAGTACTTATGTTATATGGTTATAGTATTATTTCTTTGCCCAATAGTATATCTCTGTGTTTGATCTGTTGTTTCCTCAATGATTCCACTTGATTTCCAAGTTCCTGGCTGAAAAATCAAACAAATGCATACTTTGGGATGAAAGTCCCAATAAACTGTGCTGTTTTTGTTAGTCTTGAAAGGATTTTATTAGACGTAAAAGCCATGAAAGGAAATTGCTGAGCATTTGAGAACCTGGTTTCCACAGGCTTTCATGTTCCAAAGAAGTCAGCTCTTGGCCTGAAACTTTCCAGGCATAAGGCCAGACTTCACAAGCTCACAGATGGAAAAGGGGGCTGCCTCTATACCCCAGAAAACTTTAGTCATCCTCAATCTAAATTAGACCATCTTTTATACTGCCGCCATTCAACCTACATCAAACCTGCCTGTAATTAATGGGTAGCAAAATCTTCTTAAAATTATGTCAGTCATGCATCTTTTTAAGGCTTTTTAAGGCACCGTTCTGTTAAAAATCCTTATTGTGATTTCTATTTCCTTTGTGCTGGCTGAGTACATATCGGGGCAACTCCAATGTCAGTGATTCAAGCTTGGAAAGTCCCGGGGCAGAGTCAAGAAAAGCTAAGTGCACTGATACCTGCTGCATTTCGTCTAGCTGAAAATTCATTTGGACAAAATGGCTTTAAACTGCAAATCCAAAGCTGTTTATGGTGTAAGATGTTGTTCTGCTGGAGGCTGCTGCCCGCTCTTGCTCTGCTGGGCATGCCAGCAGGTGTAGGGGACTCTGAAAGCCTGGAGGAGGCCGGTGGGTAAGGCCTGAGAAGGAGTCACTGTACAGACACCCCATTAGTGTCTGCACCCATATCATGAGTGACCCACTGCCCAGGTATTTCCTCCTGCAGATAGATCAGGGATGGCTGCATTTTGTGAGGTACCACTGCAGTACACAATAACCATCTGAGAAAAATTCTAACCACCTTCCTATTATGTTGAGCAGAGTTTCTAGACAGTCTGGTTTGTGCATTTGGCGTTCACTTTCCAAAACAGCGGAGTACATGAATGGCAGGTATGGCCCCTGGGCTGGGGGCAGTGCCAGGGTGAGAAAGTTGAGCTTAGGAGAGTCCATGCATCATCCTCTTCCCCTTTTCCAAAGAGCTGCGTGTTCCTGAGGGCTATTGCTGATGGATGTGTGAGGTCTGTGCCTTGCATTGCTTACTGGTGCTGTAGCAGCTGTGTGTGTCTCTGGTACACAGTAGTAAAGTCCGTGAACCACAGATAAGCTCACTCAGACAGCACAAGAGCTGCAATGAAGACAAATCTGTTTGTGTTTACAGCTGCTGAGGGTAACTATATTTGCACAAGCAAAAGGGGTACTAGACTGCCTTCTGCTCCACTAGCCTGTGAGTGGCAACCGCTCTGGTTTATATTAAGTCTGTGCAGCCTTGCTCTGAGTTTTTGCAGCACGTTTTGGGTTCTCCAGACCTTTCCTAATCTGTTCATATTGATTAAAATCTGGCCAGTGTTTCTATGCAATAAAATACCCTGGTTTGTCCCTTCACAGCCTTTTAGTTTATGATGGCAAGAATGACCCCTCGGACTTTTTCCCATTTGCTGTCTGGTTTAGTCTCTGCTGCCTGCTGTGACCTATGGTTGTTTGCTGTAACTCTATGGTTTTCTGCCTAGAAGGGCTTCTTTGTCCTTGGAGTCTTCAAGACAGCTTATCTCCACGGCAAGCTGAGCAATTTTAACCCAAAAGAGGGAAATGTTTATGTAGGCAGCAGGTACTGGGATCTAGCAAGAGCAGATGCACCCTTCTTGCAAAGGCATCTTCCCTTTGCCAGCCCCAGAGGAGAAGGACTGAAGGGACCACTCATGAGCTGCCCTTGCTGTGTGCTGTTGATCAGCCTGCCTTTCCCAGTGGCTGGGAACAAAGCCAGTGCAGACCCAGCAGCATGTTTGTTAGACCAAGGGCAATGCCATCCCCTCCTTCCCAGCTTGCCCTCGCCATATGATGGATGCGCTGGAGGCAGGGGCAGCTGGCCCTGCTCATTCTCTTGGGAATAGCCAAGGCAACTTCCCAGGCCATCAGGGACCTTGCTGAATTAAGTGAAATAACAGCGTGTGGGAAGGAAATAGGAGAGGCCCAACATAGTTTGGTGTTTACCCAGCATCCCACGTGGGCCCGCAAATGTGGAGGGCACAAGACTACTATATAGCAAGTGGTAAGATATAGCTGGTGGGAATATTTCCATCAGGGCAGCTTTCCATTGCAAATAAATAAATAAATGCTGGCATGGGTAGATTCTGACAAAAGTCTAGACAGGAAAATATTGCTACAACCATAAGGTATTTCAGATGATTTCACAGAAACATTTCACCAAATTAAAGTATGAGGACCTGTTCTTAGCTCTCAGTTCTTTTTCTTTTGAAAAACACAGAAGTTTTGCACTCAGCTCCTAAACCTTAACATGTCACAGCAGCTACTGCAAGCCCTATGACACTTAGCTGGGGTTATCATTACACAAAGTTGTTAGCCTTAGACGTGCTGGTCCTCTGTTACCTTAGAAATCATTTGTGACTCATGCTGTGGAGATCTAGGTATGGGCTGGGGGACCTCCTAAGTCTCTATACAATCTTTATGGAGCTACACTGTCAAGTATAGGACATGGGTAATGTGGAGTTTGGCTGGGTATGTGGTTTGTTTGCTTTGGAAATTTTTTAGTTGCTTGGTTTGTGGGGTTTTTTAATAAGTTTTTGAAGGGAGGTAGAAGAAGGTATGTTAATGTTTCTAAAGTCTTGTTTGGCAGTGGTCCAGATAAGCAGAGCTAGAAAGAGCTGGTAATAGTGAGTGGCTTGTTCAGTTGTAGCTGAATTAATCTAGTCTCTTTTATGCTGAGAAATTACCTGGTTATAATTTGTATTTTGTGTCTATGCCAGAGGCCAAAATGTCAGCAGGAAAGGGCGTGTATTGGGAGAAGCAATGGAAAAATTACAATGAGTCAACAAGGTTGAATTTAGGCCTCCTCACAAGGGAAGCCTCATTTATTAAGCAACTTGATCTCTCCCTGTGAGATCATATGTGAAAAACAGGTTGAGCCATGTCTGAGGGTGTTGCCCTCTGAAATTTGGAGATAAGGATGCTTTATACCTGCGTGTGCCTGAGAGGCCAGTTACATTCTGCGGCTTCCAGAAGGAACAAGCCTCCAGAGGAGTACAGTTATTCCGTTTTTCTTGTGGTAAGTTTATCGAAAAGAACTTTTGTTTCTTCCTCTCCTCCTTATGCCTCCCTTCAAATCTCAGATTGCCAAACTGAGAGGTGTGATATGTGTGGTTTTCTTCACCAACAGACCCAGGTATCACTACTGAGACCGCAATGGCATGGTGGAAGGCCTGGGTAAGTAGAGGATTTACTGACACACTGAGGTTTTTGGCACTGTAATAAGGTAACTTATAAAGTTGCATCAGGAACTGTTCAGGAATGAACAGTTTCCTTTAAAAATTAGCAAGACCTTTTTACTGTTTTTCTGGCTGTAAAATAGCATTCAGGACTTCAAAAGCATTGATGAAGGAGAGTGTTGATATGATTGCTGGCTATAGTAAAAGGAGCAGACCCTATCTGGATCCTCAGCTGAGAGAGGTACAGGGGGTGTTTATATCCCTGGTCATGGGGAGATGGTACCATAGAACAGCAAAGTGACACAGCTGAAGTCTGCAAGTTGTGGGCTCCTTGTCTGCTCCCTTGTCCTGTTTCACTGAGTTCCGGGCACTGGCCCATCCCCATTTTTGGTTCCCTGTTGTGCTGGCAGGCTGTGGTCACAGAGAAAGATATGGTCAAGCCACAATGTCTATCTTTGGTGGGTTTTTAATATTGCAACAATAATGTGTCTTGAACAGCCTGTCTCTTTTCCAGGAGCCAGAAATGCTGTGTATGTTCTCTTGTAAATGCTTGTGGTTTTGAGAGGAATGTGGCAGGATGGGGAGAAGCTCATGGGGTGTGCAGAGGCAGCACCTGGGGTCTGGCTCAGACCAGGCAGCAGTAGCTCTGGTGATGTGCCAGCCACGGCAGCTGCCCCATCAGCCTCTGTGAGAGGCCAGGTTTACTCCCAGGTCTCAATTTTATTTTTTTTTTTTCCCCCAGAAAGATTAAAATTGTAATCTTCCTTCTGAGTTTTCTCTGCCTCCCTATTTCCTTTGGAAGTCTGGTACAATAAAATAGATGTTTTTCCTGAGCTTGGAGTAGCTCTCACTTGAATTTTTTCCTTTTGGATGATCTATTCCCTTCTACCCCCAAAGCTGGTAATAATTTGTAAATTTAGAATGAGAAAAGAAGGAAAAAAGCCGTTAAACTCCAGTGATCTCTGATTACCATTTGGTGTTGTAGGGGGTAGAGGTATGTGAAGAAAATGAGAGGTCCAAAGAAGATGGGGAAAAATTTCAGTTTTCTAAACCCTTCATTAAATATACAGTTCAAAGGCCAAAGGAATGAAAAAAACACGAAACTTTCTTAGAAAATACTGACTGAAAAAAACGCAAACAGTGACCCTGTCCCCAGATTCCAGCTTTAAAAAAAACCTCTATTGTTTAGGTTTGAAAATATTTTGGTAGTAAAGCATTTATTCCTTCTTCCCTTCATTTATAGGTAAAACTTTTCACATCATCAGCTGTATGGTACACTGCTTCTGCTACTTTCATGCCAATTATTTATATTTAATGAGCACAAATGCCTCAAGTAGTTTCAGTTAGGGAGCTGTAGGGTCAATTCAGCTGGGAAACAAGACCAAAGTGAACAGGGACTCTCTGAAAAGCTGGTGCAATTGTACTTATGCTGCAACAACTATGTGCACAGAGAATGAGGTGCATGAGTGAGTCACAAATGTGCTACTTGAGCCAGGAAGGGCCGTAACTGTTTATCGGAATTAGTACCAAAAAAGATCATTGTTTGATTGGTTTCCACTGCCTCCAAATGAAAGCTCAGCTTTGTGCTCCCTCTTTCACTGAGTCACCAGGCATGCGTCCAGAATGTTTGGGGGTTTCTTCACAGGGCCCTTGCATGCAGCTGGAGAGGATTGACCATCCTTTTCAGAGCAAACTTAGATGCGTGAGTCTAACCTTCCCAGGGAAGCTGTGATGGTGCTGACCATCTTGGCAGAGGCTAGAAAAGAAGCACTTGAAATGGTCCTGCCAGCTCTGCCAAATTCTTCTAGGCCAGTGACAAACTGTAAGACATGGCAGTGCCACCTGCTGTGTCACTGTTTTTTTGCGCTGTGACAGCTTCACCTCAGCCTTAAACTACTGCTCGGTGACCATTTGGATCCTTCACAAGGCCGCGTCTCTTGTGAAGTTTCCTGTTGACACCGTTTGCTTCACAGCTGCTCCTTCTGCTGGGAGCAAGGTATGGTGGTGCAGGAGTGTCTCTGTGCTGGCTGTAAAGCAAACTTTTCCAAGCCTTGCTGATTGCTGAAGATGCTGCCTCTCTCAGTACTCCTCACTGGCTCTTGGCTGCTTGTCACTGCTCCCGGAGCACGGCTGGCAAAGGGGCCAGCATGAAAACCTGCCAGCTGTATCCACTGCTCCTCTTTCACATGGGAAGTAAGAGCAGAAGGGATTTACCTCATAGCAGGAGGCTGATGGGCAGCACTTGGTGATCCATGTTAGGCAAGTCAGGTGGGACAACCCCAATGCTTCCTTTTGCTCTGAGATCTCTGATTTTTTTCTCACTGTGAAGCCATCCCCATTACAATATTTATCAGATCATACTGATACTATTATTTTAATATTAGCCCTGCTTCTAAAGGTAAATTTATGAAAATATAATAGTTTCCAACTTAAATATCCTTGCTTCTAGGAAGGGGAAAATTGTGTCTATTTTTGTTATAAACTGATGATTACTCTTCATGCCTACCCACGCACATACTGCCCCTATTGAGATGACCAGCTTGTGATAGATGTGACAATATATTCAAGGCACTTCTTTGACTACCAGCTTTGTTAAATTATGCCTAGCTTGTGGCTGATGTCCCTACTACCTTGTGGTGGCTAAAATAAGTTTCAGTGTGTCTCTTACACCCTAACACTGGTACTGTCAGCACCTCAGGGGTTTGTTAGGAGGATTCTTGTGTAGCTGTATCTGATTCTTGGTACAAGGAAGAACCTGCAGTCCTCCAGATGGATCTCTTCCTTCAAAACAGTCTTTTGGCCCAATCCTTCCAGTGGAAGTGCTCCCTTCTTGAAACTGTGCAGAAGTGCAGCAGCAGCTACTTAAAAAAATGGTCTGTGAGAACAAGACTATTTCAGGAATTCAAAAATCTATCTAAAAACTACTCTGTACCAACCCATTGAGAAATGCAGTATTATACAGTAGCATCCATGAAGGACTGTAATTAATGGGTGATTAGGAAAGTCCAGTCTATTACACTCTGCTTTTTCTGCCAGACTGCCTGCACCTCACAACTCTTGCAGCACTGTCAGCTATGCTTTGCACTTCATGTTTCTGCCAGCAGCAAAGGCTGGTACAGGCAGGTGGGAACAGGAAACTTGTATTCTCTTTGCAGAGAAACTTGTGTTCTCTTTTCCATTGGCTGAGAAACTTCAGGCTAGTCTCTCCTATTTTCTGGGATTTTACCATATGTAGGCAATAAACAGCATTAATGTACTTTTCAAATGCTTCTTCTTCAGCTGATGAAAAGCAGTGGTGGAAAGTTATGTATTTTTCTTCTTCTTTCAGAGTGAAGCAGAGGGCAGGTCCGTGGCAGGTGCTTTGCATTTTAATGCTGCCCCTGATGCTCAAACTCTGTTCAAGGCCATGAAAGGGCTTGGTGAGTTGACTCCAACCACATATGTAAATCCTGTGTTCTTATAATTGCTAAGTTGAAATCCATTCCTTAGGAAATTTGCATTGAGAGATATCACTTCTTTTTTACCGCAAAAAACCAAATATTAAAGTTTACTCAGTATGTACTTAAACTTCTACGCAAAGACAATGAACCAGACAAGGTTGTCTGAATATTCAGATTGGGATTTTGGACCAGTCTCAGCTTATTCTGTGCACTGTATTTATGGTTTGTTGTTGCTTTCCACAGGGACTGATGAACAAGCTATAATTGATGTCCTAACCAAGAGGAGCAATCTGCAGCGTCAAGAGATTGCCAAATCCTACAAAGCACAGTTTGGAAAGGTTCTTCCAAAACAAAACCATTTTCAATCACTGGTTTACTGCATGCAGGATGTAGTAAATGGGCATACAGTTCATCCTGAAAACATGATGCAAACTATACGCAGTCTTCTGCAAATAAGTAGACTAATATATATTTATAAGGCCTGTGATAAATGTGTAAAATTAATTTTTGACCAAAAAAAAAGTTTTCCTCCTAAAGGTTTAATTTTTTTTAAAAATGCATTTTGATCAAAAATACATTTTAAAAATCACTTTTAACTTGAAGTGAAGCTTTTTTATTGATTTGAAACTGTAGCAAAAACTAATACCAGTCTAACTGATACATTGAGTAAAATATTGATTTGTTTCAGGCCTTTTAAAATGTCAAAAAAGTTCAATTTAAAGACTGATTTAATTAGACTTGTTTGGAAATTCCGTGGCTATCAACAACTATGTATTCCTTTGTCTCTCTTTGTTTCTTTGATAAAGTCATACTTTTATTGGGAAAATTTTTTCACCAGGAGTCTGTGCCCTTAGCCCTACTGTGGAGTTTCCAGTGACCCTTGCTGGAAGGGTCTGGGACTGCCATACAAAAGCCTAAGAAAGGGAAGCAAATTGGGGGTGGCACGTATGGAACAATGAATAAATAGAGCACTAGCACTCCCACTAAACCAGAGTCATACTCTAGGAAAACCTGCATTATAGTGAAAGTGAAGTTTGAAGTTTATCTTCAAAGCAGATCGCATTCCTGATTCTGCAAATGTCCTGGGTGCAAGTTTATGTGCAGGCTTTGGGAATCAGCTCTCTCTGAAGCTCCACCCTTGCTCAATGCAAGGCCTTCAGCTGCCTGGTTCTGCTCACTGAGTTAAGCAGGGTGGAGGAAGATTGTCTGCGGGATTAATGATTGAGAAAGCCCCAATATCAAGAAAACAGGGAATGTGTAAGCACCTAGACAAATCCCATTTTGGAGTTAGGTGCCCTTCTCAGTCCCAGGACCTTTTTTAATGAACTATCAACAGTGCTGTCATTCAGCTTCATTACTTGGGCCATGGGGATGGAAGCAGCATGTGCAGCACAATGATCCTGTGAGGTTGTCTGTGTAACCATGTGGTGATGCACATTTAACAGGATCTGATTGAAAACCTGAAGTCTGAGTTGAGTGGCAACTTTGAGAAGCTCATTGTAGCTCTCATGTACTCCCCATTCAAGTATGATGCCAAGGAGCTGTATGATGCCATGAAGGTAAGCAAATTACATTACAGTGCTAATTTCCTGCGATTGTGCAAGTGTTAATAACTGGACTATTACATGGTGAAGTTTTTCATTAGTAGTAGTCTTTGAGAAATATTTAATTGTACTATTAATATTCTGGGGGGAAATGCTGCCTAAATATTTATGGTTATAAGAAAATTTCTGTACATACGTGACTCATAGAGCCTGGGAAGGCAACTGCAAAACTAAATTCACACACAAACCGATCCTGATGCCCCAGCTGAGCCATGAAACCTTTAAGGAACCAAGGAGTGGTGGTGCAAGGGCCAGGCTGGGGTGGGCTGGAGTCCTACCTATTGATAATGTTTCTTTACAAGTTTCAGATGCAGAGTGGTCTGTTAAAATGGTACAAAGATGGACTGACTAGCCAAGCACTGGCCTCCCTGCATTGCTCTAATGATGTCTATCGTCAAAGATCTGACTCCAGAAAAGCATAGCAGAAATATAGGGTTACAGAAAATCATCCTGTAAAAATTAGGCAGCTCAGTAAAAGAAACCGTGTTCAATGTGTTTTTTGTCTCCAGCTTTCATCACGATGGTTTCTTACAGCTCAGCACACAGCCTGACACTTTGCTGCCATCCAACTCCTCCCTTCACTGTATTTCTCTAGCAGTAAATCACCCTCCATGACTAGGTGCCTTTCTCCACCTTTATTTCTTCACTGTGTTTTCTTATTATAGGGTGTGGGAACGAGGGAAAGTGTTATCATAGAGATCCTGGCATCTCGGACAAAAGCACAGATCAAGGAGATAATCAAGGCGTACAAAGAAGGTAAGTGCCTGGGGCTCAGATTTCTGTGATCAGAGCACAACAGGAATGGTGTTACCAGCTAGTAAGTTGTCAGCAAGAAAATAGCTTTTCTAAAAGCATTTAACTCTAAAAGCAATGTAACTCCGCTTTCAGCTGGCAATCAGAACATGGTTATGCCGAGAGAATTTGAAAATCCCTTTCTCAGTCTTCATCCAGCTGCAGCAAAGGGTCAGAAAATCACAAATTTGGTTCAGTTTGGCTAGAGTATTGTCAGAACATAAACAAAACTATAGCTGTGCACTCAGCTTTTCTCCACATTAAATAGATGGGAATTTATCAAATACGTATTTGTAAATATTTTATCTTGTTCATCCCTTCAGCTATACCTCTAAAATTAGCTCTGGGTTTATCTCTTGGACATCAGTGACTCAGCTGGATGCAAATGCTGACCTGGGTATCGAAGAGGGTGTGAGCTGCTCTCAGCCCTGTTTTTTCCCTGATGACCCCCTTGCTCAGAGTCAAGCTACTGTGTGTGCTTGGGTTATTGTGATATTATTATGAATATCTTGACTGTATCACCTAAACAAATAACAAATCCTTCCCTTGTCCTTCTCTTTCCCTTGGATAGAATACGGTTCTGATCTGGAACAAGACATAAAATCGGAAACAAGTGGCTACTTAGAACAGATTCTGGTTTGCCTTCTTCAGGTAATGCTAGAGAAGAGAAATGAGGGCATAAAGGTCTTCGTATTTTTCTCTTCCTTTTTGGAGAAGACATGCAATAGGAAAGCCAGTACAGTCATGATCACCAGGTAAACTGCAGAGACAGCCATGTCACTTGGATTGGATCTGTTTCAGCTTCCATGTGACTGAAGCAGGGAAATCTCCCTCCCTTAGCAGCAGTAAGAGAGCTGGGAGCTTGCAGTCAGCTCTGCTGCAGAGAGACACCTCACTTTCACATTTGTGGAAAGCCACTGTACCCTACAAGGGTCTTAAAAAGCAATGCCCTTCCACTAAGATTCAACACTTTTCCAGGGTCTGTGCCCTCAATGCTGAGTGTATTTACCCTACCACATTTTTGGAATTTCCCTCCCTCGTAGCAATTTTTTACTCTGCTTCATATATGTGAAATGTTCATATATGCTGAAATGTGATTTCAGCACTTTTCAGTGAAGGAGCTAGCACTTGTGCTGTTTGAAATATTACTGTTTGAGTACTCTGCAGAAATAGATAACTGAGAGGATAATTGATCTTTGCTCAGAATGAATGCTCCGATCCTTATTTATGGAAGAATCTTCATGAGACAGAATTGTTACCTCTCTTTTTCTGCTTCTAGGGTGAGAGGGACAATGCCACCCTCTATGTGGACACAGCCCTGGCTCTTCAGGATGCAGAGGTACTCTCAAATACCTGTGATCACTGATATGCCTGCATTCCCACCTTCTTGAACTTCAGAGTGCTTCAATGTCAGCAGAGCGATGGAGTCAATAATTTGGGGTGGGGTTATCTTTAAATAACTTGGGGTTTTTCAATTTTGCCTGCACTGCTGAGCTCTGCCATTCCCAAGAGGAGTAAGGAGACCTGGGCTTTGGCTCAACTGCTTTTGATATGTGGAAGTATATGGGTATGGTGGAGTGGAAGAGGAGAGAAAAGGGAGGAAACCTCAATTTTATTGTTGGCTGTTCCAGCTGCTGCAGAAGGGGTAGAAAGGATGGAGATAGTGGATGTTCCAGTTTGTCTAGAAGACAAAAAGGTTTTCATAACCAGCTCTTCTAGGAGACTGGCTGACACAGTGGTTTTAGCTGCTCCAAACTCCTGTGTACCAGCCATCCTTCAGCCAAACTCTGTTCTTTAACCAGCTGCAGACACAGAACAGCTCACTAATAACTGTGTGTGAAATTACAGACTCTTTATGCTGCTGGAGAGAAGATACGGGGCACTGATGAGATACAGTTCATCACCATCTTGTGCAAAAGGAGTGCCACACACTTAATGAAAGGTATGCAGCAGAGCCCACACTGGCATCACTACACTCCCAAGCCTCCAAAATCAAAAATCACCCTAGCCAAAAAGAAGTGGGGCTATAGATGAGAGACCTAGGTCATCAGAAATAAGTGCCTGAGCCTGTTTTCTAATTCCTGGTCACCCAGTAACCAAAAGCTGCCAGCAGATTTTGTGAAAGTTTATGAAGATTTAGTTCTGCTAAAAATCAAGTGGTTTATCCAGGAATTCCTATACAGTGGTGATAACTGGGCAGTTGTTTCTATAAATCCAAGAAGTGAGTGATTACCATCCTAATTAAGTAGGAGCACATGGTGAACAGATACGTCCCCTTGGATATGGGTTCCTCTGGGGGAAAAAAAATCACTAAAAAAAAAAAAAGCTGGTTATTCAGTTCTGGAGAACCACAGGATGCAGCCTGCATTTCGGCACCAGGTCCTTTTGAGGGCGTCAGAGGCTGCTGGGAGGGAATTCACAAGCCCTTGACCCGCTGAGACTTCAGCTCCCCACTGTCCGTGCAGCAGAGACCAAATTTGTCATCTCAAGGCTTTTGAGGCATAACAGATTTTGTTATGTTGGCTGAATCTAAGCATATCAAGTACTTTGTGATTCAGATATATACTGATATATATCAGTACCAAGCCGATAAATTTAGCTGGAGATAAATTAGGTATGCCTGAGCTTTTTCCAAGCTGAAGTCCTCTGAGGCTGTTTCTATGCCCTGGAAGCCAGCTCCCCCTTGTGTTTCAAATTCAATCTCCCAAGGTGACTTAAAAAAATAAACTGGACAAACAAAAATTGGTGTTCTCTATATTATTTGTCTTATATCTGTCTTTAAGAATTGAATTTCATCCTGTTCTGATAATGCAACCAGTCTTTGGGACCTACTATGGCACCAAGCAATTTCTTCTGTGCTATAGCTGACCATAGCTATTTGTCTCTAAAATCTGAGTGTAATTATTGCAGTTTTTAGAAGTTTTGGGGTTTTTTTTAATAGAAAGAATAGGTTTGAGTTGAGAAACTTGTATCCATCTGTCTATTCTGTATTCTATTTCCCTAAAGTGCTTTGAGTGTTGATGATCTTGAATGCTGAGCAAAGTTTCTTAAGATGTCTATTGCATTATATAGCCATTTTCCTTCTTTGTTAGTCCTAGAAAGTTAGAAATAAAAACAGGTATCTGTGTTTCTGAGCCTTGGAGTATCCAAAGTGTATAAGGCAAGCAATGACCCTGTTGCTAAGCTTTTGATACTGTGGGAACTCAAATATCTTGGAATCTGCACCTGTGTTTTCCTCATCTTTTCTCAGTTGTTTTTATTTTAAATTTTCATTGTTTCATAAGTTTCCCCAAATGGTGTTGTCATCATTGTAAAGTCCATGGGCTGTGAGCTGCACAGTCCTAGATTTAAGATGATATTATTTTGCCTCCTGAACTAATGACATCAACAAGCACAAGACCAAAGGTGTGCCTAACTTCATGGTCTGCTTTATTTCTGTGGTTAAAAACAGCAATGAAGGGTGAGATTTTCACATAAACTTGAGGCGATGGAAATTGCATTTTCCAATGAAGTCAGGGAATTAAGAACCATGAATGGTTTGGCTTTTTGTAAATGTTAACATCCATCTTTGTAGGTGATCTTTGATGCTGGCTAAAGCCTTCTGAAGCTGGTGCAAATGTGGCCATTGCTTTGTCAGGATCTATGTGTTCATATTGCCACACAAGTAATGCCTGTAAAAATCAGGCACAAAATGCCTCAGAGGTTACTTGGTTTAAAAAATTAAAGTTCTTTGTGTTTCAAACAGTGTTTGAAGAGTACCAGAAACTGGCTGGTAAGAGCATAGAAGACTCTATCAAGAGTGAAACTCGTGGTTCACTTGAGGATGCCATGCTGGCTATTGGTAAGTGGTCACCTTTCCCTTTTCTTTGTCAGAGTCTGCTGCCTTTTCTTCTGCAGTAGTTGACTCATATTAGGTAGATCTATTTTATAAAGGTAGGAATAAGGGGTGTCTCTTGGGCAAGATAAATTCACATTCCAAATGCACACTGAATTAACAGGAAGAATGTAGGATCTCAGTCACCTCCTGCTCTGGGCTGGAACTACCATTGATTTTTACTGAGCTTTTTTGTGTGCCTAGTGAAATGCACCAGGAACATCCATTGCTACTTTGCAGAGAGGCTGTACAATGCTTTAAAGGTAAGACTCTTCACTCCAACACACTGGCTTTCATACTGACTTAACTTGCAACTTGGCTTCCCCAATTCAAACTAGAAGAGCCAAGGCTTTGGTGAAATTCAGCAGGCTGAGTGCAATTGTTGCAAGTAATAGCAGAATCCTTCCATTCACCTTGAGTAGAAAAGTACCCTTTAAGAGCAAGGTAACAAGGCAGTTTGGATTTTCTGGCTTAAGAGTCTGCAAGGAACCCAGCCCCACTTTCTAAGAAACAGACAAAACTTCTGGAAGAGGCTTTTCTAGGAGCTTTTTTATGGTGAAGACTTGCATTCCATGTTAATAGACTGGAACACACCATTTTCTTTTTAGGAAACAAGACACCATTGTTTAGAAAAACACACCATTGCTTTTTGGGAAGCAATACTGTCAATAGCAGTATAAAATGAGAGTTTCAAGTGGGGACACATAAGGTATTTGGAGATTGTGCCCTTGTAGTACTTAACTGGTACAAGATGTGAACTCTCCAAACCTTTTGGAAAGCTGAGCTAACTGTTTTGTTATCAGTGTGATTTTAATTTTCCTGTGAGTGATTAAACAATATTGGTTGAAGCCAAACACTTTCTGGGTGATGCTGCAAAAGGACAATCTGTGTTCAGTGCCAACTCCCACCTCTGTAGCATGTTTGCTTTTGCATTTGACACATGCAAACTTGTGCACACCTCCATGGTGGGCTTGTGGTGTTGGTGGTGGCCCCTGGGAGGGGTGTGAGGGTGGACTGTCCAGAAAGAGATGCAGATGTTCCACAGAACATGTGCCAAGTGTTGTTTGAAAGCTGACTCCTCCTGCCCTGAGCTAGTTTGCACAACCTATCCATTGAACACCCAGTAACATCACAGGCTGATGTATCTGTCATTCCAGGGGGCTGGCACTGATGATGGGACTCTGATAAGGGTGCTTGTTTCTCGAAGTGAAGTTGACCTAAATCTTATAAAGCCTGAATTCAAGCGTATGGCTGGAAAGACTCTCTCCAGTATGATTTTGGTAAGCAGAATCTTGATATGATGGTTCTCAGTCATTGCTTATTAGGTATTCCTAATCTTTCCAGCCTTGTGGGATGCTTCCATGGCTCTTTGCAGCAACAATGTCATTTCTGCTACGATCATAGCTCTCCTTCACTAGGCCTGTTGACAGTCATGTCCCTGAGAGACACCTGTGTCTGAAAGGGGACTCAGACCATATCTCTCTGTAAGTGACTTGGACAAAGCAAACCCAAGGGGACACTGCACTAGGATTTTCATGGACCATTCTCTGCATCCATGTCCTTCATTATGTCCTAGATGAACCTAAACTAAATTAATCATTCCTGTTATATCTATCCCACACTGCTGTGCCATTTCTCCTCTCTCTCTCTCTCTGCTATCCTTAACTACCTCAAGCCAGTACCATCCATATATGTCAAAATAGTGGGGTATTTTGTTTATTTTCCTTTTCTTGTTGCTGTTTCTTTCTCTTTCCCTTTCCCTTTTCGTGTTGTTTGAGGGTTTTTGCTGCCTTATCCCAGACAAAAGCCTGGTCTACACTGTGATGAGATAGGTTCAGATACTGAACCTTGTCAAGGCTTATGGTAGCATTTGAGTCTCAGCTCTGAGTGAATGTGCCTTCTCTGCTAGAGCTGAAATGCTGGTTTTTATCATTTGTCCTAAGGACTTAGGGACATTCCTCTGCCCCTGTGCAAATGGCACTTAGCACTCCCTATGGGAAGTCTGGTCCTGTAATGAAGTGCCTTCCTTATAATTGACACTGTCAGTGTCTGTCATGTTGATTAATGATCAGCCTTCAAGAGTCTGTACAAAACATTCATTCCTCCTGAGAAGTGGAACTAGCTTTACACCTGTCGCCACAAAACATTCAAAGGCAGGAAATTTTTTTCATCTAGTGAATATTTTGTGTAGTGCTTCCAGACCAAAATGACCACATTTGTGGCTTTTTAAAAAAGGCCATGTGTCAGGGATTAGGTGTTACATAAATACCCAGGGACAAAAAATCTGAACACAACAGATTTGCTTGCTGTCATTTGCTGACTTTGTGCTGCTCTGTGGGATGGAACCTTGATCGATTGCTCACCTGCATACCAAAGGAAAAAATTGGACATGATGAATGTTATTTCAGGTGGTAGCTACAAGCCTCATTTCTCCATTCACTTTTGATGGTGTGTCAGCTGGCAGCAACTCTGCTGAAGTCTGGCTTGTTCTTTCCAAAGTCCTTTTCCTGTGTGGGCATATTCCACAGACTGACAACGTCAGCACTTGGAGTGTGCAGAGGAACTTCCATACTCACCTATTTTTTAATATTTTCTCCTGCCAGGAGGATACCAGCGGGGATTACAAGACAGCCTTGATGAATCTCTGTGGCAGTGACTGACAGACTCTAGGAGGAAGATGCTGAAAAGGATACAGTGAACAAGGGTCTGAAAATGTACTTGTAGAAAATCTTTCCATTGATCCAAGTGGGGTGAAAAGGAGATCAAATTAATGGGTGAGATATCCAAAGCTCTCTGAAGGATGTGGATGCTCATTATTCATTGAATGCTATCCACTTCCCAAACAGTTTCTCAAACGCAAGGGGAAATGCTAATTTCTTGTTTCCATTTTGTTCTTTGAAGTTTTCCTTCTATTTTTGAGTCCTTCCATTGTGAAGGATGGCACTTTGACATGGAATTAAAGGTTCTTTTAAATCCTCTATAGCTGTTTCACAAGTCTTAACAACTCTACAAAGCCTGCGCTGCCCTGAAGGCATGCTAATTTCACCAGGACCAGCTGGTAGAGCAGGGGGCCGTTTCATGCTTGCAGGATGGTTCTGGAAGGAGTCCCAGATATTAATGAGGCTTTAGGGCATGGGTTAGAGCAGAGAACTTAGTGCCAGAGGCAGTAGTTTAGCTGCCCTATCTACATAACTTCACAGGAAGCTCTCCAAGGAGCAGTGAATGGCACAGCCAAGCTGGCTGCAAGCATGTGAAAGTTGAAGGCTGTGAGCCTAATTTCCTTCTTGTTTGTCTGTTGGGGAAGACCAGCAAGTTCAGGTCCCCACATCAGTGTCAGCCACAGTGGAATCAAAACTGGCATGGATGACTCGGTTTTGGTGAACACAGTTCCCCCTATCTGGCGAATACCTTGCCCATGGGAGCAGACCTAGTTCTGCTTCTAGTGTCACAATAACTTCTCAGCAGTCAATGGATCCCCTCCAAAATTGCCTCCCGGCCCTTATGAGTGCACCACCAGGGTGCTGAGTGAAGCCCCAAATCTGGACAGTGATGCTGAGAGAACATTCTGAGCAGTTTGAGAACTTTGGGTCTGCCCTGACCACTGGTTCTCCACACTTAAAGCAATCCCTTAAATGCGTAGTTACAAAAAGCCTTCCAGTAAATGTGTTCAGTAAAGGAGTTTTTCTGATTAAGTGGATGAACTCCTTGGCTGAGGGGTGCTCCCTTCCTTTCACTGCTGAGATTAGCAGGAATTGATGCCATGAGAGTGGCAAGTTCAAAGGGTCTCAGTGAGTCCAGGACACAGACAAAGGTATCCACACACCTCAGGTGAACATGAGGAAGAGGAGGTTTCAGTCTCTGCCCCTTTAAGTGCTTGTCTTCTCAGTGATATCCCAGTTTCTGCCTGGTCTCTAAGCTGAGCATGAAGGTTTCTTCTCTCAGATTTGAGGCACACGGGCCAGCTACCAAAGGACAGGGACTGGCATGTCCCTTCTGCTGGTGACAACGGTCACTTGTTCTAATCGTCACCGATGATCATGCTGGCCTGGCTCGTCCTGGTTTGGTTTTTCGGAGTCGGTCCGGGCCGTGCGGGGGCTGCGGCCGCGATGAAAGCCGTGCTTGCACTCCCCTCTGCTGGGGGACCGCCTGCGCGCATCCCTGCGGCGGCACCGGGCACCCCGGGCATCCCTGGTATCCCGGGCATCCCGGACACCCCGGGGCATCCCTGGCACCCCGGGCATCCCGGGGCATCCCTGGCACCCCGGGCACGGCCTCAGCGGGAGCCGAAAGGAGCGGGAGGGATTTTCGCCCCGTCCCAGCCGCCGCAAAGCCTGACACGGAGGGACGCGTTCCCTGTTCCCCCGGGGAGCCAGCTCGGGGGCTCACCACCCTCGGCACAGCTACGGGCTCTGCAGCAAGGCACTCCTCCGGCCAGAGTCGTGTGAGGAGGTTTTGCTGAAGGTATGACCCGTTCTGGAGTGTTTGGGGTATTATTTTGACAAAGCCAAATGGGAATTTGTGTCTGCCTGCCATGGGAACCTGAGTGATTTACGCTGCTGTACCCACAACACCTCTGTGTCCTGGAGCTGGACAGGCAGCAAGTGAAAAGCTGTCTCAGCTTTGAGGAATCTAAAGTCCGACCAAAACAGCCTAATGAAAGCTCAGCTCTTCAAGCATATTTTAGTGCAGAGTTGTGTGATGATTTCACTAAAACATTTGTGTTTATATGTTCCCAGAGCCCCTGTTGTTGTTATTGTTATCAGGTTACTCAGGTCAGAGGCTGGCTCTTCTTGCTGGCCTGTGCTCAGCACAGTGGGTATGGATTAGAGCTGTTTCACTGTGATTGTGACCCCAATTTATTAACAACAGCTTGGGACATGTAAACTGAGTTGCCAGAATGCTCACAGGAGATCAGTAGTAAGGCTGGAAAGGAGGAACAACCAGGGGAAGCTGATTCTATCACTGTAATTGCTGGGAAACAAAACAATTGTAAAACATCAATGAAGATTTAATTACATATTGATTGCTGCTAAAATGTTCCCTGGGTGAACAGGTGCTTTAATAAATCAGGATCAATTCCTAAGCTGTTCTAACCAGTCTCTTCTAAGTGCAAATATTGACTTAGGGCCTTTCTATTCATTCACAGTTTTATTAACATGATTTTATTGCACAAAAAAAAAGCAAAATAAAAGCTTGGCAAGCAAAAGGTAACAGGGGCAATGTAAAAAATGCCCAGGAGTGGTGCAGACCTTCTGCTGCCTATGTGCCAGCCCTTTTCTTCCTCCTGTGCTGCAGAAAGTCCCATGTGCAGGCAGTCTCCAGGGTCAACACTAATGCCACCTTGCTGTCTTCCCTGGGTGCCTGCCCTGTCCTCAGGTGCAGCACACACAGCAGGAGCTGTGTGACCCCTCAGCCTTGTGGGTGTGGGTACATCAGCTCCCCGCCCAACTCACACCCAGGTGTACCTAGAAATAACTGTGTCCAGCTGTTAGCTCTGCTCCCGACACCTGGAAAACTAACAAAGTCTGCTCCAGATAGGATGCTAATGCACATACTTCATGTTAAACCCCCAAGAGTTTCTGTTCCAGAGAAAGCTGACCTCACTTAGGCTCGCTTCATTCTCCCAGAAACCCAGAGCAGATGTGACCTGAGACTCAGGAGGCCAGCCACAGACAAGCAAAGGCTTCTTAAGAGGTGTGTCATCACTGTGACTTTTGGAGAGAAGAAGAAAAGATTGGATTGGTTTGGCTTCACTTGTATTTCTATTTTGCAACAGTTTGGAGTAGTTTTTGGATAAAATTAAGTGTTCAAACTGAGGTTGAAAGAACATTGTTCCTGTCAGGAAGTGGCAGAAGAGAATAGCAGATATCTTAGTCAGGCAAAGTGGGAGATCTCTTTACCATCTCCTCATGTTAAGGAAAGTGTTTCAAGGGCAGGAAATAACCTGAGAAAAATGTTCAGTCTTCCTTTTTCCCTGTGGTTTCCTCATCAGCGTGCAGAGACAGCCCTGGCTGCTGCAGGCTGCTGAGCAGGGGCTGGGGTGGGGCCAGAGCCTTGCTGAGGCACCAGAGGTGACACCGGGGCACCCTTGAGGCTGCCCAGACAGCACTTCTCTTCGGAGCTGAGGGTGGGGTTGCCAAAACACAGAACAACACAGTGTGTGGCCACAGGGAAGGGGAGGTGGGTTGTACATCCAATGGTGGATGGCTCAGGGGCACAGCATCCTCACTGCTGGGCAGCTGGGAGCCTTCCTGAATGGAAACTGCTGGTTATTTTTTATTCTTAAATTAATAAATTAATGGTAAATTAGTGTTGATGTATTAATGAAAAATGCTGCAGTGTTTTAATACTGCCTGCCACGGATGGGATCCAGATGGGATAACCGAGTCTCCTATGTCATGGTTTATTGCCTGGCTATCTTGAAGCAGCCTGTTTTTCTGGCAAGGTGGCCATCTGATAATAAAATGTACACCTTCTTCAGGGATTATTGTGTGGAATCTGCTTTAGTGGGAAGATAGCAGCAAATTGTAAGTTGCTAAGATGGGAGTGTGCCAAAGACCTGTCAGGATTTCCTTCAACTCCTGCCCTGAGCTCAAATGCCTGATCTGACTCAAAGACTCTTCACTTCTTTAGTGGCTGGGGTCAATAACTCCAGAACATCCCCATGCCTGGGATGCTGCAGCAACAAAGGATGTTTTGTTTGACACAGTGCAGCAAGCTCTTCTCCTCAGACCACATGCGAACAAGGTCATTCCAATTCCCCTCACTGCAAACATTACTGGCCTTGTAAGTGATTATAATTCGGTCTTCAGGTTTCATACATTTGAACTCAATGAACTCATCCCTGAGGTTCCAAGAAATTGCCTGTAGTTTTTGTTGTTCATTAAAAACATTATTTTAGGCTGCAGAAAAGAATTAATAATTTGGGGTTTGCATCTCACTGTCCTCTGAGAAGACAGAAACAGCCTGAGAACCTGGTCTCCTGTTTGGAAGAAAGTATCACTAGCTCAGGCTGTGTTTCTGATTCCCCAGCATTCCTTCCTGTTACAAATCTCAGTTTGTAATGGTCCCAGTTAACCATGGCCCATTGGTATCATGCCTTGGACTTATTGGAGGCTTAGAGTTGGCATTTCTGACTGAAAGTTGTGTGCCCAAAACTTTAGAGTGCCAGTGTATGGGAGTTCAAAGTTCACGGGGACTTTATCCCATAATACTTTGCATTCTTCCAGTTGCAAAGAAATACTTATGGTGATATTTTTCTGTGATATAGAAGCCATATGATGCATCCAAGTATAGTCCTGAGAAACCTTTTCTGCATTTCTGGCTAGATAAAAGCACTTATTACAAAAGAAACACAGATGTCTGTAGGTTCTGTACATGCAGGGACCTAACATTTGGAGAAATAAATAGCTCTGGATCGCACAGAGGAACCAGTACTGTTCTTTCTGTGGTAATGAAGAACAGGATATGTTGTAGGCACAATATTATTAATAAATAGTGAGCAATGCAATATGAATCTGCAATTCAATTTAGGTTTTCAGCTGAAATTGCTCTTTGGAATTATAGATGGCAGTGAGCTCTGAAATTGAATTACAGTCCAAACAGGAACTGAGTCATGTGTAGCAATGGTCTAGGGAAGCATAGAATTGCAGTCAGCACTGGGCAAAATATTAATGGCAGTACTATATTCAGAGAAAAAAAAAGGCATTTAGTGGACATAAATTAAATTTAACAGAGCTTATAAATTGAAGTCAGGCAGAAAAACGGGGAGGAAATGCAAGCCAACATTTACATCTATTGATTTTAAAATGGCAACTTTATTTTTAAAGCTGATTCAAGCTGAAAAAACATTATTAATATGTTCCATTAATCTAAACCTTAAACATGACATTTTGGAGCAGAAAATTTTAATACTTTGTTTGCCTGAGAACATAATTTTTACTTTCTGAAATATCTCCTACCTTTCTATTTTAGTTTAAGTCGGAGAACCATGGTTTCCCCCTCAGTTCCTGGGTTTAGCCACTGAGCTGAAAGGTCTCTTGTTATTTTAGCCAAAATATAATGGTTGATGTTTTCCAAAAGGGACAGGAGAGTCATTGCTTTGAATGTCACTAACAATCTTCTCTAACAGAAGACATCAGTGTTGGGGGTCTAATTTCTGAGTTTAAATGGATTCCCAAATGTTCAAACAAGAAATACAAAAAGTACAGCTACAGCTGATCTGTAACCTTGCCAGAACTGAAATGGTGGCACAAACTGCCCAGAGAGGTGTTGGATGTCCCCTCCCTGGAAACATTCAGGTTGGATGGGGCTCTGAGCAACCTGATCTGGTATAAGATGTCCCTGCTCATTGCAAGAGGTCTGGACTGGATATCCTTTAAAGGCCTTTTAAAGTTCCCTTCCAAACCATTCTGTGATTGTGTGGTAAGTTCACTTGCTCCTCACTGCTTGTCATCCTTCTGGGACTGAAATAAAACCCCGAACAAGACAGTTTTCTGCTCTGCAGATGTGATAGCTCCAGATTTCGAAGCCATGGCTGTGTTACCCTGAGTAATGCACTAAATATAAAAGCTGTGTAGAGATAAATCTTTACTTCATGGGACTGTCTGTAATGAGGCTAAATTGATTAATTTCAGGAAAGTGTTTAAAATCCATTATAGAAGCTGCTAAATAAATAGGATTTAATTCACAAGCAGTAAAGCACAAAGGGGTTCTTCTGAAGTACCAGGTATTGTCTGCAGTTAAATAGGTGAGCCAATATGATGTACTTTTTAAGCACCACACTAAATCTATAGATCCTCTCTTTTTTCTCTTTTATCTAAATCATCCTATAAGAAATCCACAGCCACTCTGATTGTCTCCTTTCCTGACAGGCATTCTGGAAAACTGGTCAGAGAAGGCAAGATGCTGAAAACCAGGCTACCTTCAGAGAAGATCTTGACACGGTCATCTGTCTTTACATACGTAATAAATTTTCTAACAGCTGGCTCCCAAATAAAATTATATCAGACAAAAAACTTAGGAGAACTGTGGCTTTGGGTTTTGGTGGAAGATAGGGTGAGGAGTGTCTTCTTACACCAGCCACTAGGCATTGCAACTTTTTTCTGGTTTTCTGGTGAACTTTTCACATGGTTCTAATGATAGGTCATAACTACTTTGTTGAATGTTTCAGTGACAGTAAACACAGAAAAAAATAATTGTCTCGAATACATTGTTACTTAAAGATCTCTCTCTAGTTTAGGAAAATTGTGGTTAAAAACTGTGGCATTTGGATGACCTCCCTTTTTCTGTTCTCCAGCTAATACTAACACTCAAATGTAGTATAAATAAAGGCAAACATTAGTGATAATAAACTCTCAAACTCAGTCACTGGTTTGTTTATAGCTAGGTTGGTACTTGAGGGATCCAGTGCAATTTAAAAGGCAATAAATTGAAACAAACTCACTCGTTTTGGAGGCTGTTTATGAACCCTTTTAATTTGGTGTCATATTTATTTGGGGAGAATTAGATTATCCTATTCATTAGATCCTGGGGCCAGTGATGAATGGAACAACATTCCACATCAATGGCATTAATTGAATCCTCGCAAGCACAGATAATACCCCTGCAGGAAACAGGAGAAGATGGAAAAGTTCTCCAAAGTAGGTCTGCAAATACTGCAGGGATGAGGGAGCACTACTGGACAGCCAAGACAGTTGGCAGCAGTTGAATGCTTTTCATTTTTTTTTGTGAGACTACTAAAGGAGTCTTGGGGCATGCAGTTAAAATTGATCTCTGTGGTGCTTTGGGCACCACGTGTCTGACACAAACAAGGAGGGAGTACAGGTCTCCTGAGCTGCAGGCTTCTGCCACAGCTAAAGGTTTTGCCTCCAGGGAAATCCATTTCAGAGGGAAACCTAATCAAAAAGACTGACAGGCCTTGCAGCAAAACTGATTTAAAGCTTGGATTTGTAAAAATACCCAGATGATTTTCTCCTAGCTCATCAATAATAAATGCTTGGGTCTGTTGAGGATTTCTCAGAAATGTGTCATTCTTCCAGGAAGCGTGTCCTATTGATAGAGCCATAAGCCACTGCCAATTAATCAGGGCATAATGCAGTGTTCAAAAATGAGCATGAGCTTTTCATGCCAGTCCTCTTTGATTCATGCCTCCACTGTGATTCATGCCAGTCCTCTTTCAGATGAGCAGCTGGTTTTTTATGAGCAAATCATTTTATTCTTCATGAAAGGTGAAAATCAGCCTAAGACATTGATGAGTTTTGGTGCAAAGAGAGTAGAGACTTCATCAAAATCTCAATTTCTTTCTTGCTTTCTATGGAAGAAACTTTGCTCTCTCACATCTCAGTGGCACAAAGCAGTGAACAGTTGCAAACTAGGTTGAAGTGACAGTGCCCTGGGTGTATGGGTTTCCCCCCCCAAGACCCCTGATATTACTTATGAAGTCCCTGTATTACTGATGGATTCTTCCCATCGCTGATGTGCTTCCAGTCAGCAGGCAAGGAGAGGTGTTCTCAGCACTATGTACACCTGGATGGTTTTCCTGGGAAATTCTTCAGGAGCAGGTGTTGGAGGGATTTTTCCTAAATGTTCTGATCACATGGCCCAAACACTCTTGCTGGTAAAAAGAGCAGCAGGGCAGCACATGTCAGGAATAGTGATTACTCATGCTTTTAAAAAGGAGGTACCAGAATGGGCCACTGGGAATAGTGGTGACTGAGCTCTCCCACAGCATGGCCTCTGCCACGGCCAGAGGGCTGGAGGGCAGTAAGTAGTACCTCATTTTATTCAAGCAGAAACACAGGGGAGTGACCGGTGCAGGGTCAGCAGTGGGACAGCAGGGATTAGGATGCAGTTCATCAGGGCCCCAGATAAATCACCCACTTTACCTCACGTCTTCTCACTGCTTGTGCTGGGCAATTTTTTTATTTTTTTTTTGACCTGTACTCTCAATACTGCCGTCCTAAAAAAGTGCTCTCAGCCAAGGTCTCAAAGAGGTTAAGGCAGTAATATCCAGAGAGGGAGTAACGGGCATCTATAAAACTAACCATTTCAGAGCACTAATTTCATCAGCAAGCTAATTGGAAATATTGTGTCTAAGAACATTTCCAGCCATCTGCAGGAAGGGAATGTCACAGTGCTTGAAAGGCATCTTGTATTTATGATTGTGTCTTGCTGATACATAAATCTGGTGCAGAGAGTTTTGGATGTCATTATGATAATCATGCAGAAGAAACATACCTTTCTTGGGAGGTATTTACTTGGAGGCATTTACACACCACTTTTATTGTGGTATCTGAGTAATTCCTTGTGTGTATAAATCTGCTACATTTCATCTCTGATTTTGAGTATAGAACTGAGTGAATACAGAGAATATCACTAATCCCTACGGCAGGACTTGGCTGTGCCTGCTGTCACACAGTAAAACTGTGATTCTGCAAGGACCTACATTCTTCTGGGTCCAAGGCTGATACTCTGCCAAATGAATTTCTCTCTTATTATGGACCCAGATAAATATTTATGGTCTCAAACCACTTTCATCAGACTCAGTTCTGAGGTGATCTGAGTGTCAAAGGGACCAAGAAAGGGTGTGTTTCTGTGTCTTGTTCTGAGTAAGAGCAGCAGCAATGTCAGCAAAGTGGAAGTTTGAGTTGTCCCTTTGCTCTCTGTATTCTTTGTAAGTTGAAATTTTCCCTTCCTAGAGCTGGAGATTATGACAGGCACCAAATCTGCTCAGCTGGAAGGTAAATATTTTTTTTATAAAATATATAGGTTAAGATTCACTGTGTGTTTCAACTTAATTTGATTTTGGATGCTCCCTGAAACAAGCAATGATGTTTGAGTTCTAAAGGAACTTGCCACCCATTGGATAGACAATTTGCCTTTCAGTCTACTTGGAATCAGCTCTTGATGTTTGTTGCTCCCTGGAAACCGAGTTTTGATGTTTTGACTGTTTCACATAACTCAAAACCATCTGTATTTGTAACCAATGCTTTTCAGGGATTTGCATGTAGTGTATAAATAAATTTATTGCACTTACCTTTTTCTTCCTGTGCAAGAGTGACTTGTAAGGACCTGACATATGAAACTACCTGATGAGGTGGGAATGCAATAACCTGCAAGCTCTCCCTTCCACTTACCTGTTAAATAGCTATATGTCTGCTTAAAGGCTGCAGATCTTGTGCATTGCTAGACAAGGAACTTGAAATCTGACACCAGCACAGGTCCTACTTTGCAAGAGTCAGCAGCCTTTCAAAGAGCACCCAAAATTATTTTTAAAAATACTTGTTTGTGAGTCAGTTTAATGAAGGACATTGTCCCACTAATCCCTGTTATAACACTTATGACACTTCCCTCACCTGATGATCAGGAAGGTATCATATTGTGAAGTCTTAAAAATTTGTGCTGAGACCGATGTCTTACCAAGCTTAACATTTCTGTCTTGAAGATGCGGTGAAGTTATTACATCCAGGCTTAAGGCTAAATAATCCCAGGGGTCAAGACTGAACTTGCAATGTAGTTCTTAAAATATTACCCATTTCTATAATAAACCAGTTGAAAAAAGCACACTTCTAGTTCTTGATAACTTTAGCATACAGCTATGAGACCTTGATGTTGTGTGTGAAGGGAATAGAAACCTTACCCCAGAAATAGCTCACTTTAGGAGCATTTATTAACATAACAGTCTGGGCTCCAGTCCTGGTAGACAATTTGTCTGGACAGATTCAATGCTAGCACTGACCACCATGGATTTGTCAAAGTTGTCTTGGATTTCTGGGGTCCAGTTAACATGTTTTTGAGATCATAACCTATGGTTGGAGCAGAGAGCTGCACAAAAGTTTCTTCTCCCATTGACTTTATTAAGAGGTGTAGCAGCTAAGGACCTCCAATAAATAAATGTACATGTATCAGTGCTTTTCATAGTAAATAGGCAGAAGTAGATGCTGAATCACAGAATTTTGAAGGGACATGGTTGGATCTCTCATTGCAAACTCTGGCAGCTCACTACCTGGGTCCTGCTTTTCCTAGAGTCTGTGTTTTGCCTGCCTTATAAACATAATGCAACACAACATCTGTACTTTGAAAAGCCTAAAGGATTTTCATGTGAATATGAAGACACAGTCCTAGAAGTATTTTCCCACTTTGCAGGCTTGACCATGCTCTGAGAGCTGAGCCTCTTTTATGGTTTAGGACAGAGGCTGGATGGTTGTGCAGTATGAAGTCTGCTTCTCCTGCTCTGGCACAGGCACAGGCTATGTGATCAGAAGATGTTGCTCTTACTTGGGGACACCAGAAGGGTTTTTTACCACTGATGTATTAATTAAGGCTGTCTTAGAGTTGCAGTTGAGAGATTGGTGATACTGGTGATGTACCAGCTGGGACGAGATCATAAATTCTGTAAGTCTGTTACCCCTCACAGCACGCAGTCACTCAGTCTCCACGAGCAGAAGAGCAGAACACAAAGCTTTGCCACCTGGCTTAGCACCACAACTCTCAAAATCTGAACCCAGCTCACTGAGAAAAAGAAACCAGAAAGCTGAGTTCATGTAGGCTGAGGTCCTAATTCAGAGAGGAAGTTTCTTCTAGTTTTTTATGCCCCTTCCCAAGACAACCACTGTAATAATAGTATTTCTGTCAGCAGCAGGAGGAGCAGGGCTCAATTTTCCAAAGGTGTATGAAGCAGGAAAATTTACCTCAAATCATGAAGCTTTTACAGTTTAACAGAAGACCTACTAAAAAAACAAGCATTATCTTTTCTGGTGTAATAATGAAAATTTTAGCTTCTGTCTATACTAAAAGAGTGCTATTTATAGCTATAAATTATATTGCTATAGGAGCAAACAAACTTTGACCTTTATGCTGTGAGACAAAACACTGGAGAAAAAAACCAGCAGATTCACCTGATTAGTGGACAGCATTCTTAAGCTTAATTCAAAATTATGAGGTTCCTTTGAAAATGAAATCCTGAGTAAATGATAAATTCTCAGCAGTCATGGAATCACTTAGCAATTAAAATCTAAGTGGAACAGTGAAAAAGGACCACAGTTTTATACCCAAGAGCATGGGTAATTTGTAACACAGATGCACTTGGTGTTTGTAGAAAAAAACAACCTGCTTGTTTGTGCCTGAGCTCACACTTTAGGATTCTTCAGTGAAATGAAGAATGAAGTAACCTGCTCACTAAATGTGATGCACAATGATTCAAAACTGCCAAGACCTGGATGGGGATGGAGCTTTGGCCCAGCTACCCCCGGGATAATGAAATAGCAGAGTTTGAAGAAGGGAACCCTTTTTTATCGACTCTGATGGTGCTCTGCTGCTTTAGAGCAGCTAAACATCTGCTTTTAATTTAACCAGATGTTAATTCCCTTAGGCAAGTCCTTGCTGCCTGGAAATAGGCTTTTTTTTACACAAAACACTCTTCCAGCCTCCCCTGCTGGGGTAGCTCCACTTCATCTGCCAACCTTTGCCCTACATTCAGTATTTTTACGAGGTTTTATTACTGCTTGCAAAAAATTTCACCACGTTTCACCGAAAGTAGCTTTTCAGGAACACTGATTGCAGTTTAAAGTGGACACCTGGGTATAAAATCACCACCTGAGGATCAAGCCATGGAATGAGCTAACTTTGTGCTATGCTGTCTAAGATGACTGATTTAGGGATGGTGGGGGGGACCCAGAAGACTTGTCCTTGTCCTTGGTTTTTCCTATTTAAGGAACTGGACATGACTGGATGACAGGTCAGTTGTTTGGGAAGATTAGTCTGAAAAGAAGCAGAGATAGTTGCTACATATAAACTAGTCTAGCCTTTGCTCCTGAAGTGCATTCCCCACAGTGTTACTATTGTTGGAGATCTAACTAGAAGTCCTTTGATGTGTTGTTAATGTTCTTTTGTTCTTTTAGTTTGTTTTGGTTATTTTTGTTTGGTTAGTTTAGGTTGGTTGGTTGGTTGGCTGGTTGGTTGGTTGGGTTTTTTGTTGGGGTCTTTTCTTGGGTTTTTGGGACTTTTTTGGTTTGGGGTTTTTGGGGTTTTTTTGGTTGGTTGGTTGGTTGGTTTTTTGTTTAGGCTGGTTTTGGGGTTTTTTAGTACTTTATACTGAGACATTTGTTACTTGTAGAATTATTTGTCTTGTGATCTGGAAGCAACAAGGTGTATTTCTAGTTAAAAATAAAAATTTTCTGCTTTTACCTGAAGGGAACAGGAAGTGACTGTTGTGCACTTGTGAACTGCCTGAAGACTTACGTTAGCTCCTTAAAAATGCCTTATTTTAGTTCCTAAGCCTAGGCTAATGATATCCTGGGGAATCTTGCCTGCAGTATCTTCTGCAAATGCATTAATTTTTCCTCTGTACTATGTCACTGAAGGACGTATTAAGGCATGGAGAGTTAGGGACTTGGAGGCTAGAATAAAGGAAGGAGAGTTCAAGCAAGGCTGGAATTGAGATTGCAGCAGTCAGTCAGATAAAACAACCACCTGGCAGCAGAGCACAGGACTTTAGGAGCTGGTCTACATCCATCATCTGCTACAGCACCAGGTAAGTTTGTACTGGCTCACCAGGCTTTCATTCTGAAAGGTTAACATGGTTAGAAGGTACCTCAATGAAAGCCTTTCAGTTTCAAGTCCAGACTTAGCTTGTTTTCATCTTAACGTTGTCCTTTTACCTCAACTGCTTTTTCTTTCTAATTTAATTTGCCTGATGCAGGTACAAATGTCAATTGCATCCTGAGCAGTGAAGCTCTTTTAATCATTTTTGGGATATGGACCTGCTGTTCCTCTGGTCCTAGTAATCTTACTTTGCACCCTGTTCTGTTTTCTGTAGGTATTTCTTCAATGTGGGTCTCTGTGTTCTGCCTTATGTCCTTGTATGGAGTCGCTCTTGGCAGTAATTGCAATTAAGTTGCTCTACAACACATCCTGGAGTTGTATTTGCACTTCTGAGAACGGACTTGTGTTGGGAGCTCACTGTAATGCTGAGAGGACAACACTGTCATCATCGTCCAGCAGCACCAGTAACCCCCATTTCCTCCAAAGGGCGCTATTGTATTTTACCATCAGAAGCATCACAGATGGGCATCTCTCCTGATACTGTGGGGAGCAGCACCTCAGTGCAGCTTGTGCTCTTGCATTACACATACTCCACAGTTTATGCAAAAATCAGATTCTGCTCCTCTACCTTATGGTGTATAACTTAAAAACTCTACATCCACACAATATTGAACTAATATTGAAAAATTAATAACATAATATCTCTGTAACCCTGAAATGCTCAGACATAACAATGGCAGGACAAGAAGGAAAGATGTAGGGAGTTGTTTTATGTGCACTCTTAAATGATGGTTTGTGGTGGACTTCACCAATTTTCCTATTCAGTGATAACTTACCTTGTGCTGATGACTGCTATCATTTATATTCATTCAGTATTGTCAGCTGACACTCAGAGGTATTTCATGTTAACTCCTTGTTTCTGCTCTTTCATCATTAGGAGGCCAAAAAGAGGGTAATTTTAATAAATAAATATATTTGTTTCTATTTGTTTATCCAACTCATTACTTACTGAGAGTTGCTCAACATCTTCTCTACAGTGCTGTGTAGGACAAACTAAAAAAAATGAGGTTTTCCTACTCTATTGCGATCAAGAGAGGAACTAAGCCAGACGAATACAATTAAGCAAGCTGGAGCATGAACAGCATCCAAAACACACAATTGGAATTCCCTCTGGCACAGTAGCCCTCAAAAAACATGCCATACATTTGCAATAACCACAGAGGGTCAGGAGCTCAGCTTTACATCTCGTTGGAGAAATCTGATTTTTCACACTAGTACTTCTAACAGATTCTATTTGGCTTCTTTTCTGCACTCTCCTTGGTATTTTAAGTTGATAAAAATTCCATTTTGGTACTATAGGAATTAGTTGTTTTGTTTTTTTTTCAGAACTTAGAAGGCAAAAGTTCAGTGTGGGGCACTTTTCCTCCCTTTAGTATGGAGCTTAAATATTTGTTAGAAGTTTCTATAAAACACCCTCTTTGGTGAACTTGTGATAATGGGAAGCAATTGTAAATACTGCAGCAATTCTGCTAAGATCAGTCAAAATGCTTCATCCAAATTGCACGCTAAGTACCTTCTGCTTTGTCATAACATTGTCTGCTTGGGTCAGAATGGGGCAGAATTTTTCATTTTCCTGCTCTGAAAGCCTGTCGAGTTCTACTGCACATTGTTAAACAGATGTTGTGTTTCAATACTGGATAAAGTGGTTCCTGTAAATAAGGCTTGCAAAATACTTTCTGTCTGAACAGAACTATGGGCCAGTTTTTATTACATGCTATTATTATAATTATAGGATCTTTTGCTTAATCAGGATGTGCTTAATTAGGATAGCCATTTAATTGGGACATCTCCCAAGGAACCAGTTTAGCTTAATGTTATTAGTACTATCTAATCAGGGCAGCTTAGGAAAAAATTTGCTTTTAAAAAATAGGACCCCAGCAAAAGAAAAGATAACCTGGTGTTTCGCTGGTCCAATGCCTCCAGTCCATTACTCAAAGAACTGCAGGGATGGTCTCCCCAGAGTGACAAAAGACAAGCACAATCCTTCTGTTATGAAAGTGTCAGACATGACCTTCACTCTACTGTTGGCTGCCATCTCCTTATACCAGAATACCCTGGCAAGTGAGACCCATGAGCTTCATATTGTACCCAACAGGAAAAAAAGTCTGCCAGATATAAATGGCAAAATGGAAAATGCTGCCACATGTTTAATCTTGAATGTATTTGCAAGGAGATGAAGTAAAGCAACAAGTAACAGGTTGTGAAAGGAGAGTTGCTAAAACCAGAGTATGCTAATAAAACCATTGGTCATTGAGGTGTTTTATTCATATTTTAGTAAAAATAATCCCTCTGTTCTATCTTAAGTTTTGGAATTAGTATCATTGTGGTTATACATTCAGCACTGTCCAATGAGATACAAAACAAAAATGTTTTAAGGAAACAGAATCATGCAAGTTAGGTTCAATAAGGTCAAAGGCTGTGTATTCGGTAATAAAATTTTAAACTCCACAGTTGTGAGCAAGCTAGTGTGATCCTTGACGGGCAGAAGCAGAACTAGGGGTGAATTTTCAATATCAAATACTGGTGAGAAACTTGGACTGAAAGAAAACAAAGTAGTGGACAGACTTCCAGTAGGTCTAAACCTGTCACATCCCATTGCAATGTCTGCAGACATTGCAATTGCTGCTGGTTGCCATGTGCTGAAGATTTTAGCTTAAGATAGGGAGATGAAGCAGCAATACAATTTGCCTGTGCATGATGGCAGCACTGGAACAGAGAAGTGGAGTTTCCATCCATGGAGATATTAAAACCCCATCTGAACATAGTCCTGAGTATCTTGTTTGTGGCAACCCTGCTTGAGCTCAGGTGTTGGACAAGGTAGCATCAAGAGGTCCCTTCCATCTTCAGCTGCTCTGTGTTTCTGTGAAGTTTCTGATCACAGTCCCCTCAGTATAGGTAAAGTACAAATCCAGGCACTGTGGGTTTAGTTAGGCAGAATGTTTTCCTTGGTGGTAAAGCCCATCTAAGAAATCCCAGTCCCCAACATTCCCCTATGCTTTTTTTTCCCATGTATAAAGTCACTGTCTCTATTTGTGATGATAAAATTCTTTAAATAAAGATAAAATTCTAGGGTCATAGCATTAACTGGATCAATGATAAGACAAAGTTAAAAATAAAAAATCCAGGGTTTTAATTTTTTAAAATCTTATTTTTAAATGCATGTCAGTTCAGCTCCGCAATTCCCAGCTATGCTGGGATGTACTGTCACAGCCCACAGGATGATGAACAAGCGAGTACAGGGAAAGCTGAGACGACACCAGCATGATGCCTAGATCCATCATGTATAATTGCACACTGATTTATGCTGTCTCTTGCAGGGAGAAGGACTATATGTAATCTGATATTAACTAACTGAAAAAATCGGACCTCTGTCTTCAGCTCACTGTACATATTGGGTGCACTTCTCATGGAGACAGAGCATACAAAACCTTTGCTTTCTTTAGGTGCAGCTGAGGAGGTCTAATGGTTAACCAAATAAGAATTAAAATGGCATGAAAGCATATATATCAACTTCTGCACAGGTAGGTGTTCCTCAGGGAATGTGTGGTTCATTAGTACTACAGAGCCTGCAAGAAATAAACTCATTCAAACTAAGTTAATTATAAAATCAAGTGAGTCCCCAAGAAGGGGAATCATTTTAATTGTTCCAGTTGTGTGACTGCCCCTACTTATTCAGGTCACCTTGTACATCCCCATCTCCATTCCAGTGCTCTTACTCCAGAGTCTATTCTGGATTGAACGTGCTGGAGCTGCGGTTTTCAGAGATTTAGGTATGGTCAAGGTGGAAGTGGATTATTGATTGGTGTCCTGGTGTAGGACTGGGTTCAACAGCTGCTCAGGTACAAGCTCCCTGTGTGACTTCAGCATGTCACCTTGGAGCTGAATTTAATATTAGATTTAGAAGGAGCTTGAACATCTGTGCTCCAAAAAAGGATCCTCAAAGCTCTGCCTAACCTTAGACCTCTGCCTTGTGTCACTTCCCTCTGAAATCCTGCTCTGACCATGCGGGAATACTCTTAGTTTTGTCAACACTGATGAACTCTTCACATTCCCAGTCCCTGCTGCTGCCTGCAGAATGGGAGCTGCCCAGCCTGTGCCTCCCAAAACCTTCCCTATCAGATGTGCACGAGCTTGGGCAAGGCCATGTCCTTCCCTGGCACTCTTGTTGGACTGCTGAGTAGCTGATGTATGGGCAGTGCTCTAAGACCCCTCCTCAATTCCGTGCACAGCTTCTGCAGCAGCAGAAAGCTGTATTTGTACAGTTTTCTAGGTGTGCAAATATCCTAGGTGAGCAAAATTATCTGCCTGCACATTCGGGGCTCTGAAAAGAGAAAGGTGTAGGCCTACTTAATTTGTTAGTGTATTCTGTTGTCAAAATTAGTTATCTGCACGTCCCTACTGTCTTGTGTGGCAAAAGTTTGGTGTGTGGCTGTGTCTGCACAGTGAGTGTGTGTGGACACCCGTGGCCGTCCTTGTGGCATGTAGGAAAACATCCAGTGGTGCCCAAGCTCATGTGCTCCTGCAGGTGGAAATTAAGAGTAGTTGCCTACACTTAATTTCGGTGTATCATCATGGCACTGGGAGGCCTGGAGTTTATTGTAGGAGATGCTGCTGGCAGTTATTTACAATTGAAGCATATTAACAGAGGATGCAACACAGACATTCTTTCCTAACAAAGCAGTGATTTGTAAACCTCTATTAAAACAGTTGACAGTGTTTTCCTGAGTAGATATTATAAATGCTATTAAAAAAAAAAAAAAGTTTGATAAAGAATGGATGTTCCTGGAAGCTAGTACCACTTATTGACCCTATACCTCTTAGTAATTTTTATTTGGTTATAAAAGGATATATTAAACAGTGTTTGCTCTTAGTATAAAATAGGAGATTGCTGCTGATAAGTATGCTTAAAATAAGCATCAGAGCAGTTATTTTCATTCCCTACCTTTAATAACAGACTACACAGACAAAAGTGAATGCAGCCAGTCAAGCTGATGGCTGAATCATAGCAACAGCATCCATTGATTTGTTTCCAAGTCTAAAAAAAACTGATAAAGACTTTGCATGATCTCCTAGATACAAGGGGGTTATGGTTAATGTCTTAAACCTGTCCTTTAAGCTCAAATACTCTCTGTGTGCTCGGATGTCAACTACTCTCTCTTTCAGGTGAATTCTATTTATAAAATTTAATCCTGAGTTAAGCTGGCTGAAACAGAGGCACGTTCCTTCTTATTAAACTAAAGAGAAGCTATCAGCAGTTCAGAATTACCCCAAGCCATACCATTTACCAGTCACAACAGTGTGCTCATGTGTGCTTTGCAGTGTTTATCGTTACTGTTCCTTTTTGTTCTTGCTAGTGAAACTAATGTGTTGACCTAGGAAGTACTGCACAGTAGGAAATTTAACACCAAACCACTCTTACTCCTCACATAATTTGAAGTAAACAAATTTTTAGCTGCATTCAACCTGTTTGTAAAATGAGTGACTATTTTTTGTCCTTGTTAGTTGTTGTTTGAAATTTTTCAAAATAAAAAACCAATTTTCTTAAGGACTTATTTTAAAAATGCACTGCATACATTTGTTCCAAGACCCAGGTCCTGAGAAATTGTGTGTTTATGATAGATCTTACATATATTTTTATCCGGGAATGCTTTGCATATTGTTGTTCTAACCAGTTGTGGTTTGTGGAAAATTGATCAGTGAAAATGTTATGAAGCAGAAAACCTCAAATTGTCTTCACTTAAACCTTAACCTTCGCAAATGTGTAATGTAAAATATTCATTTTGCACTGCAAATAATTGAGCATGTGCTGGATCAGGGGTTTGTTTGCAAATACTTTGCCTGTTGCTCTGAATACAGGTAGAACACTTTCTTTTGTTCCAGCCAAGTAATTCCTTGCTTCCTTCCCACAAACTATAGGATAGCTCTTATTTAGGAGTGTCTGTAGGCATCTCACCCAGATGCTGAATGCAGCTACAATGCCATGAAGCTTTTCCTTGCAGTGCATGGAAAACGCATTAATCCTATCAAGACCCACCTTTCACAGACTATTTCTGAGGAGCTGTAGTAGCAGTTGGTGGGTTTAACAGGAGCCCTTTTTGTCAGCTCAAGGCGAAGAGCTTGCCTGGAGTGAGGCTGTGCGTGCCTGGGTGTTGTGTCACAGGCCGTGTGGGGTTTCTGCGGTGCCTTGTGGAAATAAATGTGGGTTATTATGAAAGGGCATTGCGCAACTGGGGGCCGTGTGGCTGCATCTCCCTGGTGGATTTCAGCACACACTGAGTTTTAAATGGGGCTGGTGGTATCGGATCGTTTCACCAGCTTTGAAAACCTTTACCACAGTGCTAGCCAGCTTTGCTATTTTTATAGCCTGGGAGCCCTCCCTGGAGGGCACATGTGCGTTATGCTCCTGAAGCAGTTTGTATATTTGTAATTTTAAACAAAAGCCTTTGCTTGACTGTGGAAATTCCTTTGAGTTTAACATACATGCTGAGGAGACCATAACTTTTCTGTGTTTTTCAGCTCTCTGCTGTGAATGCAGGGTCTTTCAGAAAGTGCTTACATTGGTCTTTAGGACATCAGGAACTTTTCTACAATCTATCTTTAATATAAAAGTGAATGTAATTAATTTTAGTCATTAAGTAAGCCTATCAACCAGATGAATCAATGCTCATTAGCTTACTAAAGGCATAGCATCAGACAAGTGCATTTTACATGCAATCACCTTGTAGAAATGGAATCAAGACAAATACTTATGAATGATGAAGTAATATTAGCCCACTAGCTGCTAGTGAGGAGGATTCAAATTCACACAGACTGGATAAGGGACATAGTCATTAATGAACTGAAGTTACTATAGTCAAAGGACAGAATTTTTTATCTGGGAGTTCAAGAACAAAACCTAGTCCTATTTACAGTGCAAGTTCAATGATCACTATTACCATACCTTTTGACTGAAAATCCATCTTTCTGCTGTCAGCTTGCATTTTGTAATATTCCACTAGAAGTACTTATTCATATTATTATTATTGTGCCATCATTTTATGCGTATTATGGCTATTTTTGTAGCATTATATCTGGAAATCTGTGTTCCATTTTCTATTGAAAGAAATACTTTCTTATCGTATGTGATGAATACTACAGCACCATTTAACTGAGTGTTGTTTTACAAAGGAGGGGAGGGTCTCAGCAACTAAAGTTCTATTAAAAAAAACCAAACAAAACCCAAAAGGTAGACATCTCTGAAATTAAATTTTAACACAGGTTTCCATCATAAAATCTCTGTGCTGCTACTGGGCTTCATATAAGCATTTGTTGGAAGGTCAACAAAATAATTCTAAGGCTTAATGAGCATTGTCTGCCAGGAAAGGCATAATACAGAAGTATAAATCTCAGGCTTATTCTACTTATGACTTCCTGAGTTAAAGAAGTGACTTTATAGAGAAAACTGAGAAAGGAAGGGAAGATCATTAAAGCTCTGTGGATTTTGATGCTCATATAATATAAACCCAGATTACACATTGTGCTAAGCATCAACAATTTACTTTGAAAGCAATACTGGTATGAAAATCAGGCCAGTGATTGATCAAAAAGAAACTTGAAGTAAAAATCTGTTGAATGTCCCACATTGGTTTTTATCCCAGCAGCGTCAGTTCTTTTCTGACTGTGGTTCTGGTCAGGGTTCAGGACACTGTGCCACATAGGACCCAGCTTTCTGTGCAATCTGAAAAGTCTGTGAAGATTTGAGTTCTGGCATCAGAAGATTCCAATATTCCATGTTGAATTTTTGGTACCTACCTGTCCTCCATTGTTGGCTGCACTGCCCCGTTGTCTTTTGGAATAATGTGTCAAATTTTTAATCCTTCACATAGCAGTGGCTCTTATCACATCATACACTGGTTTTCTCTTGATAAACATCAGTTGAGGATTAAATCTTATGTATTTTATACTTTGAAGAGTATTACATCATTTTACAGAAGCAGGCACAGAGAAGGGACACAGACAATATTACTTTATTTGTTATTATGAGATTCCCTTTAGTGTGCTACTAATATCACAGAAATAAGTTGTTCTCTTGCTCTGAAAAACTTACTGTCTTCTTATAATGTGTCACAAGAGGCAAGATTATGAAAAACCTTTTTAAAAAATGGCAGTGTAAGGTCTTGAAATTGTAAGAACTCATGATTTGCACAACTCCTGCCTATTTCTCCGACATTGTTTTTGGCACTCAGTAGCAGAACTTTATATCCAAAACCATCACTGTATACAATGAACCCAAAAATGCTCAATGCTTCTTACACATTAACAGAATCTGTAATTGACAGATGGATAAGAGGTATGTAAGCTATTTTCTGTTCTGTTACCTTCCACTAGGACCAAAGAAACCTCGCCTCCCTTGGCTGAATGAAGCCTCAAAGTGACAAATAAAATGGTTCTTTCAACCCATGCAGCCATAATTGCACCCAGCCTTGTGGTGCAAAGAGAGCAGCAAAGAGTTGCTACAACAGTTCTTAAAAACTAGCAGGGTAGTATCCTCTATTGCATTTGTGCACAGCAGCATAAACCCTAGTGTATGCACAGAATGAAGAATTGTCACGGGCACCTTTCCCGTTACATATTCAGTCCTTTGGTACCTAGTTATATTTATTTTTCTGTGGTTTCTTTAAAGTTTATTTAGCTACTCAGGAAGTTCTAGAGATGGAAAAACATGTATCTCAGGATGTTAAGTAGATGGATAGACTGCAGCTGGCTGGGAGTTCTGAGGATCTGCATTTTTGCAGTTAGATGTATGGGTGCAGTTTGGTGCCTTTTAGTGTTTAAATCCTGTAGTTTATCCAGCCCAAAGTCAGTTAGCAATAAACAGTAGTTGACTCCAAACCTGACACTTTGCTTAACCACAAGAGGAAGATAACATCCGTTTGTGTTTGTCAGTGTTAGTGTAAAGTTGGATCTGCTTGCTTTATGTGTCTACTTGTGTTCATGGAAACAAATGGCCACGTGAATTACAGTTAAACAGAGTGTCAGATCTCGCTCATATTTCTGCCCTTTGCAGGAAGAACTCGGATCTGATGCACAATGCCAGTGCCTAGCTCTAGTGGCACGTCTCTGATATACTGTAAGTGCTTCACCACATGCTTGCTCTTACAACTAGCGACAAGGACAGGTTCTTGGAAGTGCAAATGCTAAAGGTAATTGTGTTTCCACTTCAGACACTGGTGCTTGGGAAGTTATATACATTAAGACCATGGAGCAGGTAATTTTCTGCATTCGTGTTTAGCAGAGTATTCCTAGAATAAATTTACAGACCCCTTAGCTAGCTAAATGCTGGAATTCTAACAAGTGCGGAAAAACCAGGCAGAATTACTCAATTGCTTAAATTGATTCAAAATGCAGAATAATGACAAAGTTGAAACAGTATTTAAGCCCTGAAGTAATATAGCACAGTTTTGATACAACACGCGGATTAGGAGGAGCTACTGTATTTTGTGCTGCTCAGCATCCCACAGTGGTTTTGGCTACAGTAGCAAATTTCAAGACACATCTAAGATAAAGAGTCCTCTTGTTCTGTGTTTCTAGTAGACTCAATGTCCAGTCTAGAAATCATGTTGCATGCAAACCAATCAAGAGGAAGGACAGCTTCTCAGCATAGCATAGCAAGTAACAAAGGAGAGAGAGGGGGAAAAAAAAAACCAACAAAAAAACCAACCAAACAAAAAAACCAACCTGGAATCCATTTGAAAAAAGCAAAATTATTTTGCCATATAGTTGAAGAAGATACACAAGGTAATCACACAGGAAGTCTCTCACTAAGATATACAGGTTCTGGCCAGAATTACAGGGGTGGCTGCAGCAAAAAAGTTTCTCCTGTAAGATTCTGCACACAAGAATTCAAGGGCAAACTTACTGATGTCTCTTGCTGCCTTATAACACAGGGTTTAGCTCTTGTCCTCAAATATTCTGCTCAGCATCCTTCTTCCAGTCAGTTCACAGCATGGGAAGAAGTCTTCTCCTCAACTATCTTTATACCAATTTCTCTAATCAGAGCTCTGCCAGCTAAGGAAATTCTAGTTGTTTGCTTAACTATACACTGTATATTTTCAGCTCCATGCAACAAGTAACCACTGCTTATCATAGTGCAATTCATGTTGGAAATTACTCCAGCTGACCACGGAGTCCAGTCTTCTGCTGTTGGTTTAGCAAATCAGGACAGAATATGCTTCAGTATTTATTAGCATTTAATTGTTTGGTCTCCTTTTTGCACTTGCTACCTGTTTTGAATTTGGGGTTGTTTTGGGTTTTTT
>VWZN01017188.1:46636-72102 GCA_013396955.1 Regulus satrapa
AAAAAAGGAACAGTGGAAAGGTTCCACAGAATGCCAGAATTCATATTATGGGTGTTAATTGAAGTAGTGGGGACTGACTGACAGTGGTATCGTATCCCCTTTTGGCTGCCAATCACATTATCTTAGTGAAGCAGATTTGCCCCGTTTAGCCTTACATAACAAAGAAAAGTTTAAATCACTTGGCTATTATTACGGCTTCCCAGGAAAGCAACTCTTAATTAGAAAAGGAAACATGTCACTGGGTTTGCACAGACATCCCACAACAGTGTTAAATCCATAAGGAATTTTGTACAGTGAAAGTTAATGATGGACTCTTCACCTCTTTTCAACTTTGTATTGCAAGAATATTGGGAGAAACTATCTTAGGTCATTGAAAAAGGTATGTGCGATAGAACCTGCATAATTAGGGTACAGAACAACTGGTGTATATTAATGTGCTACAAATCTACAACATAAGGGATGGCATAAATATCCAGGAAAGTTAATTCTTTTTCCCCCTCTCACATCTGCCTGTTTTCAGAGGGAAACCTTTTGGAGCTTATGAAATTCTGTTATGAGTTCATCTACTCTGATTCTGTAGAAAGCAGGGAAGTTTTACAAAAGCATTTACTCCAACTTTTTATTGTCTGGTTAAATTCATAACAACCTTACCAGAGACATGGAGCCAGCTCACAAAGGTAAAATGTGAATAGCAAATCAGCAGACTGGAGAATGGTAGTTAAACCCTGATTTCTTAAGAGCAATGGCCTTTGTGACATGTTTGCTACCCAAGAGAAAAAAAAAATATTTTGACAAAGGTGATCTTTACCAAAGGAAGGGGTGAATCCATAAAACATTGCAATGGGCACCTTAGCAGACAGTCAGTCAGGATATCTGGAGAGTGATATGTTGTGTCCCATCTGAAGCTGCATTAGTCATGTGGGGACCAAGAAATCTCAGAGACTAGAGATAAGGAGGGGTCTTGAGTGACCAGAGGCATCCAGGAAGGTTCTTTCTGTCACACCACAGGGTGGCAGGGAGCACGCTGAACTGCAAAGGCCCCCAAGAAGCTGCCATCTCCCTCTTGAACCCCAAAAGGTTGCAAAGCTTTGCTCAATAGATATAAAGGTTGGGCCTTTTATGACAAGTCAAACAGTCTTCATTTATCAAACCTAATCATCTGCTTTTCTAACAATTACAGGTGATAACTTTAATAAAGAGATGTGAGCTCTTGACAATCTGAAAATAGATAATTTCGAAAAGTCTTACCACTTACTGATGGAGAGAATCACTGCTGTTGGTTCCGTTTCTGTTCTGGAAGAAAGCAGAAATGTTGTAGGAGTGAAGTAAGATCTTCCGTGCCCTAGCAGTCCAGGAGGGAAGCTCTGCTGGCTGTTTCTGTAGGTAATTTGGATGGCATCTCTCTCCCTCTCCCCCACTCTCTCCCGCCCTCTGTCCTTCCCTCCCTTCAACTTAGCCAATGAATTCTGCTTTATGATTATGGCCTGACTTTGAAGTTCTGGCTCCCTCTGCTGTTGCATAAATATACAAATTCTAGGGATACTTGGGAGGAATAACAACTTCAGAAGAGAGCTGCGAAGTATCTGAGGCATAGCATGCCACCCCACTGCACATGAGTGTGATATCAAGTGAAAACAAAGAGACAAAATACAGACATAGAGCCTAATCCTGTTCTCTTCAATGAGGCAAGATTTCTGTAGGGCTCCAAAGAGAATTTTGTCTCGTACTTTAGAGGCCAGTACCAGTTTTCTCAGATTTTCCATTCCATCACAGACAGATGTTGAAGTTTTCTTTTAGAAGGGTGCACACTACAAGTCCTTAGATTGTGAAAGGGGAAGAGGCACACTGTTACTCAGGAAAAGAATTCAGAAATGAAAGAACACTGAGAAAGGTGGAAATAAAGGGGGGAAAGGGATTTGCAGAATTGACAAATTTCTATGATTATTTTTTCCTCGTGTCTTTCTCATCAAAAACCAAGGTAGAAATCAGAGTTGCAAATTTTTCTCTTGCACTGGGAAAATAAACAAACAGAATATTCCCAACAGCTATACCAGAACAACCTAATTTTGGTCTTTATACAAAAATGGCTTTAAGCTATGGTCAGCTACGTAATTAGTCCAGTGTCTAATACTTTTCTGGAGCCTTTCTAAAGTTGTAATAAGCAGTTGTAGAAAATAGGTATTTTTATTTGTAGGTATGTAGTATGAAATCAAATGCTTCAATATCAAAATAAGTGCAAGCTCATATGAACTAAACTAGCAGTGGAAACAGTTTTCCATGTTCTTTTTCTCTCATTTTTTCTGGAAACAACTATTACAAATGTGATCATCTACTTCAGGACCTTAGTGGACAGCTTTCATCATTGGAGAAATAATCAAAACAGTAGTAGGAATATAGGGTATTTTGGCATTTTTCATATCTAATGGTGCAGAGAAGCATAGAACTGGAATATATATAATGAACAGTGTAAGCTGGACAGCTGTCCACAGTTAATGATTTTTAAATCAGGGGCTGCTTCTTCTTATTTTGTGTTACTTTTTGGGTTTTTTTCCCAACCTCCTTTTTAGAGGCCTTATTTACCAACAGTTTGAACCCAAGCATTTCCCCCTCACTCAGGCACCTCTGAAGGAGACGAGCCATGCGATCTGGCGATGGAAAGGACATGCAGGCAGTGCTCAGGATGAGAAAGCATTAGCCCACACAGATCTTGAGCTTCTGGCCAGCTTTACAGGAAGCAGAAGATTCTTCCTATCTTACTGGAGACAGAGAAGCTGAAATTATTTGCTTGGCTGGCCTGTACACTTCTGTTTCTCCCTTAATTTATTTATTGTATGTTTATTTGTACTGCTGTTCAAAGAATTAAAGAAAGGGGAGGAAAACCATTAGGAAACAGACAGGCCTTTTTCCTGAGGGATATTTGGATTTGTGAAGCTGTTCTGTTCCCCTCAGCTGCAGCATTCCTTAGCCAGCCTTGCCTCCACACCTTCCAAACATTTAAAGATATATTGCGCCACTTTATTTGCTCAATTCAAACATTTGGGCAGAGCTTGCAGACCAGCAAATAAACATCTGCTCTCTTCTGAAAGTCAGTAGAGAACAGCTGTATCACTGTTCCTGAAATCCTGCTTAGGGCTCTGCTGCCCAGGGATCAGAACATTACTTAGCCACCAGGATCTTGCTATGTCATCTGTGACTTGACAGAATTTTGGGATGAATGTCTCTAGCAAGGTTCTGGCCATTTTGCTGAGGTGAATGGGGCTGCAATAGAGTCCTGTAACACACATGTTCTTTCCACATAGCATCCAAACTGCAGGATGAAAATGGCCACTGTTAATAAGCTGATGTGGGAGCAGCACTTGGGTCGCTCCAACCCTGCAGGCATTCATGGAGCTGGACCTTGCATGCATCAGAAAGCCACTCTGTGCAAGCCAAGAGGTGCAATGGGGCTGGAGCTGCCAAGCAGCAGCTGTCCAGACTGTACAACAGAGGGGACAATACTGCAGTTACCCTGGAGGGAGAACAGCAGCATCAAGACAAAGATACCAGTGAAAATTTCCTCAGATGGGTCTGGGTTCAGCATCTTGATCAAAGGTGTTCTGGTCCTTGAGCTGGCTGATTTGTATCTGGCCATGGTTCACTTCCCAGTGGGGACTATTGAACAATAGTCTGTAGAGAGTGTCTGTGATGATCCCAACCCATTAAGATTTGTGAAATGAATAAGAGTGTTTGTATGAGAGCGCATAATAATGGAAATTCCACATTGGGAAGAAGTGTGGAAGTACTGTAGTCCCAACTATTGCTAGTCAAGTGCTGTCAATGGACCAGCCCCATTTGCTGTTGCTCAGGTATGAGGTAAAGAAACTGTAGCTGGTGTGGCATGGGGCTGTCCTTGTTCCCAGAGAATAATAATCAGCCTTGTTCCCATTCTGCACCCACAGCACATGCTCCTGTTATGAGAAGGCACTGGAGAACTGTCCTACTTGCTCCACAGTTGGATTCCATGGACACAACACATTTCAAGGGGTACAGGTACATGAAGAAATAGCCCTCTCTGCCCTGGCCAGATAATTCCTTCCTGCAAGTGGTTTTGGTGGCAGCAAGGCCTCTACCAACTAACATTCAGTGGCTGCAATTAAGCATTTCCCTCCAGTGACAGGATTGTCACAGCAGTGGGATTGCAGCTGCACTCTGGATGCTTTGAGGGTCTCCTCCAGCATTCTTGTGTCACATCTTCAGCCATATCAGCCTTTCTTGATGGAGCCCTGATAATCAGTCTCCTCCTTTCCTCTGAGCATGGAATTTCAGAGGCCAATTCTGCTACAGCACATTTAGCAAATCTAATTGTGTTCCAGCATCTGGAGTCCTGCTCTCTCTGGCACTGCTAAACAGTGAGCAAACAATAGCCACAAAGAATAGTACTAGGCACTTGATGACAAAAGCATGTGGAGAAAAGGTACCATGGAACAGTACACAGTCCATGTGTATGCTGAGTTTATCAGGGCTACATGGCATCCTTGTAGATATTTCAGAGAAGTTTGGTTTGGTCTCATTTTGTAAGAATCTCTACCTCTTTATGAAGCAGAATTGCTATTTCAACCATTATCAGCCATCTTCAATTTTTTCATAACCTTCATTCCATGGGGGAGCTATAAAACTGATGTATCTTCACAGGAATTTTTCAGAACTGCTTAAATGATGCTCAGAGAAGGAGGCCTGTTACTCTGGGGTCCCTAGACAGGCCCTTATAAGTGAACCTAGCATTTAGAAAGCTGATTGCATGACCCCTTTTTAATATATCTTTATCCTCATTTACCTCCATAGATATATAGACACAAAAACATATATGTATATATTTATATATAACTGGATTCAATCCTCAGATTCATCCTCCTCAAGTAGGGAAGTGAGGACCCCTCTGATGTCTGTTCCTGCCAGACTGGATGGGTCATAGCCAGATGCAGGGATGTCCATGGCACTGGTGCCAAGAAGACACAGGAGCATATCCTCAATTGTTATCAGTTCTAACTGATGCTGAGGCCCAAAGATTTAGGAAGATAAATTGTAGTTCTCATTTTACCTTCTTCCTGGAATCACCCTATTGATTCCCATAGATGTTTGTTTTTCTGATAATTGGTAAGCTGTTTTCCTTATTATGTGCAGGTTTTCTGCTTGCATGTTCTCAGCACCACACTTTAAATAGACCGTGTGATCTGTCTGTTTTCCACAACAGATATTGAAAGAAGTTGTTTGCATCAGATGAAATGTTTAATTGTAATACACTTCAGAAAGGTAGAGGAAAGGCAGATGAAGAAAAGAGGTATGATGTCAGTGTTGAATAAACTGAACACACTCAAATTATTTATCTGGGCCTTTTAAGCTGTACAGCACTCTTTTATAATTGCTCTTAATATTGTATAAATAGATTTTATAGCATATTTCTCATATTAACTGCTTTTATGGACTTTGTACCAGGCACAGTGTAATGCCTGAAGTCTACAGGCTAAACATGATTTATAGTCTAGGTTTCCTATAAAAACAACTTTCACGGGGTTGTTTGTCAGTGAACTTTGATCCAAGCAAGATTATTGCAGGAAATTCTACCCCAGTATGGAAGGCTACAGAGCTATTTATATGGCATTTCTTTGCAGTAGGTTGGACTCTCAGGCATAGGATTACCATTTTTGTAATGTACCAGTCATCTTCTGGAGAATATGTTCTCTTGTGCATCTGCATTAATGGACTGACCCACACAAGGCACCCAGGTGAGGGGAAGCTTTCAAGGGGCTGTTTTTCTACTTTTTTTCATCCCATTCTTCCAGTACACGTGTCACTGGGGGAAATGTCAATAAGTGTAATAGCATAATGAATCCCTGTGTCTGGCAACAATTTGTATAATAACTGTTACTTTAAAAGCTAGATGATTTCCAAATCAATAATTAGATTTACAGATGTTTATAGACACCATGAATTCTTCTGTTTTCAAGGAGACCAGTCAGTGACTACAGTGAATAAATGTATGTGAAAATGTATTTAACTCTGAATCCCAACAGGAAAAAAAGGCTGTGGTAAAGTTTGGTTACAAATATGTGTAAGACAAACCACCTAGTATCAGAAACAAGATAGATATGGCATAATTAGAGCTGTGAAAGGCACTAGGCAAACTCATTTCTCTTCAAGCCATGCTGCTTGTTGCTTTCCTCTAAAGGAGAGATCCAGAGCGTGTTCAGCTTCTGGGGTAGGTGTGAAAGAGGAGAAATTTATCTTGTTGTCTTATCCAACTCCATTGTAGACTTTGCAACTTATCTCAGGATTAGTCTTCTTCACCACTCGGATGGAACAGCTTTTCTTGTGGAAGAGACCAACACAGTTCACCCTATCATACTTCTTGGGGATTACAACCCTGTCATTGAGAAAGGCAAAGAGAAAATCAGCAGCTGAGGCACGGTCAGAGAAGGATACTTACTGAGCTACAGCCATCCTGGAGCAACCATGGATTGACTTGGCCTATATATAACAAGTGGATATATATATATACACTGGTGGGTTATCATAGGAGGGATACAGGTTGTGGCTGTTAACAGATGAAGCAATTTACCAGCTTTTGTTCTTGTTTAAATGCAGCTCTCACAGGTCATTCTTTTAGGGATTAGTGTAAATTCCCACAAAAATTCAAAATACAGAATGATTCTATCTTCCCCATTCAAACTAAAACTTTTTTGATAATAACAAACAATTTAAAGAGTGCTGGATCATCTCAGCATGAATGACTCTCAGCTGGGCATCTTCTCAGCACAGGCCAGCTCCCTTTCTCTTATGGCTGAGAAAAACTGGGAATATTTGCCTCCAAAAGTTCCTTGGATTGTAGTCTTTCTCACAGATTATTTATGAGGCTCTTTCTCCCTCCCCTTAAAAGAAGGGTTTTTCTAGTCTTCCGGGGAGATAATCAGTTCACATCACTGTTCAGGAAGACACAGCTCTCCTTGATGAGTCACTGCCATCCATGAGGCAGAAACACACAAGAAAGCAAATTATCAGCATGTATGTCCTGTTTTGATAAGGAGGAAATGTGGGCTCTTGGCAGCATGGCAGGGATGTTAGAATACCTGAATAGATGCTCGCAGGCATGCCAGTGGTTTGGTGCAGAGCTACAGAAACCCACATGTTCATGTGCTGTGTGTGGGGTGTTTAGGTATCTGGAGACAAGCTGGTGAATAGAAGGAGCAAGAAAACAGGGACTAAAGGGAAAGAGACACCCAGTTAGTGTCTAAATCTAAAGAAGGACTAAGTGATGAGGAAGAGCTGTGTGCTGGGAATACTCTGTATCATTATGTTTCTTCCCCTAAAAGCCTGTGTGGTTGACAAATTATTCTGCTGTTCATAATTAGAGCTAACTGGGAAACAGGAAAAGGAGTTTTGCTCTCATTTCAGTGCATGCTTTCAATGAGGTTCTTTAAGTCTGAATATTTCAATAAGTTTCTGAATAAACAAACAATAATCTGGGTAAACTTACAAGCTGCAGCAAGTCATTGCACCCATCTTACACCTGCACTGGAAACAATCTTCATTCTTCCACACCGCACCAAAAACATAGAGGTTTCTGTCTGAAAGGCACCCTGAATGTACACACCAGAAAATAATAGTCAGTACATCAACAGACATAGACCACGGGGTTATGTTTGTGGATTATTAATCCAAGCACTGATTTCTGTGGAATCACACCAGGGAAGAGCCTGACCCCGTGCTTTGCCACAGAGGTAGCCTGTGTGTGCCTGAGGGATTACACGGCAAGATGAATTGTTGCAACCACATACCAGATGCATATTATTCTTCTATTGCATGAATCTGAAAAATGCCTTAGCTTATGGTTACAGGAGGATATTTCTGCCCTTTCTTATACTGTATACACTGGTTTTAATTTTATTTTCTCATTCCTTCTTCCTTCCCAATTCTTATACCTCATCTTGCACTACTAAACCGAATTTAAACAGCTGTGTTGTCTTTGCTTTGATTTTAGTGTCAGGTGCCCCCTTCAGATTAATCAATGCTGCTTAAAAGTACATAGGTTTTTACCACACACACAAGTACCTCAGTGATGCATCAGCCCAGAGTGTAATTATTGAATCTCTCAGTCCAGAGATGTGTCTGGGTGGGTTGATTCCTGAGCAAGCAGCTGTTTGGATCATTCCTCAGCAAAGAGCATGCTATGCTATTCCAACATTTCTAAGAAAAAGAACCTTTAAACCTCTGAATAAATGTTTCAGGGATGTCTAATATATTTACCATTCTTACCATATTTTCTGGCTGGTCTAAGGTAACAACGAGTAGGAATGCACAGAGTTCTTGAGAAGAGAAGAATCAAGCAAAAAACAAGCAATTTCTAAAAAGAAAACAATTTTTTTAGAATTAAGTGGGTTTTTTGTTTTGTTTTTTTTTCCAAAGGTCTAGCACAGAGTTATGGAAGAGTCCTACTATTCCAAATAAAATCAAATTTAAAAATACTTCCAGTGTAAAAAATATGACATACACACACACAGAGTTGATAACTTACCATACTTGCATCGGCTGCTCACATATAATAATGAGTAGTGTCTAATTATATACAGTGAGGTAACAATGGTCTCTGCAAAGGGAGGTGATGTAAATGTGTTCCCAATGGACACTCTAACCTGTTCCAATCATCGATCAGAAGGTGGAACCTCAAAAAGTCCTGCAAAGGCTCATTTTGTGCACTGGCATACTTTGGCATCTTGAACACCATTGTGCTGGTGTGAACCTAAAGAAACTCCAGCAGATGCTGTGGTTGCTCTGCATCAGCCCTGGTGTCAGTGGAGAAATGTGACCACCAGAATGCAGTGACTCCAGACCTGGCGGGCCATCAAGGACCACAGGAAAAGGACACTATTGTTCAGCTGACCTGCTAGGAGGAGGTACAGGACAGGTCATTCACACAGTGCAGTGGTGTGGAAAGTCCACTGTTCTCAAACTGATTTATTATATTTTCAATCATTTTATATGAGACACATCACATCCATATTTGGCAGCCTGCAGGAACTAGCTGCAGTTATGTATCTCTCAGCTGTTGAAGCAAAGCTAGGCCTGGGACTAGAGGCTGATCTGCATGACCAGGTAGCACCCTCTGGCAGCAAAAAAGAAATGAGATGGATGTTGTCCCAGTCCAGAAGCAATGCTAAGGACCGAGGAAGGTAAAGAAAGAAAAAGTTCCAGTTTTATTTCACTGTATGCATGTCCTGCCTCGAACACAGCTGGAATCAGACACCAAAGACAGTGTTGTTTCTGCAACAGTAAAATGACGACATTTCATTCAATACATATTTTACCATAGGTGCCCAGGTCTTTGTGCCAATAGACTGTTAAAACACACAGTATGTGAGGCTGCCTCTCAGAATCAGCCAGAAAAATTAGCACAGATCAGTGTGGCTACATTAGGGCTGCAGGGATTCAATGCTTTATTGAATTAGAGCATAGGCATAACAAGTTTCAAAAGTTATCAGAGCATTCCCAGCCTAATGAGTTGCATTCATTCCATTAGCTTGGCTCTTTTTGCACACCTGGCCTTAATTAGGCACTTGATTGGTATGCCTGAACTTGTTAGTTTCCACTGATTGACAAACAGCTAGAGGAAACAAAACTGCTTGAAGCAGTCTGGAAACAAAAGGGGCAATGGCAGAACAAGTGTGGTCTCCTGAGGGATTTGGAGTCATGTAACTGTTGTGGAGGAGGTGGCCACTGTTTGTTGTGATAGAAGATCTGAATTATGTGAGTTCATTTTCTTTATTTGTTTGCAAAAACTTAGTAGAGGCTTTAGAGTTTCTGTTGTACTTTGCTTTTAACTTTGCAGTACAGCTGTCTGGTTTTGTGTTAACCTTATGATTTTGGTAGATCACGCTCTCTGTGTGCTGTTCTGCCACAGGAAATAGTTGCAGTGTCTAATGAAGCGATTTGGGGAAATACTCTTTCTCTGGTAATCTTTAAATAAATTAAATTCTCTTTGAAGGGAATTATTTGCTCAAAATAATTTGTTAGCAAAGGCAACAAGGTAAAAATAAAACAAAATTCTTATGAACTTCTACTTTGTTATGAAGTCCTACTTCAAGTTCTACTTTTTCGAAGCTCTACTTTTTAAAATTGAAACTAACTGATTAGGGTCTAGTGTAGCTAGAGGCCTGTCCCACTCCTTCTCTGTCCCTGCTATAATTCTTGACAAATCTTGTGCTGTGTCTTGAAGATAAATGTTATAGTGGACAATATCTCCAGTAAGAATATAGTTGCAAGGAAACAATAAGCATTTCTGACTTGAAGGACATGGTACATTCCAAATTATTCTCTTATTTTAAATTATTTTTTAACTAGTTAATTATCCTTTTATCCTTAGAGAGAAATAACTATTAATAACTTTCATATAATCTTTTCTGTTTCTCAGGTAGGCAAATACATTTATGTGTAGAAAATATACACAAAAAATAGGAAACTGAACTGTGACCAGGACTATTGCTTCTAGAGGTGCATGTTAGCTCTACCTCCTGAAACTCAAATGTATATTAAAGTATTCTGCGTGTGCTGTTTCCTAAAAATAAAAAAAAAAAACAAAACAAAAAAAACAAAAACCGCTTAAAGCATCTTGGGTTAATTGAGAATAAAAGCCCCCCAAATGCTTATGAAAGCCTGAAACATTGAACATTGAGTGAGTTGTCTGTGGGATCTGGTGCAGAGAAGAAGCTGAACATGACTCTGCTTATCTTCTGACCTGCTTGGACATATCCTCCTGAGACAAACAAGGTTTTCTACGTCAACTTATTTTTAAAAGGAGGAGAGAGGATTTTCTGTTGTGCAGATGTAAATGAAGTTGTCTTCTGGGGCTGCAGTGTTAAGCACATGTCCTCTCTTAAGGGGAGGAAAGTTCCCTCAGCCTAGGTGGTGGCTGAGTACCTCTGAGATGTGATGACTGTGTCTGTTTGCTGCTTTCCCTCTACACCTTCTCCCCTGAGCTCTGTTGTGCTGGAAGTGCTCAAAGCCCAGTCCTAGACACACTGGCTTAGATCAAACAGCTTCCTTCACTGGCTGTGGGGGAACAGCAACAGTTAATGTGTCTCCCCTGCTTGAGCTCAGTGAAGTGGTGAGAGGAACATCCAGCACCTCCTTTCCCTGTTTGCCTCGCTCCTGCATCTGTCAGGAAAGTTGCCAAAGTAAACTGGTCAAATCGTGGAGTGGTTTGGCTAAAACAGGGACTCGGAGCCAAACCAAATAGGAAATTCTGCCCTGGAAAGAGTTTGACAATGAGAAGAATCCTGTGTTTTCTGAGGAGAGGCCTGGAGTTGGAGGGGCTGGGCTGTGATTCCCCCTCAAATCAGAGATGAGACGGTGGCCTTGTATCACTGAGGCTCTGATGAGGGTATCAACGCTATCATTTCATTACAACTTTCCCACCTTAAAAATATTTATTCAGAAGGCTGTAGTGGCTTTAGACATGATCTGCTGGATGTCTATTGTTTTACCCTGTGTTTCAAAACTACATCAATGTAATGCTTAATTACTAAACACTATGGTGGACCTCAAAATTGGGTTACAGCACAAAAATAAATCTGACCTGACTTCAAAATGGTTCAAGTCAATCTGTTTTAGAGAAGTTAATATGAAAAACTGATGTTCTTGCTGACTCTGACAACTGGCTGACTCAATTTTTAACTGAACCCATGGGAGTGAATCATTAGGTAGGACCCTAACTAATGCTAATGCAGCTCTTGGGAAATCAAAAGAAATTTATTATTTCCCCCAAAACTACTACCTGTGTGACCTGGCCCTTTTCAGTAAGAAGATGGGTTATTACTTACTAGGCTGCTGCAGCACCAGTCTGGCCACCACTTGTGGGTGATACTGTCTTCCCTCTGTACAAAGGATGCTTTTTAGGTTATGCAAAAGCCCACTGCCCAAGTTCTCTCTCTAATAGCATATTTTAAAAGACATTTCTCTATTAACTCTCACTTTCCCCATCATTTCACACATTTACTGGTCTGGGGCAGATGGGTCTTTTGTAAGTGTGGGCAGGAGTTATTTATTGCAAGTTTGAAGTATTTCAAGTTTTTTAGCCTATGAGCACGTTCCCCTTTTGTCCTGCTTGGCAGTGTCTCTAAACACACTCCCTTTGAAGCAAAAATTGAGTTCTCTATCTGCTCCTCACACAAAATGCCTGATTTTTTTTTTCTTTAAGCTGGTCAGCAAAATGGCACAACACAAATGTAGCAGAACACTTATGTTACTTTAAAGAGAGATAAACATTGCTTTTTCCTTTTTTCTGTACTCGGACTACAGAGAGAGTAGTTTTGGTCTCAGTCCACAAACTTATTTAGACCACAGATTCCTTCTTGCCTTCAGCAGGAATTAGCCTTTGCGTAATTAGTTTGAGTCCAGAGCAGCTCCTTTTATTTTGCTGGCCTTTGTGCACCCAGGAAATTTCTCTGCTCCTTTCTCGTCCTGTCGTGGAGAGCACACTGCAATCCACAGGGAGCAGGCAGAAGTGTGTCAGAGCTGGCATGACAGGAGGAGGTAGTCAGTGGTGAAGGGGTAAGGTTACCAAATTAAGCTTATTACCTTCAAAGTTAAAGAGTGCTGCATTACTACAATGCACATCATGAGTCTTTAATGCTGATGTTAATTGTGGTTACTGGCACGGACTGTTGAAAGCCTCAATCAACTGGGTAGAGATTTTCTTTCAAAGGATTAGGAATTTACTTTCTGGTACGTGCCTTCGCCATTCTTGAAAGGCAAGAAAAATGCAATGGAAAAGGGGTAGTATCGACGGAAACTGAAATAATAAAAATGCACTTTGAAGTTCTGTAGGAAAAAAGTTTGTTGACAGAAGCTTTAAAGCATGAGCTCGGTCCCTTACCAAGTCATTTCACCTTTCTTCCCAAACCAAATTAATCCCCTTACTATTTTTTTTTCTGCGAAACCGAAATGCCTATTTAATAGCACATATTAAGCACTCCCTTTTATTCCCAGTGATGTTTTCATATGTTTCCATCATATCACGCTCAATTCACACTGCTATGCTCAAGGGGAAACTCCAGCTTTTGCTCTGTTAACAGTCAGAGGTGCTGGTGCATCTGTTCCCTGGACAAAATTCTGAAATAGTGTTGTTGCTAAACTTTTCTTCCCCTGTAATGAGGATAATTCAGGCAAGCCAGTCTTTGTTCAGGTTCAAAAAACATTCTTAAAACTACTCCATCCCATTCATGATGTCTCCTTGGCTATAGACTAAGCTGGGTCTAAAATGCTGCCTACATTCTAAACCTCAGTGGAGCAAAATGAAAATGAGGTCAAGTCTGCCAGCTGGATCAGAATCTAGGTTTTTGTGCTCTCTGTAGCTCCAACTTTTTCATCCACTCCTTCCAGCACAGGAGCACTGTGATAAAGTTATGCAGTCACAGTGAATTTATTGTAGAGAAAGAAGAACAAACAATTCCAAAACATTTACAACAACAGAAAAAAAAAGTTCCAGAGCTGTCATATCTGTTCATAAATAAGCTGTACTAATGTAGCTGGGTTGTAGTTACAACAGTCTGTTCAGTAAAGCTCCTGGTACCCTTCACTAGGCTTGAACTGAAAAATTCTTGACTGGTGTGCCACTTTTTGTCCCTGATACAATTTTGTTGTTCTAACTTTTGAACCCTTTCTTATTGTAGAGAGATTGAAGAGTCCCCCATTTAAAACTGATACTCAGAAGAAAATGAAAGAACATGTTAATGACAGATATTGGCTGCTCAACAGTAATTCTAGCCTAAAATCATAGGTTTGAGGCCAGTCTTGTAGCCAGACCAGAAAATGGAAATCCTAGCTGGTATGGTCAAAAATGCCTGCTAGGATTTCTTGTAGTATTAGAGTTAATCTCTGATCTATCCCATTTATAGAATTTCCTGTTAATATTAGAGGACAATACTTTCTATGCATTGAATGAAATTGTTCAGTAGCCTCCTTTGCACAGTCAAATACAGATAGGAACAAATAACTGAGCTGGGGAAAAAAAGAGGCTTGTGTTACACAATCCAGTTTATTACTTCAAGAGTCTGCATCAAGTCAGACCCTTGCTCACACCTCTCCTTGACCATCAGCTTTGGTGTGCAGAACAGCATCCGTTTGTTCAGGAGCAGGGCAAGAGCAGGAGATAACCCAAATAAAACGAGCTGTTGCAGCTCCCAGAATGCTTCCCCTTGAATGCAGAACATGTGGAGACTAAGGGATAGTGCTGTCAGAAGAGATCAAGCAAGTCCCAAACTAGGAACTGTAAAGGGGAGGCTAAACACTGCAGGGAGACACTAATGAATGTAATCATTAGAGTTCTACTCCAGTGAGACTACAGCTTGTCTCAGGGTAACGCTCTTGCTAGAGTCCCAAGCTGGTTTTCAGCCCAGTCCCCTGTCTTTCATACAGCAAATTGACTTCTGCATTATGCAGCTTAGGGAATGAACACTTTCAGTCTCTGTGCTAGTATAATTAGCTGCTAAACAAAACTACTTGTTCCTGTCCCTGTAGATTCATCCCATCTTTAGCAGAGCAGGGCAGCCATGGGAGAAGCCTCTGGAATTACAGTGGAAAAAATACTGCGATAGTTTGAAGGAGGTTATCATCTCACGATGGCAAAAAACTGCAGTTTATCCCCATCCTTACTGGAGATCTACTGGAAGCACTGGATGTGCAAAAGCACTGAAGCCCTGGAGAAGTGTAAAGAGCATGGGTCAGTGCTTGAGACCTCCTGAGATAAATAAAATGTGAAAACAGATTTTTGAGTATGGGGAAGAAGGTTAAAGTAACCCAGTCATGCTGTGTGCTTTAGATTGGTCATATGACTTAAGTGTTCTAGTTCCATGTAAATACCTGCCATAAAGCAAATCAATTCCAATCAGTTTCACCCTTAAATAAACCACAGCTTGACCCAAGGAAACATGCATGCAACCTTAGATTTCAACAGAAACGTTCAAGCTTTGAAAAGGTGCCAGTGTATACTTTCTTGCATACCAACAGAAGAGTTAGCTAAGAGCAAAGTGAACAAGCAAAATTCTTGTGAATTGAATATATCTCAGATTTTAAAAGGAAATGAGATATGCATTTTCCTTGTTTAAGTTGGATTTTCATTTTAAGATTGGGACAAGAAATCCTATTGGACACGAAATAGGAATGGGTACCAAGCTATTAAGCTTCAGGCGATAAGCATTGTTTAATAGGAAAACTTGCATTATATTTCTATGTGTGTTCTGGTGTTTGGTTTAATAGCTTTGGTAGGCTAAGCACTAGATTTCAGTTCTAGGACAAGACCACCTTTCCAATATTTAAAGGACTTGCCTTAAAAGGACTTACTGGAAGAGGAGGGCCAGCTATCTAAAATTGCCTCTCTTTTGAGCAGGAAAGCTACACACTCTCAGGAGATGAAAGGGAAAATTGGGGTACGAGAGCACACAACGTGTTCTGCCCTGCCAGGGATGATTTGCCCCTCAAGCTTCTGCAGAGCCTGCTAAACCTTTAACCTGACAGGACAGTGGAGGAAACTTTCCTGTGAATATTTTCTTTCCACTATGTGGAGCTAGTGGTGTTATGATCCAGTTATGAACAGTTTTGAGGCTGAGGGATGTATTCTTTGTATGAGACTGTAGCTGTGAATGCCAAAGTAGAGAAATACCAAAGCAAAGCATAACTTGGCAAAAGTGGGAAGTTCAAAGCAGAATTTTGTGTGGTCTGTCTCTGTTTTTCCAGGCTTGAGGGTTTTGTTGTCTTCCCACAGCTAGACTCCTTGCTACAGAGGGGAGCCAGGTCCCTGCTGTGCTTCTGATGTTCCAAAACTAGATGCAATAGGTAAAATCATCTGTTTCCATGCTGAAATTTGGAACAGACAAGAGGAGAGCAGAACAGAGTGCTCTAGGAGGTGTTTTGGATTAGGCAAGGTATGAACCTTTCCTATTTTGTCACAGCAAATAGGGTAGATCAACTTGGCAGATGGTGGAGAAAAGTGCTTGGCTGGATTTAAAATGTGATTAAATAGCTCTGGATTGTATAGGAGTGCTGCTTCAGAGTGGCTTTTCTAGAATTTGGGTGCATGTCTAGTCAGCCTTTAAAAAGGCAAGTAAATCTTTGGTTACAATTTACTTATGTCTTGGTGCTCTCTGTGGACTGGCCTTAAAATTGTGCCTGGAAGTCTGTTGCAGACAGACAGAGAATGGTTTGTATTGGAAGGGACCTTTAGAGGTCATCTAGTCCAACCCTCCTGCCATGAGCAGGGACACCTTCCACTAAAACAGTTTGTTCAGAGCCTTGTCCAACCTGGCCTAAAACCCTTCCAAGGTGTACCCACAAGTTCTCTGAGCAATCTCTTCCAGTGTCTCACTATCCTCATATTAAAAAATTTATCCATTTTGTCTAATCCAAATGTGTCTAATCTTTTTTATTTTAAAATTTTTACCCCTTGTCTTATCACTTTCTTCCCTGGTAAAACATCTCTCTCTATCCATGCTGCTCCCCTTTCTGTGTCACCTCCTTTGCTAAAATTAGAAAGAGTAACCCTACAGTTTCAATGCACCAGGGTGCAGTAGTTTCTCAGAAATTATTTTCAAGTCCTCTAGCCTCAACCCTGAAGTGTTGGAGTCTGTGCTAGGCATGGTGTCATTAGAAGATGCCTTCAATTATACTTTAGCTTAGCACAGGCTTACAAAGGGTCGCAAATAGGCCAGCTGCAGTGGGGACAGTGTTTCCCAGCAATGTCACTGAATGTGGATAGAATCACAGAACTGTTAGGATTCAAAGGGACCTCTGGAGATCATCTAGTGCATCCTGAGGTTAAAGCTGATACAAGCTGAGTACCTGCAGACAGCTGGTCTGGGCACTGCTCATTCCATAATTTGAAGTGACTGGCTATGGAAGCATTGACACACTTTCTGTTGTGTAGAAATAGAACACAGAGATGTAGGATGCTCATAGTCCCTTGTGGAAAGAGGCAATTGAATAAATGTGCTATAAAGATTATGAAGCAGTGTCCCAAAGGAGAGCTGAAACTGGTCAGCATATCCCAGTTACTGTTTGTGGATTTGCTGAGCTGCTTCCCTGTCTGAGCCCAGTACAGATCAGCCACCCCATGCAGCCACAATGCTGCCCCTAGCCCAGTTTAAAACCTTTAATTTTTAAAGGGTTAATCTGAATAAAGGATCCTTTCTTTTACCCAAAGCTCAGGCTGAGGATTGGGTCTGCTATGCTGTCAGTGTAATGGCAGAGCAGTACTGGGTTACACTGGGTAGCTGATAGACATAGGACAAAAGTTAATAATGTAAAACACTGTCAGAGAAAACAGAGTGTTCAGAAAGATTTTAAAGTAGCTTTTCCTTTTTTTTCCCTTTTCATGTTTTTTTGAATTTCAATTATATTGGTCTTCATCCTTAAAGAAGAAATTAAGTCACATAAATTTCTGATGCTTTATTAGATTTTATTTTAGCTTTAAGATACAGCTTTGAACAGATAATAGAATATGCTCCTTGGCACTTAAATATGACCAGAGAACAATACAGATTAGCAGCTACTAAGGATAGCTTTAAAATGTCACCTTTGATGTCTGACCTCAAGGAAGGAACAGGTCAGTTCTGTTCATAGTGAAGCATGAGGCAGAGAAACCAAGGGAAATTTTTGTCAGCAGACACTCGGTTTCGTTATATATTGGGGTTTATGAGTAGATTTCACTCAACAGCTGCATTTTAAGTGTTTTTGAATTTGTGAGAGCAACCATTAAAACAACAAAAGGAAATATCGCCCCAAACCACCATTCTTCTTTTACCCCACCCATGAATGGACTGGACATTCTTTTGAGTGATCATCTTTCTCCACTACTTTATAAGAGCAAGTCTCCTTGTTGAAAATGCTTTCACATTTCTCTTCATCATAGTCGACTGGTCTCATATAGCTGTGGTTGGGAAAATAAAAAGAGGTGATGAGACCAAGAAGTAAGCAACTTCTACTTCAGGTGGTATCTGCACCTTTGGTATGAAGAGGCTTTACTGAGAAGAATTTTGGGAGCAGAAAAGGGAACTGTACAAAGCTCCCAGCTCAAATGTCACTTAGCCTGCTGTGTAAGCAGAATGAGGGGAGAGTTGCAGTTTTTCTGGTCTGATTTACATCCAAGGGATGTTTGTTGTGTTTATTTGCTCTTCCAGTAGCACTGCTTCTTCTCTTCACCCATGGTATGGAACTAATATTGCATGAGTGGTTGGTTATCACTAATAGGAAAAATTACAGACATGTACCTTGAGCTGCTCCTCAGAGGAAGGTGAGGCAATGTGTGGCTTTGGGAAGATCTGAACTAGGATTAAGAGAAATTTCTTACAGTGTTCTCTCTTGAATCAATAATTTGTCTGATGTTTTAGCCAAAAGAAAAATTAAATTCTCTTTTTATTTCAAATCAAGAATTATTTGTTAAACATGACCTCTATTTTTCAGAGGAATTTCTTGCATGTTCAGTGATGATGATGTCGAATTCATGCATAACTTTGTAATAGGAAATGAGTGAGAGAAGGATTATGGCTATTTCTCAGGAATGCCTGTGTGAAGGGAAGTGGTTTGTGCCATATCACAGCAGCAGAGGAAAACCCCACTGCTGCTCTGAATTCACCTAGTGCAGCAGCCAATTCCACCCGTGGAACAGGAGCAATCATCACAGTTCTCTGTCCTCCACCTGGAGCCAAATTCATGGACCTTTCCTTCCCCGTCAAGGCAGCCTGAAAATGTAGTGTATGAGCAGAGTTCAGTGTCAGACTATAGAACTAACAACACTGTTGCATCTACAAAAGGGGTGGGATCTTTGCTGGCTTTTTGCATTAACATCCCTGTCTGCCAAACACGGAGGTTCCCCAACAAGCAGGACATGCCATCCTAATGCATGGAGAAGAGTGTCCCTTGTCCCTGTGTCCCCCTGTCTCCTGAGGTTCTCAGCAGCCTGGGGTTTCCTGGAGTAGTTCATCTTCAAGTATGGAGCACCCAGCAGAAAGACAAATGGACACAGACCTAGCCTGGATTAAAAAAGGCTTTGAATTTCCTATTAACACCATCTCATGTTGACTCCTCCTTTAAAGCAAGACTACATCTGGCCAGAAAAATTCCCCCAGTCCTCAGCTGCAGGAAGAAAGCAAATATTAGATATAAAGTTCTTGTTCAACAGTCTCAGAATAGACCATAGGCCTCCTAAATAACTGATCTGGAAAGCAGAATTTTATGAGAACAGAACAAGAGAGAGTGGTGGGGCTTCTAGGTTATCTTTGTCTATAAATATTCTTTTATTTGGCGCTGTTAACCCATTTCTTCAATGAGAAGAGCTTTCCGAGGTAAACCTGTACTGTAGACCACTTAGGGGTTTTTTGCATATTGGCACACATCAACTCTTGTTGTGTCCAGAAAAATAGCATGCTTGTCTTTTAGGAACTTTTTTCCTGCAGCTCCGCTCATCTGTAGACTGACAGACTAGCTGTGCTCAGGAAGGGCAGATCCAGACTCAAGGGATGCAGCCATTCTGCTTTTGAGAATTTGCTTTGGGATACAGAAACAAGACATGAGTAAATTGAGTGGTGCTGAATACTTTTAAATGTTTTCTGTTTTATACTGACTACACACACTTATACTCAGGTCCTTCTCTGATTTCTAGCCGTGATTCCATGGTGAAAATTTGTTACTACTTCATGCAGGTGGGTAAACTAAAACTATGCTGCTTCTCTAGAAAAAGATAATTTGTGATTTGGTCCTTGTGAAGCTCTCCAAAGAACTTGTTCTTTTTATAACATATAATAATATTGTTCTCCATACCCCATTTCCCTCCAATTTCCCTTTGATTCCTCTCCACTGTTTTCATTTATTTGTAAATTGTGATGAACTACACAGAATGGACAAACCAAGCAGTGATTCTGATGATGTCTGTCAAGTTGAGAGCAGTTGGCTTCTTACCTACAACCACACCATTAGACATCCCTGGCTTGAATGGCATGTAGAAACAAGAAGCATCAGACAGTGGCATGCTGATGGCAAGAGCAAGAAGACAGGCCACAATGGTATTCTGAACAAGAAAACAGAATTCAAATCAATCCTTCAGTAACTATTAAGATGATAAATAACAGGAAAATACATTGTGGCTTCAAATTAAAACCCAATTGTCTTTAGCAATTCAGACACTTTAATACATTTATAAGGGAATACTGGAGCATTTTCTACCAGACAGAGCATCAGATGGGAGGGGAAAAGATGTCTTAAAGTTGCTACAATTAAGCGTTGACTTCTAGAGCCAGATACTGTTTGTGAACAATATGTGTTCTATTCCTTTCCACTCCCCAATAATTTTTCTTTTCCTTTTTTCAATCCACTGTGTTGGTCACCAACTGTTTCTTTCCACTGACCTTACTTCTAGTTGCAGAAACGTCTTTATTGCAGTCTGAAGAATTACAGAACATTTCACCCTAATATTGAAGGATTAGGAACAAGTGAATTAACTCTGGCTGAAGTTGAATATTCAAGCCTTGGCCCTGTACCTTACTTGGAGGTGTCACAACCTAGATAAATCTATATTCTGTGACCTTTGTTAGTGGTTTTTTTTCTGAAGGTTCAGCTGAAGTTTCAATATTAGTTTGAAAAGTTTGAAGGGCTTCCTTTGGAGATATGAAGGAAATAAGTGCAAAAATTCTAGAATGGAATTAGCTGTGATTAAGTGAAGATCTTGGTAAGAGAAGAAAGGTAGACCAGGAATAAACAATCGCATACACATACTGTATGTGAGTGTGTCATTTCAGAGTAGGACTGGTGACATTCCCAAGAGATGAGAGGAGGAAATTTAGCCTTTTATTTAGCAGAAGAGAGGTTAAAACCCACAAAAATGCAACAGAGTGACAAAGGAGTAAAAATCAAGATAACTTTTTTGTGAGTTCAGACTTTTCACACCAAGTTCTTATCTGCCTGCCTTTGCCTCTCTTTCACTCTCACATCCATAACACAGAATTATATATTCTCCCAGTTTTTAATGAGCCAAGTACTGAGATAAATCCAGCAGAAAGTCCTTTAAAATCTATAGCAAAATACCTTGGTCTTTTACAGTACAAGAGGTAAGGACTCACCATTCTTGCAGAATTATGATACTGCAGTAAGGAGATGGTCTGTACAAAGCTTATCTTCTCAGAAACCTTATATAGAGAGGGAATTTGTGATAACAGCCCTTGAGCAAACTGACCACACATGTCTAGCACCAATGAAGTTTCTGCAAAATGACCTCATGGGGTGGACATTATTAAGATAAGGCAACTACACACTGGAAGAAAGGTTTCTTCTAAAAGACGCTGGAGAAATAGGTGTGGCTTTTGTGCCACACCAGAGATGGGAGGCAGTTACAGGAAGAGCTTTTCAAACCTAGGAGAAATATTTAGCACTTGCCCTGAGAAAAACATTAGAGCCAAGATGGTTCTCACAACAAAAATCGCATGCTTAGTTTGAACCATCTATGGTTTAAAACATGGCTCCTAGATAACCATTTTCTTCCTTGCTCAGCTTTCTATCCTGTAGAAGATCCATATGCTCAGGTCCTCTATGGAGAAATAGGCATTATATATTTTATTTCTTAATTCTTATAGCCAATGAGAAACTGTTCCTTTTCTGCAGAGGCTGGATATGTTAGGGGCAGACATGCTTTCCAAGTACTCAGGACAGTAATCTGGTAGCAAGGAAGTCCAGTATGGTCCCATTTTGCTTAGCTTTCACCTACTAGGTTCAAGTATTTCAAACTATGTGGCTCTTCTTGGTGATGAAGTCTGTCCCTTATTGCCAGAGCTGCACAGTTTGCAATATCTGAATGAATTCCTCTGACTGCATAACTGTGGTGACTTCTTTTTTGGTTTTGGGAATAGAGGCTGAACTCCAAATTGGATTGGCTACTCCACATTTTCTACCCAAACCCCAGACCTGAGAGGCAGCCCAGGAATTTCAAGAAAGAAGGCCAAAATTAGTGCAATGCAGGTCACAATGGGATGACTACTTCCAGTGAAATCTTAGCTGGCTTTCAGCTCAGTAAGTTCTGTAAATTGCTTTTTCTTCCGTTACTAGATTATCACTCTTCAGGATGGCAGAAAAGAGATTAAGTGCTTGCAGGTGTTTGATAAAGCTGTGACAATCAGCCTGACACTAGTTAATTAGACTTGGCAATGCTGATTTATGCCCTGCCCTGGAATGAAGGATATCTACCATACTCTTGATTCTTAATCATGGATATGTCAGCCCTGGGAATTTCTTTCTTGAAATCAACACCGTCCACATATCCTCATTGAATCACTCAGAAATGTGAAAGAAGCCAATTGAACAGTATAATTGTGGTTTGGGAAACTGTTGGTGTTTCAGACAATGTTCATTTTCCAACTAAAGGAGAGAGGGAAAGGCACAGTAGGATAGTGAATTATTATACTATAAATACAGCACGATTTCAGAGCAGCAATGTTATTAAAAAAGCCCAATAAACCAGCTAATATCTATGGACAGCTCAAATGTAGAAGAGGTGCACTGAAATGAAAGCAGTCCAAGAACGTTGTTCCTTAGCCCAACATTTCAGTGCTTCTCTCACATCCTTGAGAGGGATCAGCTTTCTGTGTGGGAGAGTAAGTGCAGGTCACATTACAGCAGTTCGTGTATCGTTACTTCACCCAGCAGGTTGATTATCACTGCTACTGAGAGGGGAAAACCTCTCAAGAGGAGGCATGAGGCATTTCAGCTCACAGATCATGCGAGTAAACATGCTTTTACAAATAAACTCATCTTGACATTAAACTGACAGTGCCACGTATAATGTACTTTGGCTTTACTTATTAAACTCTCTCATATCTGTGTGTGAGAAAGGACAACTGTGTTAAGGAAAGGCACACACAAACAACACTAAAATATACAGGGCACTGTTTACACAAGAACATATTGTAAAGGTGGTAGAAGGAAGTTTTATCTTACTGGGGACGCTTTTCTTAAGTCTGAGGTTCCTATACCCATAAACCTCAAAACCTAGGCCCTCAGATCTCTCCCAGGACAGGAATTATCAAAGAATTGTATTAATTTTATAGCAAGGTACACAGGCAGTGGGAGTGATTTGTCCCAGGTAACAGGTGGCAGAGCATAAACTTGAATTGAAATCTCAATTCAAGATGGGAGATCCAAGCTTGAGACAATAATATCATTTTTTTTCTGATCTGGACACACCTGTCTTCTTCCATGTGTAGCCAAGTTCCCACCCATGAGTCCAATTTCAGTTTTAATGCAATGCAGTTTCAGTGGGATGAGAAACACTTTAATGTTTTGTCTTGGTGAAAATCAGTTTTTAAAAAACGTAACTTCTCAGCTAGCCTGGCAAATCCTGTCAGATCATGATCCCAGGATGAAGGATCAGTGCTAGGAACAGAGAGACAGACAGAAAGAGCTAAAGGGCCAGCCACAAATACCAGGCCGTGCTTGCAACATGGAGACCTCCATCTCTGAAGTGTGGGTAGAACTGAGGGAGACGTCCACAGATACTGCACCAGTGAGAACAAGTCCAGAGGCAGTCAATCAAAATCAATAGGAGTGGCAGATTCTGAAAAAAATGTATCTCCAGCTTATGGGAAATGCTAAACATCCTGCACTTCTACCTTCCACCTCAAGGTGTGTAGTAAAAAAAAAAAAGTCTTGGCAGTCTTCAGTGAAACAGAAAAATGACAGAAAATTTTATTCCACAGATTTAAAAAACCCACAGTGATTCCAAACACAGCTTGTTATCTTGACCCTGCAGCTGATTAGGCAAATGAAGACCATGTCTCTGAAAAATACTTTTTGTGGAGCCATGACTTAAGGAATTAGCTATAGGAAGGGTGGCAGGTTGGAGCATTGCTGTACTTCTGTCCACTAGTGCCTCTGGTTTTGTGAATTTACGTGGTGCAACAGCAGGCCCTGCTCTGGCCACAGTGGCATTGGGAGCACGCCTTTGGTTCTCCAAGTGGCAGCAAATTGTCTGGTCTTCCATCATGAACACAAGCTGCCCACGTGTGCACAAAATTAAAAGAGGCTTAACTTCAATTTTATACCACCAGTTACTAAATTCAGCATCTTTTGGACTTATTTCTGGAGAAATTCAGTTAATTCTCTGTATATCCCACCTACACTGTACTTTAGCTCTATTTAGAGAGCATGAGCTTTTTTCCATTTTTGAAACCTGTTAGTTACTAATCAAACCATGTTGATTCCATGAAGACTAAATGCCATGGTTAGAAGGTATTGCTGCAGGACTCAGAACAGACTGGGATGGGGAGGGCAACCATAGAATGCTCCAGCTAAATTCAAAGGATATCTTGGCTTTTGGAACCTCTTCTCTTTTTTCTTTGCTGTTTTCCTCTGTAATGTGCAAAATCCTGCTTCCTGCTATTTATTGTCCTAAACCCTTCCTGTCTGATTGTGATGGGCAGGAACTAGAACAGAACAGCATGAGAGATTTTTTTACTTGTATTTCTGACAGATTTCACCAGAATTACACTTGGGATGTCTAGTTTGTCATAACAGTATGCACTATGCAGTGGTGTGAAGAAGTAAGCCCAGGAAACCCTGCTGTAAACCACCCCTCCCCTCCCTCCAAATCTTGGAATACTTCTTGAAAGTAATTTAGCACTTTCTGAGAGCAAACTTGAGCAAGGAGGATTGCTTTCCCTCCCTCTTTGAGAAAGCGAAAGCAAATGGCCACCTGAAAGAGTAGAAAATGCAACAAATTTAATGTAATTTTTTTCATAAAACAACTGCTAGCATTTTATTTTTGAAATTCTGAAAATGTGAAATATGCTGCAGATTAAATACATGTGTGGTATTGCCATGATTCTCTGATCATACACATGTCAACAGAATGAATTTGAGTGCTAGAAAATCTAAAGAATCTGAAATTTGGACTTACTCTGATAATAACAGGTGATTTCTAAGGAACTTTTTTATGGTATAACCTGCATATATAAAAATGGCGAAAACTTATTTTCCAGTGTCTTACCAACATAAAAATATTTCTCATTTGGAGTGAAAGTTCTGTTGGAATTTCTGAGAAAGTTACCAAAATTCAACAAGTTTTGCTTTAGTTTCATTGATGTAAAGGATCGAAAATAGAACTAGTACCACTCTCTTTCTGCTCTACATATTTAATTGATTTTTGGTGGTATTTAAATAATAAAAATAATTCAAAGCAGAGGATGAGTGATGTATTAGCCTGCTTTCCTGCAGATGGATAACTCATGAATAAAAAAATCCCAAACCAGTAAAAATTATCTGTGGCAATGTTGTTGAGCATTTCCCTGCTCAGAGTAAGGGAGATTAAAGACTCCTCCATTTCATTAGTTTCATTGCTAAATTACTTGCATTTAGAGGGAAAAAAAAAAAAAAAAAAAAACAAGAATTTTCCTTTTTGTTGGCTC
>VWZN01017188.1:82265-118161 GCA_013396955.1 Regulus satrapa
GCGGGAGCGGGCCCGCCGCTCACCGTCCTTCTCCCGCAGATGAACGGGGACGTGGCGGAGCCGGCGCCGGTGTGGGAGCGGCCCTGGTCGCTGGACGAGATCCGTAAGGGCAGCCAGAGCTGGTCCTTGGCGTCGGACGCCGGGGTGAGCGGTGCGGCCGGGCCGGGGCCCGCAGGGGGCGGGCGGGCTCTCCGGGCGGGAAGAACGCTGCCCCCCGGGCCGGCGGGCCGCGCCTTGCTTTGGCTCTCCGCTCCGGGCAGGAAAACTGAAATGAGGAGTTGGCTCCAACTCGGACGAGGAGATGCAGAAGGAAGTGGCTGAGGCTTGGTCCTGTGTGTGTGTGAGTGTTTCAGTTTAATGTGCGTGTATTTTGGTCCTCGGTTGAAGTGTAGGATCTGCCTGTCTTACAAAGGGTGCCAAAAGGAAAAAGAGTTTGGATGCTGACTATTGCTTTCCGTTGTTGTCGTCAACAGCTTCTGCATTTTCTACAAGAGTTCTCACAGCAAACCATTTCCAGGACACACGAAATTAAAAAACAGGTGGACGGATTGATTAGCGAAACAAAAGCTACAGACTGTCGCCTTCATAATGTCTTCAATGACTTCCTTATGTTGTCCAACACGCAGTTCATAGAGAACGTGAGTGTGGCCTAGTACAATGTCAAATTTCTGCTTCAAACATTGTCGTCTCTTAGTGTGGAGAAGTAATTTACCTTTCTGGCAAGTGTGATGCTGATTTAGGGATGAAGTGATGATTAACTGTTAAAGAATATCCTAATTCCCTTGTGAGTGATGCACTTTCCAATATTGGCAGGTTCCCTTTTCCTTTTCAGCCATACCTTCCTTCCTTGCTAATAAATGACCAGGAGATCAGAGTTTTGGTTTTAGAGCTATGAATGGGTTGGGAATACTGGGATGTCTTGGTTTATCTTCACAAGTTGCATGAATGTAGCATTTGTCTGCACTTACCTGTCTAAATATGAGGAATGTTATAGAATGCTGTAAATTTTCCTAATGGTGTTATTTTACTCTAAAAGCATTTGGTATTAAAGGTGTTGGCCTGCAGGCAGTTGTCCCCTTCATGTGGTCAAGACGAGCATATTTTCTGTTTAATGTTGCCACTTCCTAGATATCTCTGTTTTGAACAGTAAAGCTGAGGTTGAAAGCCTCTTGCAACCTTGTATCACTAGAAGTATGTGCCTAATTACAACTGAGAGCTTTAATAGTAGTTCAGATTTTTGGAGGGTTTTTAGCACTGTAAGTTTTATCAGGTGGTTTTTTTTTAAATCAGCATTGTTTCAGGCCATACTGTCTCATCATGGCATTATTATTGGAAAGATGGTGGCAGAGGAAAAGATGGAAGACTGGATTTATATTCTGGGGGTATTTTTTCCAGAGCTGCAGTGTCTTTTCTGACCTAGCTTGACTGTTCAGTATAATGATTCTGCTGAGAACAGTTTGTACCAAATGTTTTAAATCTCATGTGCTTACAGCTGTTTGTTCCCAAATTAAGGTGCACAGAAATAGGTCTTCATTTCTGATTCTCAGTTTAGTTAGTGAGAGATCTCTCTCTTCCCAGGGGATAACTGCACCTGTGTTTGAGATTTGGATTTAGGTTTGCAGGTTCCATGGAGGTCTTCTATTCCCCTTTGTCTCCTTGTAGCTGGTCCTACAAAAGAGTGCTAAAAAGAGCTGGATGTGAAGGATCATCAGAACAAACTGAAGGTTGAGGAATGTTGTGAACCCTCTCTGTGAGTGTGGAAGAAAAGCTGCTAAATGGCAGAAAACTAAAGGAAAGTAGGCAGCCTCTAAGTAAACTATAGGTTTCATTCTGAAGGTGTCTAGAATAGCTTTATGTTGGGAAGGTTAAAGCAGTGCACGTTGTATCATGTTCAGGTTAGTCTGTTGTTAGCAGACTTGAATTACCTCAGTTGCATTGACAGGCTGCCGATGGTACCTTCAGTACCAATGCATGAAGGCACTTGACATCATCCATGGCTTCCTTTTTTCAATGTGCAATGAATTAATGTGTAACTGATTATATATTAACAGTATTTTTGGTGGTACCCATGGTTTAGCCGCTGTAGTGGTACATTGTTCTTACATGAATTAATTTTGCTTGACTTTTCAGAGAGTATATGATGAAGAAGTGGAAGAGCCTATTCCCAAAGCTGATGTTGGAGACAAAACAGAGCAGGTAGTTAACTTCAGCTGCCTCGAGTGCTGTCAATATGTTTGCAGCCATTGTCTGCCTAATCATTTTCAAATTTGCTTTGCTTACATCTAGAGCTTACAAACCAAACTCCTTCCTTTTTCCTTGGAGTGTCTCTATGGATAGCCTGTATGGATAGTGTATGTCACTCAGACAGTAACTTGACAGTGATATTGGAGGCTGCTGCAGTGTGTGCTCATCTCTTAGGGCCTCCCCCGGGCTGTATCCAGCAGACAAGAGTTATGTGCTGATTTTCCACGTGGTTATTCACATGTTTTTTCATCAAGAAGACTAAGGCCTTGGGCAACCTTAATGGATTCACTGGTAGTGAATTGGGGAAGCAGAATCTGACTGGAATAATTCCTAGGAATAAGTACTTACATATGTGTATGTATGCATGTATTACAGTCTGGGTGTATTATACCATAAATATCCCCACAATAGTTTAGGAGCACAAGTAAAACAATACTGTGCTGGTGTGGATGTTTAGAGCCTCTGTTTCTGGAGTGATGAAAATTAACTAAGTCAAGCAAAAAAATAATTCTTATTGTCCTTGTAATGCACATAGTGAAAAAGCTTTCATTGTGCTAATTTGAAATTAACATTTAGCTGTGTGTTGTGGCAAGATTGAGTCTAAAGTAAAATGCAATGAGCATATGTTTTTTCTTTTCCTAAAGGAAAAGACGCGGGAACAGAAAGAAGCCGATCTAATCCCTAAAATTCAAGAAGCAGTGAATTATGGGTTGCAGGTTCTGGACAGTGCATTTGAACAGCTAGACATCAAAGCAGGGAACTCTGACTCAGAAGAGGAAGAAAGTAATGAAAGAGTGGAACTGATACTTGAGCCAAAGGTACAGGGACCTGTTCTTGCTGGGTTTGTTTTGATTTCTTGGACTTGGTCTTTGCTCCTGTCAGCTGTATTACTGCCTTAGTGTAACACTGATGTTACCTAAAAAGAGGATTTGATGACTGCATCTGAAGAAGTGCTCTCTGCTGAGCTACTCCTTGTGTAACCTGCTTGTCTTGCAGTTAGGTTAGTGCTGCGGTATGGCACCCTAAAGGAAGTTAGTCAAACTGGGACTACACAAATAGAAGTAGCTGTTCTTCTCAACACTGTTCTTTGACAGTGGTGAGAAGAATAAACCTCAGCTAGCCCACCCAGTTGTATGTAGACTTGAAGCATATGTTTGGTGAGACTCTAAACAAGTTTGTATCTTTCTTGATTTAAAACATGGGGTGTAAGACTTCTGTCTTTGTCAGCCATGCAGGGCTTTTCAGAGATGTCAAAAAGACCTGATGTTGTCTCTTTCCAGGATCTCTATATTGACAGACCTTTACCTTACTTGATTGGCTCTCAGCAGTTTATGGAACAGGATGATGTTGGCCTTGGAGATCTCTCTAGTGAAGGTATATCCTGGCATGACCTTTTATTTCTATGCAAATTCCTAATCCAAGATTTTTGACTGTTTTAAATCACCACCTTGGTTATGCTGTGTACTGTTATTGCATGTTTAGATGCAGGCTGTAATTAGCTGGGGAAAAGAATGTTCGTCATGCTGTAACAACCACTTTTCCAGTATACAAAGCAGTAACTTCTCAGTAACTCGAGCTTTGTGTCTTAGAAATGCAAAGTTAAAATTTCATCAGCTTTCAAAGCTCTTTCAAACTACTCTCTACCCACCTCAATTTTAGTTTTCTTCACTGAGTGTTTAGGTTGCTTAAATGGTGACTACATTGTTCTGTGTCTGTCTGATCTTAACTTTTTTTGTTTCCATTTAAATTAGAAGGATCAGTAGATAGCGATCGTGGAAGTGTAATTGACAGTGAAGAGAAGGATGAGGAGGTAAGTGACAAGTACCAGCTGCTTTACATAAGCATTCCTTGCTTTTTTATTTGGCTCTCAAGATACTACTACAGGATGTTTGTTCCCTATGTTGGTTGTGATACGCATACTTTCTGTTACTGTTCCTATGCAGTGGTTTCCTCTGCACCTTTCCAGAGGAACATTTATGTGGTATTGACTCTAGCTGTTATTAAAATAATAAAGTGAAGTGGTTTCTTCCACTCTAATTTTGTGGAGCAAATCAGATTCTTATCTAGAATTGCATTTGTGGAGGACAAATCTGTTGTAAATTACAGCTACAAAGAATGGGATGGAGACTGACAGGAAGAGGTTTGAAGGCTTAAGTAATGCACCTCCAGGCTTTGCCTCACAAATCTGCTGCACTGGAGTATCAGTTTCTGATATGTTATGGGTGGGATATCTCTGCTTTGTAACTGCCATGGAAGCAATCCCTTTCTCCTGAGGTGTTTGCTTTTGGTGTCTTCGCTCACTTAAAGTGAAATCCCTTTTGAGTTACCTGGATGCAGTCACAATGGAGCCTGCTGTCTTTGCTGAATTAAGGACTTTCAGTGAGCTCCTTTCGTAAAGATGATCATGATCAGCGCTGGGGGCACGATTTCTTGGTACATCACGGTGGGGAGATCTGATGTCCAAACTTCAGCAAGTTCAGAGTTTCTGAGCCCTCTCCGTTAACCACTGGACGAAGGAATGTTTGATACTTGTCTCTGGGTCTCGTGTTACAGGAATCAGATGATGAATTCGGAAACCCTAGCGACGATGACCAAAAGACGGTATGGTTAAACACTCTGGTACATACCTGAAACACTTTACACTTGTGACACAGTGAGCATGCATGAAAGAGGAGATGAGAGCTCTAGACAGTTGACTATTAGCAACTTTGCGAGGCCTGATTTTTATAACTTTTTATGGGAAGGTCCTGGCCAGATGGCAGCGTGTTCTGAAAATGAACCTGGGTTGGGCTTAAAGATGTGATTGCAAGCTGTCATTAGATAGAGAGGCTATGTGGGACAGCATTGCCTGATACGTGTTTTCCTCAGGAATAACTTGGGAGACATGAGAGTTCAAATAATATACCCCAGGAAAACTAAACTTCTGTGGTTTATTTGGTTTATAATTAAAATTCTAATCTTGCTGTGCAGGAGACAAGGAACAGTACAGTTTGGGTATGACATGAAATCAAAGATGTGAACAGTATTAGATATTTGAACAGTATATCCATTTGGATAATGAATGAGAAGGGAAGAGAAATGTTGAGGTGGAAAAATTCAAGCCTGACTTCAGTAATTGATTTTAGAAGAAGGAATCTTATCTGTATTTTGATGTGCCACTGCAAAAGACTTACCTGGGGATCCTCAATCTAGCATGATGTAATGTCAGAAGTGCAGTGTTGCAGAAAAACAGCCCTTATTTAATCTACTTACTAATAAAACAGTATTTCAAAAGCACTCATGTTACTTTAGGCTGACCTTGATAGGGTAGCCTTGTATGTCTGATGTAGTTTAAGATGAGCAAGTATTTTGGGGTTGTTGATGATTTAGTTCAGTTCTGGACCCTTGCCTGTGCCAACCCCCAGCTCTCATCCAGCTCACTTAATCTTTTTCATCCTCTTACTGACATGACTGCATGTAGTGTCTGTCATTCAGCTGTCCACCCTAAGGACAGTGTAAGATGATACGATTTTTTACTGGTTGAGACTATCTAGACTACCAAGACATTTAAGACTAAATACCAGGTCTTTAGCTTGTGTATGGCAGTGGTGCAGGCCTTGTGAAGGGAGGCTTTGTTGCAGCATTCAGTAACACAGCACAGGGTTGAGGTGTGCTAGAGAATGCAGCAACTTGCTTGGAGCTAGAAGCACTCCTTCCTTGCCTTTCAAAAGCTGTGAAGTACTCCAAATTGGCTGTAAGTTCCCATCCTTTCTGTAAGTTTGATTTGAATATTTTATCTAAGCAGATGTAGTTTTGTGCTTGTTTTGTATGCAAACAGGATATTGTTTTTCAGAGGATAGCCCAGATGAGTGACGAGGATGATGATGATGGCTGTGATCTCTTTGACTCTGAAAAAGAGGAAGATGAGGATGGAGACTTAGATGAAAGCACAAAGCCTGTGAGTAATTGTTGCCTTCCTGGAGTGGGAGATTTGACTTTCTGTATGAGAAATCTGTTGTTAGAGGGATTATAATGGCAGCTTTCAAGTACCTGGAATGGAATCCTGTAGGAAGTGCCTCCAGAAATCCTGAGTAGTCTTTTAACATGATTGTTCAGGTGTTACCCTTGAAACTCATGGTTTCTTGCACCTTCAGCAAGTATCAAAGCTGTCTTTCAAGAACATTAAGAAATGAATTGTTGCATTTTTGTGAGGTAAAGGCCTTTTGTTTCTCCTGCTTATAAAGCAAGGTAACATAAAAAATTATGTGTTCATCAGAATTAAAAATTCTGAGGGTTTTTTAAATTATTGATACATGCCTAATCTCTTGTTTCTTAACAGAAAGTTGTATTGCTTCTTCTGAGGGCTTCAGGCAAAGTTTAGACAAGATACTGTACAAGTGAGGCTATGAAATACAGTAATTGTAATTGTATCAAGTTGCTAACTGGATCTTACATAAGAAATATGCTGTCATTTGTCCCTGCTGCTCAGAAAAAGAAGAGGCCAACATCATTTGCAGATGAGCTGGCAGCCCGGATCAAAGGAGAAGTGCCAGCCAGACAGGACGAAGAGCGTTCATGTGAGTTACCTCCCAGGTTTTGAAAGGAGCTTGTGCAGTAATGGGGGATTCGTGAAAGTGTGGGACAGGAGACTGTGAGTAACAGTACATGAAGTTACCCAGATCTGTTATTTGAACATGTAGTATGTATAAACATGACAAGAGGAATTGCAGAAACTATTTTGTGCTCTGAGAAACTCTTTGGCCATAACTCAGAGGACTGAATTGGAATTCACTGAGAGTTATAGTGGGAAACACATTACTTTCAGGTGAGACAGGTCACTCTCAAGACACACATTACTGGAAAGGTTTTCTCTCCAGTTTGATTCTCTCTGCATTTTTGATCACATGTGCTTTCTCCTGTTTCAGGTAATTATGTGGAAGCCACTGGTCACATAGTCTTTCTGTGACCTATACAGTGGAAAACACCTCAAGCATTAGATTGGTGTTTTTATGTGGTGTGGATTTTTTATTTTCTTTGTGCTTTAAATATACTGTTTTGAGGAAATTTTCCTTACTACTGTTACCCATTATATTTTATACTAAATGCATTTACTTTTGTGTTGCTTTCAAAGGGAGAGACCTTTCAAGTATTTAGTCTTGTAAAAAAGCAGCACTTCAAAATAGCTGGCTGAAGCTGAGTTGCCAAGTGCTTATGAGGCTGCTGTTTGCCTGTAATATTGAGAAATGAACAGACAAGAGCTCTGTGTGTGTGCTCTTGCACAGTTCAAACAATCAAACTAGGTTTGATACTCTTGATATCAAGAGTATCAAACCTACCAACTTACCCTGTTCTGTTACAGGGAAATCTTCTAGTCATTGAAGTAACCTTGTAAGGCCAGAGGAGAGAGAACTCTGGCTTTGCTTTTGGTAGCTGAATGAAGACAATAAATCTGAAGCCATATGGGATGCTCAGAGGTTTTGCAAAGGTGTGGAACCTGTACTGTCTGGAATGCTGGGTTGCTTTCTTACATCTCAGGTGACACTAGTCTGTGTGTGGACAGATATGTTGAACCCCTAGTGCCTGACAGAAAGATTCTATTACAATTTTAGGAACTAGTTTTAGAAACTATTTCACAGAATTGCTTCATCGGGCTAATTCATATGAAAGCACGGAGGTCAGCTTGGTTTGCTACTTTTTTAGGTTCTTTTTGCCACAGATTGTTCTCAGACTGTAAGTAAAGGTGGACTAGTTTTCATTGAAACTTTCTTCTTAAAGCCCTGTCATCGGAGACCAAAACAAGGAAAACCCCAAAAGAGAAGAAGGAAGTTCGTGTTCCATCAGATGGTAGGATATCCTCCTCTCATGTTTTTGAATTTTGGGCTGGATTGTAAGATGCCACTTAAGAAATTGTGGCATCTGCTATAGAAGCTGGGTGAAATATCAGTGAGCATCCTTCAAAGTGAATATGTGAAAAAATTTAGGTTGTGATGTGCATGTAAAAAACGGTGGAAACACACTTAGTGAGAGTTCTTCCTTTAATGTGGCCTTCTCAAGCAAGAAGCACAACCAGTCTTGTCTTCAGCAGCTTCTCTCTATGTGTCATGTTTATGAGAGCAGATGGAACCAAAGCAGTTCTTATTTTGGTTTTCCCTAATTCCCTTTCCTAAAACTTAATCAGTCTTACTAAAGTTCATGGCTCTTGTACTTTCTAGATGAAGATGATGACATCTTCAAGCCTCCTAAACTGACTGAAGAGGACTTCACACCCTTTGGTCCAAGGGGTGGCCTCTTCAGTGGTGGAACAGGCCTCTTTGATGATGAAGAGGTGAGAATGCTGCAGATTGTAGAAACTGAGTATTTCCCCCTTTTAAAAACAAAATAAAAGATCCCTGAAAATTCCCACCTCTGGAAGGCAGAGGACAGATAGCATTTTGTTGCTTGATAATACTCAAGTGTATAGTACAGCTTTCCAGTGGGAAAACAGAGCTACACAAGGGACATACTTATGTTCCCTTGGTACAATGTCCTCTCTTCTGCAGTACTACTGCTGAGAGATGCAAGTGTGGTTCAAGCTCTATTAGACAATTTCTGATTCCATGACAGCTTAACTGGCTCCTTATTTTTAGCTTTGGTGGTAAACCAAATGCCATCCAGTGGGTTTATTTTGAATCAGCAGATTTCTATTAAAATGCCTGTGCAAAAACTAACTTTTGTCATTCTCTCTCTGATTGTGGGAGTAGTGTAAAGGAAAGAGCCCTGAATGATACCATCCACACTTTATCTTTCACATTCCATGTGTAGACAGTGCTGCTGCTGAGTTTCACTCTTTCTGTGCTGTTAAAAGTTTCCTATGCAATTGTGCTGTGTTGTTTCATCTAGTTATTATACAGTTCCTGAGATGCCTGTGTTGGCAAGAAAAGTTTTTTGCCTTCTTTCTACAAAATTTTAGACAAAAACGATGCATTTTGAGTCACCAGGTAGTCAACCTCTAATACCCAATTCGCATAAGAGAGAGGCTTTCAAGAAATTAAGGTGTCAGTCCTCAAAAATTTTGGAGGTCTAGAAATCCAGGCTGTGATTGTTGAAGATTGGTATGGGACACTGCAACCTGAACACAAGAATAATTGTGGGAGTGTCCTGCAGTGGTTTTGATCTGTAAAGTATTTCTGTGCACAATTATGGCATCGTAACATCTCCTTAGTGGAAGTGTAAATCATTCATTTTATCCACATGGAGTTCAGGAGTATTTTTAAGCTTGTCCTGGCCTGATTTTTCCCCTCAAACCTTACTGTATAAACTTCAGTAGGGAAAGCTTAGGCGGGTATAATCAGAACCAGCTGTAGATTAATTAGTGAAAGTCCTTGAAGATGTGCAAATAAAAGGTCATTAATTTCCTTCAGCAGACAAGACTAGTGATCAGTAAATTAAATTTTAGAAGAGAGCTGCTTTTCTGAATGTATGCACTCAAGTTAACACTTGAATACCTAGGTTGAAGTCTGTATTAGCAGGGTGATTACCTCCTCTATCTTGGCTTAAAATTGGACATTGAATATGGAAAAATCAGCATCTGTAATTTCCTAAAAAACAAATTCACCACTTCTCCCCCTTTGCATTTTCACTATGATCAGAGTGATCTTTTTGCTGAAGCACCAAAAGGAGAAGAATCAAAGGAGAGAGAGGAGCGAGTCCCAGTGAGTGAAGGTAAGAACCAACAGTTGCCTCCTGTAGTCTTGTCTATGCTGTGAGTTATTACTGCTAGCAGCTAGACTGTTTGTTCCCAAATTAGAAAGCCTGGTGTAGCAATTGCAGAGCAAGTCTTTTCCTCACCAGTCTTAATAGAGAACAGCTGTATTGAATTGTACACGGGTTTGTTCTCTGTGATCTGCTACACACCCCTACTCTCCTAGAGGTGAGAGGATGTCCTGACTGCTGTTGGCAGAGCTCTCTGTGTGTGCTGAGTTCCTGCTTCTCAAGTGTAGTTTGCAGGATCCAGTTGTGGGTTTGAGGGGAGCAGAGATTTCTTCTTGCAGATCAATTCACATGAATTTCCTACTAGGTGCATATCTAGACCCTTAAGAGCTCTGAGCACACATTCTGTATTGCAGAGCTTTTACTGAAGCACTGTATTTGATTAATTTTCAGAAATATGTTGGGAAACAAAGCCATTTTGTTTTGAATGTATTGTATTGAAGTGGTTTTGAGTGTGTGAATGTGAACTGCTGTAAATAATGTTGCATGTAAACATGTAATGTGCTTATAAGCTTCATTGCAGTAGAGCTGTTCTGTGGGTTTTAAATGGGAAAAAAAATAGACTGTTACATATATTTGCAAAAGCCCAGAAGTGCAAGGAGAATGTGTAAAGAGCACTGAGCTGTTAAGAAAGAAAAAGCAGCTTGGATAACTTCTTGGATTCCCGTTTCTGTGATAGAGTTCTGAAGGCTTTGACAGCATAAAATAAGTGCATCCATTTGTATTGTACTTCCTATGATTTCAGCATCCTCTACAAAGTCCTTAAAGAAAGTTCCTGCAGGTGCAGTATTTCTGTTTCCAGGTATGATTTATTTAATAGCCAACTGCTTCACGCACAAAATGCTCTTTTCTTTAAAACCTGCTGCTAAGGTTTTAAAGAAAAAACTATCCAAATATAGCAGCACTGCATTGCTTGATCATATGCTTAATGACAAATACAGATGCTTCTACCATGCTAAGCCTAAACCGCAGCATGTTTTAAGGGTAATCAAAGATTCTGGAGGAGCTCTGAAGGTAGGTGTCACTGATGGCAGATAATACCAACTGTCAGCTTCAAGTATTGTGCTCTGAACTTCAGAAGGACGTGCTTCACTTCAGCTGATACTATACAGCTTAATTCTGCTGTACGTGCAGTCACAGCTTCTACCTGCACTCTGAGAAGGGAGTGCATTTTGATCTTTCACATTTGATCATATTCCTTTGGGTTAGCAGAAGAACAGTTTAAACATGAAGTTCTTACGTTTAAACCAGTCTTGTTTTTCTGGTTTTGATTTGGAGGATCTGCATACATGGGGAAGAACCAGATCTATAACTTGGAGCTGAAAGTAAAATAGAATTGTACTAAGATCTCTGTTTGTATCAGAATCCAAGCTGGTCAATGAAAAGAAACACATTACCAGTCTTTTTGAATTTACTGACAAAGATTTCTGTCAGTGTGCAGGCTCTTAATTGGAGTATCTGAATTTTAAGTATTTGCCTTTCTTAATAAAGGCCTATTTTAAGACTGGCTTCAGTTAACTGGCCCACAGTCAGCATAATTTTTAGAGTAGGAAGTACACAAATACAGACTTTTTACTCCAGGGTCAAAGATATATGTCAACAATGGAACTTCTACGTAACTGTAAAACTCAGTAGCAGAGTTTAAAACAGCAGATTGATGTGTGAGATTTTTTTATCCCTTCCTCTTTCTTGGAGGTACTGTCATCTAAGAGGCAAGTTTAGTCTTTAGTTGCTCCCTTTCAGTAACTTGTAGACAGGCTTAAGTCATCAGAGAAAAGCCAGGATTGAGGCTCCTTTTCTATTCCAGTGAACAATTTGTTTAGGAACTCAATCTTTAATAGATAACCAAATTTTGTGGCTGTATTTCTGTCAATCCTGAGGCACTTTATAACTGCATAATACACTTATTTTTAATAAGAACCTGCTGCTGATCAAAATTTATGCATTCTGCTGACTTAATCAAATAGCAGTTGTTCTACTTTCTGCCAAACTTTCATTTAAATATCTCCCCACTTCTGTCTCATTTCCAAGCATCTACACATGAGAAGCAGAAAGACAGGCTTAGAGCAGATGATCGTGCTCTTAGCACTGAGGCTGCACATTTGCTCAGCTGATGCAGAGCGGGCAGCTGCTCTGGCTCTAATCAATCACTGCCCTGTCTGGTGCAGCCTCACACCACAGTACAGCTGGTGGGCTCGCGTGGCAAGTGTGGCTCCTGGGAAGGACTCAGTCACCTGTCCTTCCCTCTCCCCAAGCACCTTACCACTTTTATTGGGCCACGGTGGTGTGGTATACTAGTTAGTAGAGCAGGATTCTGGTTTGGGAAGTCCATAAGGCCAAAAGTGTGGGACTACTGAGTTTTCTAGCTTCAACACAGAGCCTGGCTGCTGTTCTTAGGGAAGATGAGCAGGTTTGAGGAAGAAGTGGCTGTGGTGAGAGTAAGGGGCTGTCTGTGACTTGGCTTTATCAGAATGTGTCTAGCTAATGCTTTTCATGTGGCACTGTTGCAGGAGCACCTTAAAAGTTGCTGAGATGGAAACTATACCTGATGTCACTTACTGTGGCACAAGTTCAGCTTTTTGGTAACTTCGGCAATGTTATTTTGATTTTTATTCTTTCCCCCATCTGACCTGCAGGAGGAAGTGATGTGTTTAGTTCCACTGTAATTGGGGAAAAAGACAAGAAATCTGAAGCAAAGAGCTCAGGAAAGACTCCTAAACAACCTGGAAAAGTTGTTCTATTTGATAATGATGATGATGATGATGACTTCTTTGTGGAAGCAACTAAAAAGCCTCCAGATCCAGGTACCTCTGAACATTTGTGGTGAAAGATTAAACACTGAAGGCCATCAGAACACACACTGGTAGGAGCCAACGATTTAAAAAATTGAAACCATCATCACTGCTACTTCCACTGGGGTTTTGAGGGGTTGTGGGTTTGGTTGATTTTTGGTGTTCCATTGTAGAGGGCGGTATTTCTTTTTGTCAGAGTGGTGTGGGGCTGGTTTGTTTGTACATGCTCTCCCTTGATTTTCCTAAGGATGCTCCTTCTACCACTAGGCAGCATCTAGACTTGAATCAGGGAATTGGTACAGGTTTTATTCACACAGCCTTGGATCTTTGTGCCCAACATTCCCTTTTAGCAGGGTCTAGGATTGTGCAATGCCAGTACAAAACACTGCCTTTAGAGGTGCCAGCTGACTCAGCTGCTTGACTGCGTATTCTGTCACCAGTGCTTTCAGACAGGTGGGGTTTCACTTCGAGAGCTTGTTTGGCTTTTTCTCTCAAAGACTCCTGATGTTGGTCATTGTTAAACATTACAGTATCTTTTGAGACGCTCTTTTCTTGTCTTGTTCTGTATTCCTCACTCCCTCTTTGTTTTGTCTCTTTATGTAGTCAAGTCCACAGCTGACCTATTTGATGATGATGAAGAAGGTGACTTATTCAAGGAGAAACCTGCCATTTCTTCTGTGGTTGCTGGCACGACTAAAGAAACAGAAGGCCATAGGGAGGCAATCATGGAAAAGAAGGTAATGGCATATAAATGGATTGTATGGCTGAGGTTTTAGGAAAATGTTTGTAGTGCAGTTGAAGTAGTCTTTCCATATACAACACTATGAAAGTGACATATTTATGAAATAGGACTAGGTTCATAGGATCTTCAGTAATTAGTGCTTCAGTGGTTCGTAAATGCCTTTTGCCTTTTAAACTTGGGGTTTATTTGAGGTTTTATTTGAGGTATGAGCAATGACTGAAAGAATCTTACTAAGGCAGGATTAAAATGAGAGCAAAATGAGAAGCCTCTGATAATAAAAAAATGTTTATGAATTTCATTATGGATTTCATGGCTGAAATGAAACCAGTCCGAGTTACAAACCTTTGGTGTTGCAGTTCTGTGCTGAAGAGACTGGCTCTTACAGCAGCCACTTACAGAAATTTAACTGGTAACCCATAGGTTGTGTGTGTTGTGGGAGAGGAGGTTGGATGTCACAGCTCTACCTAAGCATATACAAAACTTGGAGTGCTTAGAAAACTGTTTAGCAGCTGAAAATTCCTCTGAATGTGGTGCTGAACACATATGTAGAGTTATAAGAAACTCCTAATACCCATTCCACTTTCAGAAAGTGCCTTTAGAAAAGTAGTAATGCTCTTTGTTTCTATAGTAGATACTGGAGATACTGATTTTATACTTTCTGTCCAATGAGTATTTGAACATACTAGCTGCAGTGACTCTTCTCCCCTCTGGACTGAGAAGTACAGTGCTGGGGATGTCTAATGCAAATTGCTGTAGCACTTTCTCCACATTGTCCTATGAGAAGCACCTGAGCACAGAAGCCAAAGCCAGCTTCTATTTCTGCTGCAGTGCAAGAATATCAGAGAAGCAGGAGGAGTGATGGCAGGCATCTTGTAGCTCTTGACTTTGCTGGAGAAAAGCCCTCCTGCTCAGTCAGGAAGAGAGGGCTGTTTTATACTCCAAGCTTTATCACACAAGTACTTGGGTCTGGGATTGTTCTAAGTTTAATGGCAATATAGCTGGTGGCAGGCTGGGGCTATGCTGTGATAATGCAGGAAATGATGGCTGGCACAAACTGCCCTTGTCCTTTATGACACACAGCTTGTTAAAAGAAACGTTTTCCTTTAGCTCACGAGGCCTGGCATGAGTTGCCACATACGTTCTTCTGCTGAGAAGGATGGTGTGGCAGAGGAGGCCTGTGCTAAGACCTGCAGGTTATTTGTGCATAGCACATGAGTTGTGGACTTCAGCCCACGGGTGACAAGCTTGTGTTCTGTCCCTTCAGCTGCTGGGATTTTGCCATCAGCATGCCTTAGTAGGGGGTCTGTCATGGTTTAGGAAATGTACTTCCCAGTTTAGTGCCCCCACTGCTACCACTGTTGCTCACTCGTGCCACTCCTACCACCCTTCTTTCCCTGAGCAGGGATAAAGAGGGAAATGGGAGGCACAAGAGGTAAAGATCAGAGGTTGAGATATAACCAATTTACTTGAAACAGCAATGAGATAAGAAAGCAAAAAGCAACAGCAGCTATACTAGTGACAGAAGGTACAAAAAAGAGGCAAATGATTCCACTGCCTCTGTCGTGCTGTGCTGACTCAGAGAGAGCTCTTCCCCTGGAAGAGAGTCCCTTCTCCCCATTGCCAGCAATGACATGAGGTGGTATAAAATAACTTCTGGCTCCTGGCCATGCCCCTCTGGGCAACTGCAAAAAAAATGTGTCATAGATGTGCCAGCCCTTAGTGTATCTAAATGGGTGCTGATGCAGTGTCTTTCTTTGTCCTAAAGAGTCAACCATCTTCAGGTGAGGACTTCAAGCCTTTATCTGAAACGCCTCCAAGAAAACAGAAGGGACTTTTCTCTGATGAGGAAGATTCTGAAGTGAGTATTTCTTTGTGAAATCCCTACAGAGGTCCTTGTGATCTCAGTCATCCTGACTTCAGTCCACTTATATCTGGCGGCTCTGTGCATTTTGTAGCATTGGGAAATCTGATATCCATGCATGTAGTCTCAGCTGTTCTGATAGTTCCTTCTTGCTCCAAGAGTGAAAACTATGTGATTATTTTCTCTGTATTCAGGGAATTAAACATTAGTGGTACACACAGGCATAAATTAAAAGTCTGAAGATGGGAAGGAGTAGCAAATGAAGAATAAGAATTATTATAAAGACTGCATATGTTTCATTTTGGCTTTCAACTAGCAATTAACCTGTAAAGATGAGGGAAATGCCTGTGCAGTTGCAAGTGTTTGGTACATCAGATAAGGCATCCACTACTTCTTAAGCATTCTAAACATCTCTTTTTCATAAGGATAAACAAGAATGTCCCCTTTAGAGTTCTTAAACATACAGCCTTGCTTTGCAAATTGACATTTCTTTGGTTTGCACAGGATTTGTTTTCATCAAGTAAACCTGTGAAGTCCAAAGCTACATCTCTCCCAACCAGCAAATCCATGACAAAAGCTCCACTCTCCTTGTTTGATGATGATGAGGAGGTAAGTAACTCTTCATGATACTGCCTGTGTGTGGGAACCCACCTGCACAGGCTGTTGCCAATGCAGCAGGAAATATTCAGAAATTTACAACATTGGGCTTGCAAATGGAGCACTAAATTGATCTTGCATTGTCCAGCAGTTCTGAGCATGTGGACAGCACGGTGGAGGAGAGTGGGGGGGTCTTGAAAGTTCTTGAGGTCTTTTAGGTAGTTTGCAGTCAGTGCATTTCACCTCTGGACCTAAACATGATGGATGTTATCCCTCTGATTAATAGGACTAGAGAACACTGAGCTTCAAGAAGATGTTTTAGCCTAAATCTGTTGTACCTGTCACATGGATGACTTCTTGCTTCTCTTGTCATGACTGTTGAATTCCTTTTTTCTCACTCTTCAGTGTGTTAGAATTGTGACTGCTGATATGGAAACAGGGTGCAGGAAACCTTAGAAAATTTGAATTAGTGTGTGCTTTTTTAATCTTTTTACCTAGTGGTAGTTGTTCAGCTCACTTAATGCCTGTCCTCATAATAGAATTCATTCTCCATTTCATTATATTGATTACAAACAGTGCCCCATTGTGCTGCTGTGCTGCAGAATTGCTGAGTGCTGGTTTTTGGCTGCTGGTCACATCTTGTGGTGGAGAATCTGTGGGCCAGAACCAGGCTATGTGCTTACAGGCTTCCAGCCTATCAAATGCTGTATGTGTAGAATTCCTTGCACCAGGATATGGTGTTAAACTTGAAATTGTCTTCAAAAAACACCATTTCTGTATCCTACTATTTGAGAAGTGGATGGTGACAGTATCTTATGTGGTGATGATTTCTCAATGAGCTTTTCATTGTGGCTTTGGCTTTTGATTTTTTTTTATAATACTACAATTTATTTTGTTTTAAGGATCTCTTTGGTGTGGGACCTGCCAAGAAGCACCAGGAAAAGCCCCCAGAAGAGAGAGCACAACAGTCAGGGTCTCTCAAGAAAGCTTCCAGTTTATTGTTCAGCAGTGATGAGGAGGTACTGAAAAGTGAGATTTGGTTGAAAGTGGTTAACTGGGCTTTATGCTAAGCAAAGCATAAAACTTTTGAGAAGGAAACCACAGACCAACTCTGCTGTGTCTACATGCCATGCCAACCCCAATCCTTTGACTTGTTGGCAGCTAAGGAGGCTGATTCTTGATCCAAATTTTCACAGGATCTAGGTAATAGAAGTCATGTGGAAGAGAAAATCAGTGTTTTCAATATAATTTATAGAAAGTTTGATAGCAAATGAAGACAGATTCCAACAATCTGACTTAATAAACACTAAAAGGGAAAAATAAGTTTGTTCTTACTGCTTTAACTTCTGAAAGGAAATTTAGCTGTTCTAGATAGGTGTTGAAATTTTCTTTGTTTTGAGGTAACTTTCTTTTATATGTGGTGTTGTTTATTGAAATTGCTTAAGTTTTGGTGGTTTTCTCTTTGTTTGACTGTTCTGGCTATTTAAATCTAGAGATGGGAAAATGATACATAAATAATAAGGCTTCCCATAGAGCAACCCTCTTCTAGGGATGGGCTAGGTATAGTCCTTCATCTTAAATGAATGCCAGAGACACTAAAGTAAATTTAAAAATTAAAAATTAAAAACCAGTCTGGAAATCTCTGAATTGCCTCATATGATTAGGATCAAGACTCTTCTTAGTCCTCCTACCTCTCAAAATTACTCTGTTGCGTAGACTTTTATTACTTGTCCTGTCATTGCATGCTTAGTAGACAACAGTAATATCTTTAGATGCATTTTTATCTTAATGTAGAACAAACCAAGTTCAAACTTTGTCATGTCTGTAGTCTCGTTCACAAAGAGGACAAATAAAGGTGGAAAACTGGGGGAAACTACTTGAAATGCTAAGAATATCAAAACAAACAAGGCAGAAATATCTTGTTTAGTGCATAGGCTTGAATTAAAGGTAGCTGTGGGAGGAAGTGGCTGTCTCAGGGAGAAGTACTGTGAAGGAATTAAGTGCAGCATTGAGTGCTCTAGTAGTGAGGTGTCTTGGGTGTACATGTGGTGGGTTTTTTTGTTTTTTCTTGTTTTTTCCCATATGTCGAACTTGGTAACTATTTAAGTGGCTCCAGTCATGTCCTACTGAGTGACCCTACTCTTGTGACACTGCAGTTGACACTGACCTCAGTTGTCAAGAGCAGCTGTAACAAAGTGTGTGTTCTGTATTTTGCTGGATTAATACTATGTGCCAAAAGGTGACCCTCTACAAAGCCTGAGCAATGTCAGATTACAGTGGCTAAAATGCAAGCAGCTGCATTTTATCTACTTTTATCTACTAGCCCATAAACTAATAGAGAGATGAAAGGACTGCCAAGATCATGAAGTGTTCCTTATAGAGAGGATTGCAAAGTGGCTTTGACCACAACAAAAGAAAACGTGTTCTTTCTTTTTAAGGAACACTGGAATGTCTCTAAGCCAGCTAAACTTCCTTCTGAAGATGGCCGAAAAGAAGACTCTGCAAAACCAGCTAGCACTGCCAGTCAGGCTAAAGATGTGAAGACAACAAGCCTCTTTGAGGAAGAGGATGAGGAGGATTTATTTGCAATCACTAAAGAGAGGTGACAGTCCTGAGAGGGGAGTGGGGAGGCATTTATTCAGAACCAGACCAGCAGCCTTTTCAAGATGGGCCCAGGCATATTGCAAGTGTTGGTTCCTGGTGCTGTTGCTGGGGAGGAAGTAGGGGTGTGCTCTTTTGTATCTGTGGTGGGTCATTACCCTTGCCACCACTGAACTCACCTTTCCATTTCTGTGCCAGTGATATAAAATCCTCTTGACCTTTTTTTATCTTGGCTTCTGCAGAAAGCTTTGCAGACAAGAAAGAGAGTGATAGAATTGCTGGGACATTGAGGAAGCCAAGTGCTGTATCTGGGAACACTTGCTGCAAATTATGGTCTTGATGCTTTTAAACAGATGATGCAGCACATGGCCACTGACACTTCCACTTCTCTCTCTCTCACTGCAGCCAAAGAAAGCCACAGAAGCCATCATTGTTATTTGAAGATGATGATACTAATGGAGAATCATTCTTCAGCTCCCAATCAGTGCTACTTCCTTCACCTTCTAAGACTGCAGTGGTAACTCCCTATTCTTTTAAAACCAACATGGAATATTTGTACAGTCTTTCTTTGTTGTTAGGTACTGAATATAAATCTAACTCATTTTACACAATGGTAACTCTGGTAAATTGGGAGTGGGAACAGGGAAGACTGAACTCTTACATGTACACTCTTACTACTGTTAGCCTAGTAGAGACTTTAAAATTTTCTTGACCACTTACTCTAAATTTGTTTAGTTTATGCTAAAGGCCCTTCCTAAGGATGTTTTGAAAGCTCTCAACCATTAAATAACACTATAAGGAACAGCTTACTGCTGACTCAGTAGCCAGGGTTAGAATTTCATGTTTCCCTACCCAAGACAATTCAGATGCAATTCAGGGCTTCTTACTGGCCCTCCTTATTGTGTGCTCGTGCCATCTTCTGTCTTACAAGCTCAGCCCATGATGTACTATCTGTTGTGCTTTGGAACTGAGAGTAGGAGATACAGGGGTTCAATAGAGCTGTGTCTGTAGTTGGGATTCCTGTACATGTCCTTCCTGACACTCTTCAACCAGATTCAAAAACTCATCATACTGGAAATTAAAACTCACAAAGAATGTCCCAAGTGAGGAAAATAGGAGAAGTCAACTATGTTGTCAGTGTCCTGGACCTCTGCAGTAGGCAAACTGAGACTCAACATACACATTTTTTATGTCACCACCAATTCTCTGTCACCAACATTCTCCTAATTTTGCAGGAGAAAGTAAAACCAGCACAAGTACCACCTACCTTTAATGAAGAAGAAAAGAAGGAAAAGGAAGATCTGCCAGATAAAACAGTCAAGTCTAACCAGGTAGAAGATGATACCTTGTGGTGTTCAGAAGAGCCTGAAGCATCTCCTGTGCCTCGAGGAACAGATGTTGCTGGGCAGCAAACAAAAGAAAAAGTGAGGCGTTTTCTTACATTAGTCTTAAGTTTGGTAAAGATTCAGTTAAGAAAGAAAACCACAATCTAACAGTGCTGCTCTGGCACAGAAATATTTTTCTGGATTGGAGGAAAGAGTAATTCCGTGTCCATTTAGCAAAATCACTTGTCAGTCAAACAGTGAATTAATTAACTGGCATTTAAAAGTTGTTTCCTAACTGATGTCCATGAGAGGGATTGGGGTTTTTTGGGGGAAGGAAGTAGGCAGAATCTGTTTCAGTTTTCCTCCAGAGTGTGTTGGGTAATCTTCATTTGCATGAACAGAGCTTTCCCTTAAAACATAGCCTGTATTAGTACATTGATTTTTCTTCAAGCTCAGTAACTTTGTTTCACCATAGTGTGTGATGATTTATAAAGTGATAAGAGTTATTGCAGCCTTCAGGATTGTGAAGTTTTGCTGGATAGTACTGTTACAGAACAGTATTGATGAGTATTGAGTGTATTATTGCAGAAACTTCAGCAAAACTGATCTTGGGCATAGTCTTACTGAGTGACTGTCGAGGAATTACCAGTTGATGAATTTCCATTGTTGTTCTTACTCTTCACACTTTTCCTGAGCACATTTAAGGTTCTGGTAGTGCTGTTCACTCTAAAGTGTCCCAAGGGGTTTGAGCTAGGTAACTCAGAGGTAGTGGCAGAGCTGATTAGTGCAGCCTTGTGACTATGCAGCCTGACATAGAGATGAGGAGAAAACCTCACACAGGAAGCTGCTTATCAATAATGTCACAGGGTAGAGCACAGGAGGAAATTTGTCCTGCTTTCAGAGGTGAAATGTGTGTTCTTTATCAACTGTCTCTTGCTAACCTGCATATTGATATTCTGTCTGCTTGGGAAAAAATAGTTGAATACAGTTGCCTTCTTGGTAATGATTGAAGAACTTTGACCAATGCTGATATTTAACCAAGAAAGCTGAACAGGGGTTTTTGGGCAAGCCTGAAATGAATAACAGGCTGATGTCATTTTTTTTTTCTTCTTTGGTGGAGCCTTTTGCAGTTACATCTTCAGAACCAGCTGGCAGTTCAGATCTGTTTGCAACATCACCACCAGCCCTGGAGAAAGATGTGAAGAGCCAAGCTAAGAAAGTGTTAAGCTTATTTGAGGAGGAAGAAGAGGAGAGACTGGAAGATGATAATGGCATAAAAAATGCACAGAAAGGAGTTGGTGTGGTGAGTGTAAGGAAGTTCTTGAACTGGAAAATGGTATTTCTAGCTTTGCTTTTCTAGGCAAGGTTTTGTTTTTACCCTTTCCCTTCTCTTCATGTCATACAGGCGGATGTTTCTCAATTTCTAACCTTCCAGATTCTTGGTTGATAAGTTATTCCCGCTCTTCCTTGTGATCCTGAATAGCTTTACAGGCTGTTTGTTTAAAAAAAAGATCAATTTTTTTATTCTTTGAAAATGTCACTTAAGGAAGATAATTAAGAGATTCTCTTCCTTTCACTACTATCCGTAGTTGTGCATCTTTAGCTGAAATTTTTGAGGCATAAAAGTCTTACTGGAATATAAACCTTACTGTACAGTCATGATAACATACTGAAAACTTTTTTTTCTTTTGAAGGAAGTTTCATAGATAAATAGTAGCAGCTGGATCTTAGATTAGCAGACACAAATAATGTGGTGAATGTCTTCTCATTAAATTGAACTGTTAATACAAATATTTGCATTGTAAGTTTTGCAAATTTGATCAAAATCATAAAGTTCTATTTTTGTTGCCACTACAGAGCTGTAGTGTAGCCTCAGGGGAATTGTAACCTGCCTTATCATGAGGCAAATATCCTCCACACAGAGGGAGTTTTTCACTGTGTGGACCTTTCTCCTCTCTTTCCAGGCTTCTGAGAGAAGTACTCAGCCCAAAAGCACTGGGGTCTTTCAAGACGAAGAGCTTCTCTTCAGTCACAAACTTCAGAAGGACAATGACCCAGATGTTGACCTCTTTGCCAGCCCCAAGAAGTCAGTGGTGAGTTCAAAGCCATCCTCTGAACCCCTTCTTAAAAACAGTCTTAGAAGTGTTCAGTGTACTGGTGTTCCTTGCTTGGACACAGCTTAGCAGTCACTGATTTCTAGGGAGGGCCCAATGCTAATGTTAGTTATATTCTGGCATCATGGGCTGGAAGAGATGTGCTTTGGATCTGTGACACATCTTTCTTTTATCTTTTGTTTCTTAGTCTGCAAACCGTATCCTGAAGCCAGCACCTGGAGGAGGGCTTTTTGGGGAGGATGATGATGAGGATGATCTCTTCAGTACTGCTAAAACAAACATTCTGGTACTGTTTCTCTATTGTAAATGGCTTCTTTTAAAGAGATTGGAAATAAGTGTATGGAAGGGATTTTCTCCATTTGTATACCCACAAGAAATTGATTTTTCAAATATTTTGGGGAGAACAGAAATGGTCATTGTGACCCTGAAGACACAGGGAGCAAACAGATACATTTGGTCTCCCAACATTGGGATGAGAGAATTAGATTGTTTGCCTTTGTGTGCAACTGGGACTGGCTTAGGTGTAAGAGAACACACTTGAGCAGAAATCAGAGCAATAGAGTTTGTTTTGTTTAATTGCATAACTTGCTAATATAACTTCCCTGTGCTTTATACTTGACTGATGAGCCATGCTCTTTGAGTTGTGTAATTCAAGTTCCTGCAGGTTGGTTTGATCTCAGGTAATGATGCAGTATTAAAGTCCTCATGGTCACCCGATTGCTTTTAGAGGGCAAGTAGCTGCAGTAATGAACTAGACTGTGTTACAGGTGGTCTGAGGTCATAGTCCTAACATACATTCTAAACTGCAATTTTTAAATTTAGTTATCTTAATTCAATTTAAACTAACTTTTACTTTAGTCTATATTCATGTCTATAGCTGGAAGTTAGGCTGGAAAACTGGCAATAGTTCCTGGAAACAGTTTCTTTGAGGACTCTAGACAGGGTGGTCTTAAGAAATTAGTGCTTGGGAGACTATATATGGAGCCTGGTTGCTTGAAAACATAAAAATAGCACTGTTCCTCAATTAGCATTGTGCTTTTATTTTTCTCTGCTGTTTTGTTGATGAGAAACTATGCATGCATTTCAAAGTTTATCAAAACTATCATTATTAATTTTTAGCACAGACAGTAAAGGTTGAGGTAGACTAAAGGAATGGAGGAATGGAGGGTTCTTGCTTTGCAGAGCCATAAACCAATGCCTGTTGCTGTAGTGCGTTGACCTTAGCAGGATGCCAGACACGCAGCAAAGCCCCTCTCTCACTCCCCTCTGCATCTGGATAGGGGAGAGAAAATATAGCAGTTATATTTTATATAAATTAGTTGAGATAACGGCTGGGAGACATCACTCACAAAGTACTGACACAGTGAAAACAGACTTGAATTAGAGATACTAATTTAATTTATTTCTAGCAAAATCAGAGTGGAATAATGAGAAGTAAAATAAGACCTTAAAAACACCTTTCCCCCATCTGTGTCTCTTCCCCAGCTCCACCTCCTCCCCCCAGTGGTGCAGGGAGAGCCATCCCATGGACAGTGGTTCTCCAGAAATTACTGCAACGTGGCTCCCTCTTCCATGGCGTGCAGTCCTTTGGGCATAGCCTGTGCCAACCTGGGTCCCCCACAGGGTCACAAGTCCTACCAGGAAACCTGCTGTAGTGGGAGCTCCTCTTCCACAGTTCTGCAGGTCCCTGCCAGGACCCAGGCCTCCCATGGGTTCACAGCCTCCTGTCAGGTGTCCACCTGCTCTGGCCTGGGTCTCCTCCACAGGCTGTGAGTGAATCTCTGCACCCCTGTGCATCTCCATGGGCTACAGAGGCACAGCTGCCTCACCAGGGTCTTCACCACAGGCTGCAGGGGAATCTCAGCTCCAGTGCCTGGAGCTCCTCCTCTCCCTCCCTCTTCACTGACCTTGGTGTCTGCAGGGCTGTTCCTTTCCCATGTTCTCACTCCACTCTTTTCTGGCTCTAATCACATCTGTGCAATAACTTTTTTTTTTCTTTCCTTAAATATGTTATAACAGAGGGGTTACCACTGTTCCTGATTAGCTCAGCCTTGCCAGCAGCACATCTATCTTTAGAGCCACCAGGGATTGGCACTGCTAGACAGGGAGGAGGCTTCTACCAGTTTCTCACAAAAGTCACCCCTGTAGCCCTCTACCACCACTACCAACACCTGGCCATGTAAACCAAATACAGTTATGCACAGCAGGATCAAAATATGTAGCTAGTTTTCTGTTCAGTTAAAAGCAAGATTTTTAAAATGTTTGTGTTCTTTTGGTTTGGTTTTTTTTTTTTTTTGACCTGCACACAGGGCTTTTCACCCCATTCATGTTGACTTGTGCCCGTGTTGCTTTCAGAAAACAGCTGAGAAGAAAACAACTCCTCAGACCCGTGTTGGTCCTTCCTCAGCGAGCAGTAAAATAGAAAATGTTTTAAGTGCCAAGCAGGATGAGACTGTGAAGGCAGCAACTACAGAGGCAAGTACTTAAATCTTGTGCCTTGAACAGCATGCAAAGAAAAAGGAGATATATCAACCTGTTTTAAGTAAGTGTCTTGGAAAGATGAAAACTAATGCCTGGATTCACTGGCTGCCAGGTAGAAATGCATAGCCGAACTTCTCTGCTTATCAGCTGGTGTGCTGTTACTAGCAAGACGTTTCAATGTCGTTGATGTTCTGTTCATTGTACAAACACTTTAAAAAGTGAAATGGCAGTGAAGAGCTACACCCTAGGTCCAGTTATACTGAAAATGAGTTGTTTCTTCTTTGAAGTGCCAGTGTCTGTTGGGGTGAATGTGATCTTTAAAGGTAGCCTTTCTCAGAAAGGAGATCAGGGCATGTAGCAAAGATCTGTGTCAGTGGAGACACTTTATCTTGGAGTCTTTTTGGTGAGTAAACAAGAGTCCTGTCCTTAATCTTGCGGAATCAAGAGTCTCTGGGAGACGTGATCCGGACCAGAGTTTTGGCCTGTACCTCACCAGAACTGCTTGGTGGATTTTAATGTGTAGGAGATTAGCTTTTTGTTGTAGGGAGTTGTTTTTTCTTCCTTGAGCTCAAGGACAGAGAGCATGCCTGCAGGGCTAGTAATTAGCATGTCTTCCCTTTTTGTGAAGTGCTCCTTGAAGTGTAGAACTAGGCTCATCTTCCTGGTTTTTGTAGCTACTGACAGCCTGCTATTGGAATGGTTTCAGCCTGTCTGGGGTTAAGCTGAACACTACATGGCATTAAGTAGAGAGCAGTCTCTTCAGATACTGTGATTCCTCTGTCATGCTATGAAGCCCTTCAAACCAGTGTCCTAATCCTTGGAAACCCTCTGTTACTTCAACCTAGCTGAAGGAGCTCTGACTGCCCAGTCATGCCACCAACAGTAGTACCTAGCTCACAGAACCACACAGACTACAAACTTCTGACAGCAAGCCCTGGGAAGTGCACCTTAGCTGATTTAATTCATTTATTGAGTCCTAGAATCACCCAAGTTTTCAGACCAAAAAGCTGCTCTTGCTGTTTTAGCCCCAGTCTTTCTAGCACTACTGGCCTGTTTTTTTTTTAGAGGAACACTCACTTCTCTGAAGCTGTTTTCCTTGAAGTCTGAGTGGAACGATTTTGGAGCCTTCTTGGCTTCCATGTGAGCTTCACTGAAGTCTGTTAGCCCTGTTCCAGCCAGTCACAAAGAGAAAAGTTAGATCATTGCTTGGCAATATGGCTCTAGGGGATTTTAGGGGACAGAATAAGCAAGGAGAAAGGATAGCTGTCCTGGTTTGATTTGACTAGTGGTGGCAGTGACCTGGAGAAGATGAATGCTGTTCAGATACTATGGCAAAGTGTAATATTGGGTGGAAGGTCAGGTGAATGAAATGTGATAATGAAGATGGGGCCATGGCATGTGGGAAACTGAAACTGAAAACTTAGTGACTATAGCTCTAGTGGTAGAATGTGATGATAACAAGGTATCTTCAGAAGCAATTGGTAAGCAATTAGCTGCTTTCTATACATGTATTAAAATGAAAACTATGGTCTGGTCGATAACAACTTGTCAACTTGTTTATTCCAATGTAATTTTGTGCAGAAATCTACAGGTCCTGTTCCCATTAAAACCAAAGAACCTTCATCTCGGATTGGAAAGCTACAAGTAATTAAATTTACTGGCACTTTAACTTTCAAAAAAACCAAAAAAATCTTTCTTGCCTCACTGATGGCTTTCCCTGAACCAAAATCTTATTGCTTCCTTACCTTATTCTTGCAACATTATGGTTTGTTTTTTTTTGTAGATGGCATATATATTTTTGATTGCTTTTTCTGTATTGCATGTTTAATATTATTTCCTCCTTCTTTTTCAGTCCTGCCTCTAAGCAGCACTATTTACTCATATTGGGGGGGCAGAGGGTGGGCTCCTCTTTGAACTACTATTGTTCTTAACACTGTTAAGTATGTTTACCAACTCTTAGGGGGAGACTGTGGTTATGTCCCTCTTCTGACACAGAATGACTAATAACTGTCTATATCACAGTACCGTTCAAAGTCAGAACCATTGTCTCCTCAGACAGAATATTGAGCTCTCTAGGTGTCTGGTCTGGCATAACCTGACTCCGCTGTTCCTGAAGCTCTTACACAGAATAATAGGGTTGACCACTCCACAGTTTTAGTGAGAGAGAGCTTGTGGGAGACACAGAAGTTCTTAGGTCTGAGAAAAGCCAGGCACTTTAGAAGTAGAACTTGAACACCCAGATGCACTAGTTCTTGCTGCTTCTCTGGAGCCACGCTTTCTCTGGAGCAGTAGTAATGTGATCTCTTTTTGTGTGTATGTTTTTGTTGTCTCTGTTTTGTAGGCTAACTTAGCTATTAACCCTTCAGCCTTACTACCTGGTGCAATGCCTAAGGTCTCCACTGTCAAGTCCCCCTTGCCAGTGCTGGACACTCCATTACATGAGCCCAAGGAGGTACAGAACAGAGAAGCCTTCTCTGCTGCAGGAAGCAATGAAGAAATTGGCGTAAGCTTTGATCAGCCAATGCAAGCAGACACCTTGCACAACGCCAATAAGGTAACCTTAGTATTTAGGGTAAGAGGAAGGGGGATTAAAAACACAATCTGTCTTCATGCAGGAGTTTGTTTTGGTATGCAGGTTCTGCTAACAGTGTGGTTTATGTGAATCTAAATGGGAGTGTGAAAATCTAATCCACTCTCACTTCCGTGGATCACTGAAGAGAAAGTCTAGCTTAGTACCTATACTTAGCTCAGTAAGGGGCTTATGCATATACCTAGTGCCTTTTAAAGTACATGCGTACCTTTTCCAAATACTGGATTTCCCTATTGGTTGAAGGTACATTAGCATAACATCCTGTCCTATCCCAGGAGACACCAACCTGAAAAACTATTAAAAAGACATCTTGTTAGACTAACTATAAAACAGGTTACTGGCAGCTGCTTTGACAAGCTATCCAGAACACATCACTGCTGTCGGTTGTAGGTTGGTTGACCTTTACCTCCTCTGTGGATAAAAATGTCATGCTGTCCTGAACTGAACTCTCAGTTCTTTCTCAAAGAAAACTTCTGTTTTCACACAAAGGAAAACAAAAAGAAGTGTTACAGCTTCTGATGTGGCAAATCTCTGCCTCCTGACTCACTTGTTTTTCACTCATGCTTTCTACTTTATGGGTTGCAAAAAGGCATATTCTAATTAAAGATTTAGTGGTTCTTTTAAAAAATGGAAGTGTCAGCTATGTAGTTAAGATTTCATCTAGGTGCCTATGATTTTATAAGTTTGTGGGGTTTCCCGAGAGTGGCAATTTGAGTAAGAGCTTTAAAATCTTAACTTTGATTCTTTCTTCCTTTAATGCTGGTGAGGCTGTTCATTACTAGATAAGCAGCAGAGATGACCTGGCAAGATGCAGCAGCTGTCACCACAATGGCTGACGTGACCCCTTAGTGACAAATGGGTTTGAAGCTTGTACATCAGCATGGTGCATTACTATATTGTTATTACATAGTTGTTTCCAATAGCAGCATGTTCCAATGAACAGAGCTCTCTATTGTGATACTTTTACATAGATAGGTTTGCAAAGAATAGAGTGCCTGTAGCTGCACCAGTCAATATCAATCAGTATCAACCTTGAATATTCATTTTAGTGTAGTGATGATGCATGGTTTTTACAGAAGTAATCTGAGAAGAAGCATCTTGGAAACTCTACAGTAAATGCTTTCTGTGGTTCAGGTTAGATGTTGTAATTTTGGCATATCATTGCTTCTTCAACCTTTCAAGTTTGAGTGTAAATATATCCAGTCAAATGGACATTTTTTCCATTTTCCAGGCTGTAAAGGAAATTTGCAAGGGGCTTCCTTAAAAGCAGCAATTAACTGCAATAGGCTATGCATAAAATGAAATTGCCTGAAAAATTTAATTAATCATGGCTGGAACTGCACTGTTCAAGCCCCTAGATTAGCAAGATAACAAGCTGAACTAAGGTATTACCTAAAGCCAAAGGGCTAGAGTAGCTTGCTGACCTGTTGTGAATCCATTTGTGAGTGCTGTTGCTTTTTTACAGTTTCACTGCTGTGGAATGACTAAGGGCAGCAAATCAGAAATCCTGGGTTGTATTTCTGAATCTTTCTCCAAACTACTTCAAGTTTGAATGTCCCTGTGGAGCTTTTTCCTTATGTATGATCGTGCTCTGCTTTTCCTCCTTCCTTGCAGACCAGGATCAGGGTTCCAGGGAAGCGCAGACCCCCTAGCAGAATGGCGCGCCGTCTGGCTGCCCAGGAGGCTGAAAGGAGCGAGGAGGTGGTCGCTGCTACAGAGTCACAGTTCTCTCTACCAAAACAGATGTCAGCAGTAGTGAACATAAAGGAGCCTCTTGCTGCTGAAGCAGAGTCCAAGGAAAATGGCTTTCTCTCTAGCTTGTCATTACCAGCTCACAGCAGTGTTTTGTCTGCTGGGACAAACAAACTCCTTCCTTCAGAATCCACAGAAAATGGAGATGATCTGTTTGAATCTGAAGACCTTTTTGCAAGCAGCTCAACATCCAGACCAGCTGCAGAATCAAAGCTGAAGGAAGGATTGCCGGACAGTAAGGCTAACAAACCCATCAAAGGCAGGGAGAAAAAGCCTGATCTGGGTGATCAGGACAGCAATGATCTCTTCCAGTCTGTACAACAAAAGTCTTCAACAAAAAGCAGCCCTATACCTTTTTTGGAGGAAGAGGAAGATTCTCTTTTCACCTCTCAGAAAACTGGAAAAAAGGAGTTAAAATCTGCTGTCCACCAAGCAGTTGACCCTACTGCCCAAGATATCTTCGAGGTAATGGCTGAACCTGCCACGTTGTTTTTTTTTCCTCAGGGCCATATGCAGACCCGTCTAATTTAGGCCTCCCTTAGGCTGCTGAATAGGATGGGGTGTGCAGGATAAGGGAGTGAAGTAAACTCTCAGTCCTGCTCTGCTGCTGGGATATAAAATCTCTTTCTTTGTTCAGCCCCGAACTAGCAGCAGTGGTTTAAAAGGTGGAGCCTAACACAGAGCAGGCATGCACTGAATGTGCTCTGACAACATACCTTTTTCAGAATAATAAGGTATTTGGTTCTTATTTGTTAATTATCTGTTCAATTCCCAGCAGGTAAATAACCCTTTGAAAAAGGAATAAAATTTGTGGGCTGGGCACTTGACCTGTTTACAATCCACTGTTAAGGCACTTCTGCCAAGTCCCCCATGAGGAAAAGGGTCTCAAACTTCTTGCTAGTTAGGTTGGCAAAGACCTATCAGATCATTGAGTTCAACCTTTGTTTGATAAGCCCAGGAAACCCAAATCTTCTAAATATTTCAGCTGCTGTCTACAGGTAATTTGACTATTCTCTTGAAGTGTGTTGTGGATTGATGAGATCTTTCTATGTTTTTCTCCAAGGATGACATATTTGCTACTGAGGCAATTAAGCCAATGACCAAAATGAAAGAGAAAATGCCAGAGACTAACCTGTTTGATGATAACATTGATATTTTTGCGGATCTAACCGCAAAACCAAAAGAAAAGAAGACCAAGAAGAAGGTGGAACAAAAATCCATATTTGACGATGATATGGGTAAGTGTAGTTATAAGCAAAAATCTTGATACTAGTCTTGTAATATTGTACTGAATTGCATTTATCTAAGATCTTTTAGAACCCTCTGCTTTCTTTTACTTTGCAATTCCTGGAAAATCTCTCGGCATCTTTGGATTGTATCCTTGGATGAGAACTTACCAGATTTGTAGAACTACCATGGCATTTAACTAGTTTAGGAGAGAGTATAAAATTGTTCTGAGAAAAATCTTAATTCCTGTAGGGAATTACTCCAGAGAAGTTTCTAAAAAACTCATCTCACATTGTTATGGCTCTGAGACAGATTCCATATTTCAATTTGCACAGCTTTTTGCATTGTACTTTCAGATGAGTCACTGATACAAATTAGCATCTCTGTCCATCCCACCTTCACTATTGTGTTAAGTACCTTGGAGCCCACAAGCTTTTATTTACATTCATGTACCCAGGGCAATTTACAGGTACTACACCTGAAAGCAAAGGTTTGCTATGTATGATTTGTTGAAAAAACAGGAAGTAGTAATGTGACATGATGGGCAGAGCATGCTGCTTTCTTCTCCATCAACAGAGATCCTGAAAGTAATGGGATTCTCAGCTGTGTCTGTTCTCAGGCTCTTCATAGCTCTCCTCCTTGAGACTGCATGTATTTGTTGTCTAAGACAAAATTTCTTCTCTAGCTTTGATTCTTGTTAAGTCTTCGTTTCCTCTAACTCAAATTGAACCTGACTTGCTGCTGTTTTATTTGGACTGCTGCTAAGCATTCTAGCATGATGCCTGAAGTCTAAATGTGCTAGAAAGCTTGCTGGAGAATAAGCATCTTGAGGTTTCAAAATCTTCTTGACTGATACGAAAAATAAGACTTAAAGGTTTGTTATGAAGATACTTGAAATGCATATTGGATGATTTTTTTAAACATCTTGTTTTAATAATTTACATTTTTTCATGTTGTCTACAGTAAGTGAAATAATTTGCCAAGCAGTTACCCCTTCGAAATATTCAGCACAAAAATCTGAACTGAATGTTGAAAAAAAACCCAGTTGTAGAGTACCACTTGGAAATGACCCTCAACAGAACCTGTTGTTTGTACTTCCACTTTTGAGGTTAACTCTAGTGCTAAAATTTTGTGTTTGATGTCACAGCTGCTCTTGATGCCTATTGCAGCTAAAGCACCCGCATGAGATGGACTTCATCTTCCTGTAGAATGGTGATTGTTCAGTGGTACAGCCATAGGTTTGCAGCTCCTTAGTGCCCATGGAGCTCCAGAACACCAGCAGGAGTGCAGGAGATGCCTGAAGATGAGGATGTTCTGCTGCAGGAGAGTTGTAGAACTGATGCTTGCCTCCATGTCACATTAAGGGCTGGTTTAAGTGATCAGGTAGCACTTTTACAGAGCTGTGTATTGTTTTAGGAAAACCTTTCTGTTGCAAATGAAACAGTAAATTTTAGCTGCAGTTTGAGGGGTGTGAAGGCTGTAGGCTGTTTTCTTTTGTCCTACTACACCTTCCAGTCACTTGAGTCCTCAGTCACCTCATAGCTGATGTCACATCTGCCTATCTTTAAAATAGTGACTGAGCTTTCTTGCACTCTGACAAATAACTCTTTTCCCTGGGCAATTTTTTTCTATTCTTTAAGCCCCTTTATAACAAATGGGAGTGATACCTCTACTGCTTGTGGCACTCGCTGTACCTTCCCCTCTGTTGTAAAGCTAATCCATGTGATAGCTTCTTGCTTTGGAGTGATGCCAGTAGGGGATTACTCTATTTTGCTCCCTTTCTAAACTGCTCTTGTGCTGAAATGTGGTCCTGGATTATTCCAGTGTAATCCCTATGATCAGCACAGTAGCAGACTAAAGACACAGTACAGACTAAAGACTAGATATGCTAAACTGGAAGTAGTGTGAAGAGACAGGGAAACACATTGTGGTAGGCCACATTGTGCTTGGCCTCTGCTCAAGGTAAGGCTACCTACTGAAGACTGAAATACGAGTTTTTATCCTCTAGACTAGTAATTCAGAGAATATTCTGAGTTGGAAGGGACCCACAAGGATCATCAAGTCCAACTCTTAGGTGAATGGCCCATATCAGAACCATAACACCCATGTTTTCTTAATAGGGATTCAAAACCAACTATGTGCTATTTACACTGGCCTGTGATCACTAGAGATCCTCATACCTAAGTCTTGTAATTTTTTGGTTTTATACTCCAACTGCATAAGCTGAGTATCCTAAATTTCTTTGTTTAGAGTACGAGATAACGCTGTTGTGTACACTCAGGAAACCTCATGGCAACCCCTCAGCATACGTATGGTAGCAACTTCATCTCTTCCATGAGCACAGTCCTAAACAAAAGCAGTTCTAGCCACAGCAAGAGCTGCAGTACTGTGAGCTCTGCAGTTGATACAGGCTGTGTTGGATGATTAAATTTCGACATATTGTTGTCCTCTGCCTTAATGCCAGCGTGGTATTTTTTCCACTTTGTGTTCCTAGTTATTCACAACAGATATGCTTGTATTGAGGAAGGTGGTGGGAGACCTTGATCCAAGACTGTAGACAGACTTTTTGAGTGTTCCTCAGGATGGTGGTTATAGCTGTCTGCCTCCTTGCATCTTAGCAATGGTCTGTTCTCAGGGGATTTATATTATGTTCTTACTGTGCTGTAGATTAGACTCATGATGAGTGACTATCACCACAGTAGTTGCTGGCACCTGCCATCCTTTTCTCTTCTGATTTTCTCCAGCAACAACCTCACAGCTCTTGGATTTCTCAGGTTCCTCAGACACTAATGTTCTAGATAAGAGAGATGTTATCTGGCACTTGCATAATAGAATTTATTGTGGAGCTTTAATTTGTTAGTACTTTACAAATGCTTATGAGAGCCTGAACATGTTATAAACTACAAGTATTGTGCTGTCTACTGAGAGGAAAAAAATCTTAGAGCTAACAGCTCCCACGTATGTCCTTACAAATGCGTCCAGAATTGCAAGTAGCAGGAAAGCATTTGTTTATCACAGAATGTCCTTGGCAGTCACTGCTGTGTGATGGAGTCTCTTGTGTACAATGTTGCTTCTGTTTAGTAGTCATTTCTCATTAAAATCTTTTTTTTGTTCCCCTCTTTAGATGATATCTTTTCTAGCAGCCAAGTCAAGATACCTACTCCTAAAACCAGATCTTCCCAAGCAGCCTCAGAAGCAAAATCTGAAAGCAAGATCCTGAGCACATTTGATGACCCTCTGAATGCCTTTGGAGGCCAGTAGTCAAGGGGATGTGTTGCAGAGAAGCAGCCTTCCTTAGCCCTGTCCAGTACTAACACTCTGGATTCTCTAATGCAGTGGAGCTGGAATGAGATGGACATGGATATTTAAATGAGATTACCCATTTAAAATGGTTAGTGTTCTCTTGTGCTAGTCTAATTCTGCTAAATTATATATTTTTTAAAATATACAGTAACCTCCCGCTATCATGTTTCCATGGTACCGAGATGAATATAGCCTGTACATACATGCAATGAAGTAATCTATTATATAAAGTATAGTTTGTTTTATCGAACAGATCTATAGATAAAATAATTAATAAATAGTAAATGGAGTCTGTTAAACTTGATCTGTCTGCATGTCTTACTTTCCTCTTTACCTCTTGCTTAGAACATCTGCATCGTGACTTGAAAGCAACTAAAACCACTACGGTGCCTGGCTCAGCTGCCACCTGCTGTGCTAATGGGAGGGTCAGGCTGGGTTCAGTATCAGGAACAGAGCTTCTCTTACGGAATGAAGCAGTTAGGAAATCTCAGAGCAGGACTTGACACCGGCTCGAATGAGGTATTTCATATGGGCAGCTAATGTGGGCTCCAAAAGTAACAACAGCTAATGCTTCTGTGCCAGGAAGAGCATGTTACCAATGAGCACCGAGTGGTCCATGAAGACAACAGAAACCTAACAGCGTCTTCTGTTCAACTTGTAAGCCATTAAATGAGATTTCTCACCTGCATGGAGCTGCCAGAGTTTTGCAAATAACAGTTTTCACAGAGTCTCTCTGTAGAGAGCACGCCTGGTCACTTCCAGGCTAACAAGCCCATGTACATACTGTGTGCAAAGACTCTTCTGTGCCTAAAGGCTTGCTGTCTGCTTTCCCTTCTCATCCATTACACAGTGTAAGCTGTACACAGGAGGATGCTGCTCTGGAAGCCCTCTAACTGTCTAGATGTATTTGCTTTAATTTTGTGTCCTTTATTTTCTAGAGTCCCTTCTGGAACAGGTGCCCTTAACCATACTTGATACCCAGTGGTAGATGCTTGCTCTCCTGCATGCGTACAAGCAAAGCAAATGCATAAATACAGGAGGATCAGATGTTATTTTATTAAGTGACTGCCTGCAATTCTGACTAGATTCACTGTTTTTATGATAGTGACTAACTACTTTATCTTGGACTTTTAAGACTGTTGTGCTGTGAATTTAAAGCATGTGCTCAGAGGACTTGAGATCAACTCCCTCTTGCACTGAAGTCCTCGTTCTGAGACATCTGCTTCAGTCTCGGGTTTCCCTCATTGGATTTCCTTTATCAGGCACAGTAAATACTACAGCTGAAACATCTAGCAGTAATGAGGGTAAAGCAGAGGGAAAGGTTGGAAGGGATAAAGGAGAAACACGATGTATTGCTTTGCACCATTGATGGGCCTGGCAGTGATTCATGTTAAGTGTGGGGGTAAGCCGGGAGTAGCAGCTTGAAAAAGAGTGCGGGGGCTATTTGCAAATGGGTGTCTGCAGTGAAAGCACTTCAGCTTTATTTATAGGCATTGCATCTGCTGCATATGCCTCATACATGATTTGGACTTCTTCTGTACTCCTTCTGTGCTTAGAAGGGCTTCAAAGATATGATGGAAAAAAAGAAGGAAAATATAGTGAATTCTTATGTTTATTTTCTGCATCTTCTTGGCCCTTCACATTAATAACTTCTATTAGCATTGCAAAGATGGCTGTTCACAAGACAAGAACCGTGAGGGCCAAAAGCTCCTGGAGTAGGGGAAAAAAAAGTTCCTGCCTTAGTGTTTCTCAAACTTTCATGTGAAAGCTCAGCAGAGAAAAACTCTTCATAGTGCAAGTTTCTATGATGTAGATCAGAACCTTTCTTCCCACCTCGTCTTTCTAAAGTGGCAGATGGAGAGCCTTTGTGCCTTTCCCGTGTCTCTTCACATATTCTGGGAGGGCTTGGTCTGAGTGGTGACTTTGTGAAATGGGTTTTGGCTCGAGGTTTCTTTTGGGGTTGGGGTTTTTTGGTGATTTGGGGGGAGGGTGTTGTATGTTGATTTACTTTCCAGGTTTGGTTTGTTTTTGGTTGGTTTTTTTCCGATAATCTATTTCTGGGAAGGGCAGACAGAAATGAAGGCTCAGTTATTTACAGCATCCCAAAGCTCTGACACATTCCCATACCCCCTACATGCTTCTCAGGAGCCACAGTTTTAACTGGGCCTGAAACCTAACCGCGAGTCATGGTAGGTCTTGCGTATTTTAAAACCCAAATGGAAAGTAAAGCGGCTAATGTAATTAGCACCTGCTAATAGGATAAGCTTGTTTTCTCTAGCTCGTGATCATCCGCGGGCCCCGCTGCTTCTGGAGCTTGCTCTGGCCACCTCACGCTGAAACAGGAGCACAATCGAGCGCTGCCCTCCTCTGAAGGCGGCCCGGCTGCCGGGGCCGGGACTGTTCGTGTCCAGGCTGGGAACAGCGGGGAGCCTTGCGCGCTGGAGTGCGCCCGGCCGGGCCTCCCGCTCGGCCCGAGCGCCGCGTCCCGCTGCTCGCTCTGCGGCTCCGGCCCGAGCGAAGGCCGGCGGTGCCAGGGTCG
>VWZN01017188.1:118653-142386 GCA_013396955.1 Regulus satrapa
GGCCCCGCCGGGGCCGGCCCCGCTGCGAGCGCGGCTGAGCCGCCTCCCGCTGCCCCTCCTGGGCACGGCTCCCGCTCCTAACGCCCGCCCGCAGGTTCTGCCCAGCGCTGGCGCTGCGGAGGGCTCGGCTCTCGGCGGGAGGTATCGGGCGTCTGGTTGTCATGTCGCTTGTGGAAACGAAAATAACAAAGGTAGTAAGGTTGCGCCTGGAATGCTGACTGACACTAGAGCCCTGAAACTACAACGCTGGCAGTTTAATTTGTGGTTATCTTGCCCTACCTAGGCAATAACTTAATGTTTCTTAACAACCGTTTTGCGTAAAATAAATTTAAATTCGCTTTAGCAGTTACTTTTAGATGTTGTCAGAACTATATTTGTTTGCTTTATAGGTGAAAAATCCTAAAGATGAACAGCAATGCACTACACGTGTCTTCAAAGCTGCCTTGGCTAGAAGTGGAATGTAGTTTCCTGACAGATCTTCTTACAAGGAAGTTGTAAATCCTTTCTAATGGCCAACAAGAAAGAGCCTCCTTTTTTTAATAAAGATAATATGGGACCGTTTCACTACAAACTTCCTTTCTATGAAACTATGGAGCTCTTCATTGAAACGCTTACAGGAACCTGCTTTGAACTGCGAGTTTCCCCCTTTGAAACAGTTATTTCTGTGAAAGCTAAAATTCAAAGACTGGAAGGTACTATTCTCTCTTATTTCAGTGTAAACTTTATCGCTTTAGTCCTGTTTTAAAAATCATAATTGCTAAAATCAAACCAGAAGACTTAAATGCCATGTTTAGCAATATGTATAAAAACTATAGGGGCTTGGTTTATGGTTTAGGTGTAATTGAAGTTGAGTTGCTTTTCTTTTCTTTCCATTTTCTGTAAGTTCATGGCTTAGGCTTCGCTGGAATTATGTTTGCTCTTCTGGTGGGTTGGTTGGGTTTTGGCTTTCTACTATGTACCATGATAAAGGTTAATTGTAACAAGTCTGTGGATTCTCTGACCCGTGCCGTTTGTGAACTAGCAAGGTTATAAATTTAAGCCATGCAATACGCATATATTGTGACTGCACATACTTTAAATTTGGTGCTACGTTTGTTGCTGATTAGGCTAGTCAGTTTATGGTTTTTTTATGATACTGCAGTCACAAGAGCAACTGCAGTGCAGGCAAATCCCAAAGGCAGCTTTGAGTTACCGATTTGAATTTTGTTTAGGTGAGTGATCTTTTGCTGGTGGACATCTGGCTGAGCAATGCTTTGTCTTAAAGTGGTAACACATTTTGTGAAATGGAAAGCTTCTTTAAGTTTGAGGTCAGTCCTGATGCTTATGCGAGAAGAATAGGTGCAGGTTAGTCCCCTCTTACCTCTTTTCCTTTACGGTGAGGATGACCTTGCATGAAAGAATGTAATATGAAATATGTGTATATTCATAGTTAAAGCGTTACATCCTCTATCTTATTTTACGCTTCGGAGGGGTTAAAGAACTGTACAGCTGTAGAAGCTGAGAGTATCAGAGTTGCTAATTTTAAGAAAAGGGATCCTCTCCTTTCCTAGTGTACCTGTGAGTGTTTTTCATCCTTCTGTCCGTGTGGAACCCGTCCTCTGGGAGATGTAATAGAATGCTGTAGACTGGAATCGGAGATACTCTCCTCCTCTTACGGAAATTGCTCTAGTGGATGGAAAAAAACCCAGACAGCTGGCACAAGTCTTAAAGCACACAAGCAACAACAGAGGGGACTATTTACTAGTGAGATAACGCAGCAGAAGCTTCGCCGTGCAGGTGCCTGGAGCTTACATCCGTGTGGGTACCGTAGTTCAGCTGTGTGCGTGGGCTTTTGTTTGCTGTGGACAGGGCCATAATTCATTGCAAATCAGATAATGTGTCAAGATGCTCCTGGAGACTAGAGGTGAAACAAGACAAGGAAAGGGGTTTTTCTAGGTATAATTGGATATAGGTGTAGGAGACACGCATAGACCGCTAGCTAACAGTGAATTAAAATGTAGCATAGGTAGTAGAGAGCAGAAGGCATCAATATCTGGGCAGTATCAGTGATGGAGTGAGCTTTAAAAGTTACATTAAGAGATCAGTGGGAGATGTGAGGAAGAGGAATGTGAATTTCTTGTAGTCCAAAACATGAGACTGAATAGCCATACTCAGTTATACCTACAGCTTGCAAAAGTATCCTCGTTTCTTGTTAGAAGAACAACTCAGTAATGAAGTTATAATAATGCTTATCTGGAATTTCATATGCGTGTTGTAGTTCATAGGATGGTAAGGTAATTATGGCTTAGCTGCCTGCTATATAGAATTAATAATAAGTAAATATCATTAAACATGGAAGATGTTCAATGGTGCTTATCACTGAATTTTAGGAAGTCACTTGAAATACTTTAATACTCTCTAGCAGAGTTAAAATATTTGTACTGTTCTGATTAATGATTTGTGGGACGCAGAGTGAAAACAAATTGATCAGTTACATGTGAACGAGACAGATACACAGTGACAAATTAATTTTACTTTGCATTTGGGGTTGCTGTTGCATGTAAAATAATAATTAAGAATTTTTCAGTGACAAAGTTCCTATTAAAGTGCACAGGTTTGAACAGGAAATCACCCAGATGGAGCGAAAATTGACAAGTAGTTTTGCATAGGAAGGATTTAGCATGGGAAGGAGAAAGCTTACATCTGTTCCTGTTTCTGCTGCTGGTTTTCACTTTTTTATTACTGTATCATGTCAGCTTTCCTGGAGTGTGGATCTCTCATATATAAGCTGCACTTCTGGTTGGAGAATTCCAGCACTGTAGGAGGCAGACTTCATGAGGTCCCTATTTATGCATATTTCCTACATTTGGATGTTGGGGATGATAGTATGGAAGCAAAGGAAAAGAGACTTTTTGAAAAAATGAGCCGATACCTGAAAGCTCCAAGAAAAAATTGTGTCAGAAATTAACGACTTTTTGAAATATTACTACTGCCTCTAATTTGTCTTGTTTTAATTTTACAATTAATCTTTGTCAACAGCTGGAAAATCAATAGCTGTGGACTGTCTTCATAATAAAAAAAGCATAATATAGATGGCATGTTAGGAATTTTGTCTACTTCAGATGCTGTTTGTCATTCTTGATGCCTGCTTGTGATCTGATATGGAAAGGCTTTGTTTAGACAGCTGTACTACATGTTGGTACCTCAGTTAAGAAAGAGCTCCATGTTTCCAGCTATGTGCTTTCAGTGCCTTTAGCTTGTAAAGAATATACATAAAAACTTAGAGGTTGTAATGCATCTGAAATTTCAGTGCAAGTCTTCTACTCATAAATTGAAGTTATAGCATATCTGATGTGTGTTTGGATCAGATCCAGGCATTTGTCCTCAAATATGTTCTTTGTGAAGTAAGCAGGAGATTTGTTAGTGTGTTGACTTTGGAGCCCCGGGGGTGAATTGCTCCTAGTCTCAGATTCACTGACTGAGCCCTTTAAAATGGTTCACCTGGGAAGAAACAGCTCCCTTTGTCTCTACTGGTGGCCTAAAAGCTGGAATACACGCACAGTGCTGCTGGCAGTGCTACCTTCTCCATCACTTTTCCTTGTTAATCAGTATTGATGTACATGGATAGGATGGTATCTGAATTTCAGGGTGGCATAAAAGACTGAGTTTTAATGTGAGTAGTACTTTTAAAAAATCAGCATTTCATTGGAAGAGAAAGTCATGCATTTTTTTTTTTAAACTGAGATCTATTTGTTTTCTCCATTGCACAACTCCTTGTGGCTTGCTAGGCTGGGCAGAGTTTATTCTTCATTCAGAAACACCAGTTATTACACTGTTTTATAGACAGAGCATTCAGTATTATATTCGTAGTAGCGGTTAATTAATGTGTTAAAGAACCAGAGATAGTACCTGTAAGCATGTTTTTTGGGAAAGGTAGGGTTGAGGAGGTGATGGGTTTTGGGATTTGGTGATGGCAGTGGTGGTATTGTTGTTGTTAGCTTGCAGGAATGAATTTGAATTTGTCGGTATGGAGTGTTGGGGCATTCATTTACATGGTTAGCTTTAAAATAATAAACAACCTAGTCATGGTTTGTTGGGTGAGTACTTGGAACTGAATTTTATGATCTATGTATGTGGAAACTTCAACCTTTTCAGGTGAAAATTTAGATGTTCTCTTGTTCTTGTATTATTGTGAAGGGGAAGAAGAGAACTAGCTTTCAGAGTACAGCTTGATTAAAGTGTTCAGTAGGTGTTCCCTCGTGTTCAGCAGGGAACAACAGATGCAGCAGTAATTTTGTTGTGTATGTGTGTTCGCAGTTCTTCATGTGAGTTATTTTTCTTTGGTCTTTTTGCTGTCATTATTTTGCTGCCTTTGCACAGCAGCTTCACATTAAATAAAAGTAACTAGAAGAATGTCAAGCAGACTTTGTATGGATGTTGTAATTTCTTTCAATATTCTGTGAATTCAGAGTATTTCATAATGATATTTGTTAGTATTTGCATTAGAGAAAATAGCTGTGCTTCTGCCAAGACTGGAGTGAGTTGATTGCACAAGTGTAATGAATTTTTAACAGAACCAATCTTGCTTTTTTTCTCTTTACTACTCTTCCCCTACATCTTCTATTTGCTTTGTGATTTGCCTGTTTACTGTGCTGATAGAGAAGTTTGTGAAGCATTTTTTAAGCCTGTGCCTTGTCTGAGCTGGGGAAACATTTCTGGGAGTGCAAGACTGCTCAGAGCAGATGGGTGCCCGGGGCAGCATCTGGAAGCTGTAAAGTAAGGTCAGGTTTGTTGGCAAATTTTGTTGGCCTGCATTCAGTTACTGGTGATTTGCTGTCTTCAGTCTGTTCTTAGTCAGTCCCTGGGACAGAGGAGGTCCGTACTGAGTCCGTACACGCTGCCGTAGTTGCTGTCATTCAAGTGAAAGCTGGGGAGTTAAACAGTTAGGGGAGCAGTCCTGCTGCTGTAAGCTGTGGGCTTTTGCACCTCTTGCTAATGTAGCCAGTTTGTGGGGGAAAACAAGACTGTGAGCCCAGCCTCTCTGTAAACAGAGGCTCCATCAATCTCAACACTGAATGAAAGATAAGTGCAGTTTTAATTTTGACAGTGAAATAGATGTGGCATTTTTAAATATAGGAACTTTATACCCACAACATAAAATCCAGGCTTTTAATTTTTGAAATCTACAGGGATTTTTATATTTTTTCCTGTGTCAGACTTGACCAAATCAGTTTCTGTGGTGAACCTACTTAGCATGTCAGAAAAAAAGAGTAAGGGAGGGAGGCTTAAGCATATGATATGCTGATTCAGAGACAGAATAAGGTAGCTGCTTCTCTCCTCTCCTCTCCTTCCCCCATTTTAGTAGGTCACATTGTCAGGGCACCTGCAGCCATGTCAGTAGGTAGTCTGCAGGCTCTTCTGTCCTCCTGTAGCAATACCTGGCCAGCTCATTTCCATTAGAGCACTGACATGTAGCTTATTGCCCTGCCTACATCTTAGTACTGATTTGGGGCAGGCCAGTGATGCCTCTTAGGGAGAGGGTATGGTGGATAGGTATCTCACAGTTCTCATTATTGTTGGCTTTTGTGCATGCTGAGCTCATGTGCAAATGTCTCCTAAAGAAATCCTTACTATAATCCGGAAAAGGGACCGCTGATGAATATTTTGCTGTCTCTGAAGCTATAAAGTACATACTATTTCCTCAGTGTATAAATACAGAATTCTAAGAAAGCAGTATAAAAGAGAATAAGAAATAAAGATGTGCCTGTTTCCAATTACAGAAGAGAATCCTCTTTTCATCTGTTCATTTCATGAAAAATACACTGTCATTGTTGAATGAGCAAAACCATGTTTCACTCCAGTACTGCCAGCTGCAAGCCAGCCTTTTTAACAAATGCTCTCTCAGTTTATCAGAGTAATTGGAAATTGCTCCTTGGAGGCTGCTGAAACCATAACAAATGCAGACAGTAATCAGATTGTTTGTAATCAGAAGAGTGCAAAACAACACAAAAAACTTTAATGTAGACTTGCTGGCTATTGCCAGCTTGTTCTTTTGCTTACATTTGAAACACTGCTGACTTGAAACGTAACCAATAACCAGCTATTAAATAGCTGGGAGTATGGTAGCAGTTACATTGGTTTACTGTATGAACATATTCTTCTCATAAATGTCCTGTTGACTTCAGAGGATATAAGATTCCTGTTAAGTGCAGTCAAGTGGAGTAAAGTTGTGTTGGTCGTTCAGAACAGGGAAGATGTGGATATGAGCTGTGGTGAGAAGAGGAAATTGTCATCTTCTATAAAGCCTAAAGAAAAACAATGACAGTTCCTCCAGAGTGCACTCCCCCTTCTGCCCAGGGATGGCTCTTACTTGCCTGTTTAATGTACTTGGATCTCCTCTTCTTCCCTGCCAGTGATGGGTATTGGGAGCTTTGTTCCCTTCCTCTACCTGGCAAGGGACTACTTTGCTGGTCCCTGCCCCAGCTTGCTAATGCCCCAGGCATTCCCACAAGCCTTCAAAAGCTGAGATGTTTTTGGGAACTATCTGAAAGACTGATCCCTGTGTTCCCCTCCTGCCAGATGTATTTAGGGAAGTCTTGCATTTCCTTTTAAGTATATGAACATGCAATGAATACAAATATAGGATAAGATTATTTAAGTGTAGCCTTTAGGAAAATACATAGACTTTGTTTCTTAGTATGAGAAGTCATGTTTAGAACTATTTGAAAATGTAGTTCTTGATCTCTGTAGATATACATTTAAATTACCATTTGTCATGAATGCACAATGAGATTGTAATTACCTGGGTTTTGCTAATCAAATTGAACAGCGTCCTTTTGATGCTGGAGGGAAGATTTTTTTTTTCCTTGGTGGTCTGAGATGTCTCATCCTTTCATAACTGTTTTCATTTGCATTCTGTCCAAAAATTCAGTNGAAGTCATGTTTAGAACTTTTTGAAAATGTAGTTCTTGATCTCTGTAGATATACATTTTAATAAACATTTGTCATGAATGCACAATGAGATTGTAATTACCTGGGTTTTGCTAATCAAATTGAACAGCGTCCTTTTGATGCTGGAGGGAAGATTTTTTTTTCCTTGGTGGTCTGAGATGTCTCATCCTTTCATAACTGTTTTCATTTGCATTCTGTCCAAAAATTCAGTCCAGTAAAAATGTGTGAAGACCTCACGTTGTGCCAGCTTTTGCTTATTGCCTTTAATGTGCATTGCATCTGTATCTGAGTTGACTATGTAGGCAAAAATTTGCAGAATTTGGATTCTATCTGTATAGAACAGATTTTTAATAAGGAACAAATATTCAGTATGCTTACTTTCTTTCAATAAAAAATAGCCAAATCATCCCAGAACTTGAATTGAAAGTGAGTATTACTGGATATTAGTAATAACATTCTGGTGGCTTGAAAAAACAGCCAGAAGGAAACAGAAGTGTTGGTAGGATGAAGTTTAATTAACTGCATGCCAACTTTGAGCTACCAATCCAAGCAGAAATAAAACATTTGAACTTCTCACTGCTGTAATTGAGCTGCCACCAGTCACTTTAGTGTGACTATGTCTGTACTGAGAGTAATACAAAATACCAGTCTGTGATTAAATTATTCAGTAGTTTTTTAGGTAGAAGTTTTATCCTGTTTTTCCTGTCAGTAGACATGAAGCTCTGAAGTTCAGATAACAGGAAAAAACATCCCTTATCTGATGACTGGAAAAAGCAAATGTTCAATAAGCCTGAAGCAGTTGAACACTTCTACACATTCTCTGCTGAGCCAAAAGATTGAAGTTTGTCTGTGAGCTAAAGCCTGAAAATCTTTGGTTTTAATTCGGAGGTTAGATGTCATGGCTGAAGACAGCACAGGTGCCTGTCTCCTGTCGTGCTGCTTCTCTTCTTCTGTGTTCCAATTTCAGTCCATCAGCCCCACACTCTTCAAAAGAAACCAAAACTTCCCAGAAGCCTTCTTACCAAGCCTTAAGAAATTTGGTTTTTTCCTTTGTTTAGGTATTCCTGTCTCTCAGCAGCACTTAATTTGGAATAATATGGAACTGAAGGATGACTATTGTTTGGATGATTATAAGTAAGTATAGAATAAAATCAGGTTTTTAATTAGGTTTCTAAGTGATTGTTAGCATGAACAACAGAAATGCTGTAATAATTTATTTATTGTTATTTACAGCATTTCAGAAGGCTGCACTCTGAAGTTGGTTCTGGCTATGCGAGGTGGACCTGTTAACACCAGAAGAGGTAGGTGTTAAGGAAATTAAAGATAGTGGTTTTCACAACGTCTTATAGCTATAAAGAGCTTCTCTTAGGTAGGCATTTCAGACAATCAGACTTCAGTTCCAAATTAATTGGAAGAATATTTAACTAAAATGGGAGGGGTTTTTCCCCATCTTCTTTTAGCATATCAAGTACTTTGTTTACTCTTAAATTAAGTATATTTATATGTACAGAATCATCGGGTCGTAAAATCAGAAATTCTTCACTTGAAGAAAAAAATTACCCTGGAATGTCATTATACAATTAATTTTTAAAATGTGGTCAATAAGAATCAGGCATTGGTCAGACAATGAACTTGGTCTTTTTTTTTTTCTGTATGAATCTGAAAATGAAGAAATTCCCGTGATAATTTTCACTTGGAAAAAAACTCAGCCTATCTTCTAGATTGGGAATTCCTGTTAGAAAGTGAGCTGAGCTCTCAAAGATGATTGAAACAACAATAATAATACTCTTTTTTTTTTTTAATCTTTTTAGTTCCCGTGAAAGATCCTATCAGGGAAATGGCTGAATACATGGATCCTGCTAGAGACAAGATCTGGGAGAAAGGGCCATCCAACAAACAAGTTACCTTCTTAGTGTATCGAGAAGGAGATCGGTTGAATTTCTTCCGTGTGGTTGACCGGGGCGATGGCACTTTAACACCACTGTCTGAATCTTTGAGGTAAAGTTGGTTTTAATCTTTATGTTAATTCTTCCAAAGTGGGTTGCTGTGTAATTTTCAGCCGTATTTGTTGGTTTTATCAAAAGAGTATCTGGCTTACTGTAAGAATTATTCCCTAAGGGCTATTAAATTGCTGTAACTGGCTAACAGCACAGCAGTGCTTTGTGGTCAGTAGTTGTGCTGAGGGTTCTCTTATCACTCCGTGGATTAACATAGTGAGATAAAACTGACTTCATACTTCTGGCAATTCTCAACATTCCAGCTCTTTCTGAAAAGGAACATGTTACAGGAGAGTCAAATTAATATTTTATTAGATATTAAAAACTTCTGTTAAGCACTTTCTCTAACATCTTAAGGCAGTTGTTTAGTTTTGTCAATATTTTCTTGTTCGCTTTTTAATTTTTTTTTTTTTTTTCCTGTGGGTATGACTTGACCAAATGATTAGTCAGGAAGATAGTAGATTGGCACTGCAAAATCCTGGGGGCTTTTTTCGTTTGTTGCTTGGGGGGGGCTGGTTGCTTGGTTTGAAGGGAGGTGTAGTTTTGTCATGCTTCTTGTGCGTTAGGGATTTTTTTGGTTTTGTATGGATTTTAGTTGGGAGGTTTCTGTGTATTTTGTTTTATGTCTTATTTTCTAAATGTACTGATGTAATTACCAACACAGCCAGATTGTGGATGTAATTAGGCCTCAGGTTAGCTACTCTTGAGGTACCAAGCTTGTATCAATTGCTGTGAGAATCCAGTGATCTTGCCATCAGAAGGACAGGTTTACCTGCTACATTATAATTGTAGTAAACAATTTGGTAATCTTTTTCCTAAATCTATCAAAATGTATGTGTATTAAAAATTATTGCATTCTATTTTATACTGCAGCTTGTGGGTAGGTACTTTTATCCCCTCAAGAACTTAATATTTTTACAGCTGTAAGGAAAGGAGTCCCTTTTCTGGGAATAGCTGTGTTTTCTCCAAGGCTAAGCCTCAAGCTGCTTTAAGTAACTATTCTTGTTTCTGTTTGCAAAGGGAAAGCAGGAGCTTTGTACAGGGTTTATATTCAGTTTGTATTCAGGGTGATAATACTCTGAAAAATTTTTATAACACGTCCATACTTAAAAACCACTGACAGAAAGAAACATCAAAGTTGAGTTCCCACATTGTTATAGAGAGTAAAAAGACCTAGTGTTTGATATACAAGGAAAAGATAGAAATTTTGTCGATCTGTTATTTTATCTTCCAGCCCCTGTACTCTTGCAGTAAATATCCACATAGGGTGTTGTTTGAAATAGGTTTAAAAAAGCATAATTGGTTAAGAACTGAGAACCTGGCTGCTGCACTTGGCTGGATACACTTCTGGAAAGATGAGCAGACTGGGGTAATTCTTGATACTACCCTGCCTCTTACCACTTTGTTCCTGTTTAACCTCTGGCTCCAGTGAACATTGAAACCCATTCACAAAGCTGGGACTGTGGATGCTATGCTGTGAGTTAGTGGGAGGAGTTTTCATAAGGAGCTTGAAATTTCCTTTTTCAGTAGAATGGGCTCCTTGGTATCTGCCTACATGTTCAAATTTTTGTGTGTGTTGATTTTTTATTTTTTTTTAACTGGTGTAGATGGTGGTCTGAAAAACTTTGTACTTTTCCATTGGGTAATCCTACTGTACAGATTTAATAGTAATTTTACTGAGATTGGCTAAACGTTGCAAATGGGAAGAATAAACCACGCTCATTTGGCTCTTGCAAGGTACCTGGGTAAGCCTTTCAGAGGATAGCAACACGTAAGAGAGTCAAATACATTGGGCTTAAATGTGCTGGCACTGATCAAATGAACCAGTTGGGTTGGAAGCCTCCTGACTGTAAAACCACCATTGAGTTGTTTCTGTTTTTCTGTGCTTTCTGTGGAAGTGCACTTAATAGCTTCTCTACTAAGGCAAGTAAGAATTTGGAGGGGAAGGAAATCCTGATTCTTGAGTGTGTTATCGTGGCTGGGTGAGACTGTGGGAAATGAAACAAGTAGCAAAGGGAGGAGAGAATGGAAGCAAATCAGACCTTTTTGATGTTTATAGAGTAATGCTGTGGGTCACTCTAAATACTGCTCTTTTCCATATTGACAGATGTGTTCCTATGTGTGGGTATATTGGTGACTTAACATTTTGAAGCCCTTGTTTATCATCCTTCTTCACATTGCTGATACCTGGAGCAGAATTCATTGATGAAATTTAGAAATGAGGCATTGGTTTTGTTTTATAGTTCTCCAGATAATTTTATTTTATCTGTGATTGAGTTACTTGTTAAAACTTGACAAAAGTATAAATGTATACAGTGATCATTGTCTCTGGGTTAGAAGTGTGTTGAAGTTATGCTGGAGGGTTGTAATCCCAAAAGAGTTTCAGCAAGCTAATAACTTTTGAGACATGCATTTTACATGGAAGAGCTCAGGAATGTTGACACCTATGAACAAAGTAAATTTAAAATTTACTCCTTGTAAAATGGGCTGAAAATATCAGTAATATCAAAACTCCCTGTCCAACTTTTATAATCTTACAATCACATTGAAGCAAACAATCCTTTTGTCACTCCTATTTTGTGTGTGTGTGTCTTTGGCCCACATTTGTCAAAAAATGGAACAGAAAAATTACAATTATTTTTGTATTAAAAAAAAAAAACAAAAAAAAACCCAAACAAAACAAACAACCAAAAACCAACCAAACATACCACTTTGCTTTCTATCCTTACCTAGCAGGAAGGGACGTTCAACAAATTCTTTTGACTTGGTGATGTAGACCTTTGTAAAGGTAAAATTTTGAAAATATATTTTTAGTGTTGGGTTTTTACCAGAAGCATGTAGATGTAATATGTATGCTGGCTGTCTCTATATGGAATTACTCAGGTTTTGGTAAGAAATTTTGCTGACCCTTGGTTTGAATTTGCTGCTATCTTGCTCTTCACACTGTCTCCCAGCTGTGTTGCCTTTGGAATTTTGTTACATTATAGGAACTGGATTTGGAGAGTCAGTGCAAAAAATACTGGCTCTAAAGGCAGCAGAATATTTCCAAGAATCAGGTAAGATGCCAGCTCTAATTAGTGATATTTTCTTTTTGGTGCTGACTTCCATGTGACTTTTAGTTCTTACTTGATTTCTTTTGGAGAGTAGAAACTTGAGCTAAATCTACTTAGACATTTGTATGAACACAGGGAAATTAGGGGAATTGCCTGATTGTTATGATTTCTAGATGCTGACAACCTAATGGAAGAACTAAAACACTCTTTAAAATGTACTACATATAATGCTGAAAATGCATCAGTTTGTAATGAATTGGACAGTCCTAATGGTTCTTTCATTTTGCTGTCAAATGTTGAATGTGTTACTGATCAATGTTTCATTGCTTTATAGGAAAAACAAGTTAGATTTAAAACCTTGAGATTTTGCAGAAGAATTTTTGCGTTAGAATGCAGAATGGAAGAAGGAAATGTCATGCATTTAAATCATCCAGGGATTGCTGACTTAAAATATTTTGTCTTGGGACTAGCAATTCTAATCTATTTATTTTTTTTTCCGAATGTGAGACTCTCTGAAATCTCTGAAATCTAAACTGATCTTTTTTTTCTTTTTTTTCTTTTTTTTTTTTTTTATTTTGAAAAGGAGAAATAGAATATCACATCCACATGGGTGACCCCTCCATTTCCATTTATGGTGAGAACACCCCTCAGGATGGATAGAAATTTGGACTTTTCCTTCCATGCCAGTGTCTGGTTAATTGGAAAACTGATCAGCTTGTTGTCTGAGTCACACACTTAACAGCTTTGGCCATATCTTCAGGAGACATTTGTGGAACTGGATATCCCCTCTGTGGGGGAAATATATAGTGAGTGTGAACCAACTGTATATGATATAACAACTTCCCAGAAGCGTGGCTATGTGCAGATTTCAGCGACATCACTTTGCCCTAATAAGGGATGCTTATGTGGATAAATGGATTTGAAATCTCTTTGCATACAGTTTTACATAATGTTTTGTCAACAGATCAACTACGGATATGACTTCCTAGTTGTGAGAATACTCTACATTGAAAACGTATTTAAATTACTTCATTAGAAGGTGAATACAAACTTTCTTTTATTTTCAGTGGTGGTTCAGTTTATAATTTATATGCTGATGATGAAGATGAGACAGAGGCATCACCTTCTGGTCAACAGATTATTGAGAATTCAATTACTATGAATAAAATGAAACTGCTCAAGGCAAAGATGGAGAACATGAATCTGAGTAAAAAGGTGAAATTGTGATTTCAGTTTTTTCTATGATAAAACATCTTGGGCTTTCCACGTGCTGACTTTTCTAAAAAGTAGATCAGATACTCTGCCATATTGAGAAGTCAAGTTATCACAGGTAGATGATTTCTCAACTATTTTTCATGTAAATACTCTTGTATAAACCTTTTGCTGAGGGGCAGTGGCATTCCTTGGACCTACCTGCCCTCATTCAAAGAATTCATTACTAGCCCAGCATTTATTTGCAAGGGTATATTTTTTGGGGTGGGTAGGTGGGTTTTGTGATTTTGTTTGTTTGGGTTTTTTTTTTTCCCAATACTTTAAATAGCACTGTTTTGCAGCACTGCTCTGGTAAAAGTCAGCGTTTCTCTTTAAATGAAATTTCATTTGATATACTGTAACTGAAAAGCCTACAAAGTTAAATATGGGAATATTATCTTGAAAATAAAACATTAAATGGGTGCTTAGGTATGACGAGGTTACCTAGATGTAAAATGAAGAGATTATACTTCCTTACATTATTTGTTGTGTTTGAGGCCTGAAGTGCCTCTGGATAACTTTGATGGCATTACGGCTTCCTTTTTCTGTTTCTCTGATACGTCACCTATTTATTGAAAACATTTCCTGATTATAATCTTTGATTTTATTACTCAGATGTTGGGGTGAAGTCTCGATTGCTAGTAACATATGAGGGAGTAGAAAGAATGATCTGGTCTTTCCTAGCCTTGCACTGTTTGAATTCCCCAGAATATATTTTCAGTCAGATCTTTTGAGTGCCCCTGGAATTCAAACAGTAATTGTTGTTGTATCTGTGTGTTTTTTGATTTTGGTTGGGCTCTTTTTTTTTTTTTTCTTCTTTTTTTTTAACTAGCCTAAGAAAACGGTGAAGGTGAAGCCTCGCCCTCCCATGACTCCTCGGCCGTCGAGCGGCTCGGTGGCTGCTGCTCGTCACCGCTTTCTGAGAGTGCTACCCCACATCGGACAGTCGTGCCTACCTCCTCCTGGCAACCCGCATCCCTCAGAATCTCCCCAAAACGCACTTTCCGCACTGGCTACTTTGGCCACTGCCGGTAGAACGATGCCATCCACGGCTAATCACTTCCTTAAGGAAGATGACGCTTGGCAGAGCAACTCTTGGTCTCAGCCAGTCAATAGCATCAGGTTACCACCGAAAATATCTCGTGTTGAACTAGAAAATGCAAAACTACCTACAAATAGTATTCTGACTCCTGTTTCGTCCTTGCCTGCAAATTCAGAAAAAGCATCTGAAAATGTGACCTCGGCAAGTGAGGAGGATGCCGTTTTGTTTCCAAATCTAACAAACGTGGAACTTTATGGAACAGAAGAGGAACATCTACCCGAACCAGACGCTTTTGCTTTTTTAACAGAAGCAAGCACTGCTGAACAGTGTAGTGAGATATACGACATAGGAAAGGTGAACCCAGAGCTTGAACTGCCTGATGGAGACAAAGATTCTAAGGTTGTAGAACAGCACAGAAAACCTATTGGCAAAGTGCTGAGCACTGCAGCAATGGAGACCGGTCTTCTCAGTACTCGCGAATTAAGCCCTCAGAAAAACCTGCTTTTGTCTCCCCTCCGGTATTCAGCGCAAGTGGCACATCACAATACCCTGAAACCACAAGCACAGCCCAGGTGCTTTGAGGCTGGTAACTTGAGATCTGCGGCCTCCCCAAACGTGCTTCGATCGTTGGAAGTACGTAGTATAGCAGACTCCTCTTTTTCTAGGACCACTAGATTTTGTAGTGTGAAAGTAGAGTCACTTGGCAAAAGACCTGATGTAATTTCTAAAGCAGAGGCTAGGGATATCACAGATGTGGCTAGCAAGGCATCCAAAGAACCTGCGAGTTCTGTAAGTAGCTTAGGATTTCTGGCTTCGCTGGCCCGAAGCACAAACAGGGAAAGTTTACAGAGTTCCTGTGGGACTGACAGGTTTCGGACTTCTGGTATCGCGCTACCTACAAACCTGCAGCATTTTCAGGAAGAAAGCTTTAGGAAAACTGCTCCTCCAAATGAAGCTGCTGAATTTATTCTAGTGAGTATGAGTGTGTAAAAAGAAATCAGGGTTCTCCTGGTTTTTGTAATATTGATGTTACAAAACTACTCTCTGTGTGTATGTCTTGTCAGGAGAGGCAGTTGGGCTGCAGGAGGTGTTTTTAAATCCCTCGTTATCTTAAACTGTTTTCTGAATGGCTGATGGTCTCTAAGCTGCCTGTCTATCTAAACAGGTCTAGAAGTAATTTTTCATTAAGATTAAAGGGGTTGTTCAGTTCACAAGTGAAATTACGAGTTATTGGAGTGCTAGAGTTATGAGTGTGTATGTTAGAAATGTCATCTGCTGCTCACTAATGGTCATTTATTCCAAAGTGTGCCCAGGAACTGGCACCATATTTGCCAAGCTTCTGCTCTCTTAATGTACTTCATTGTTTTGGTGTATTTTGAAGTGTGGGGAGATTGATTAAATAGCCATTGAGGGTAAGGTTTTATGTTGCAGAATTGTAACTTTGTATGCAAAGTCTTGGACTCTTCATGGGTAGATTTGATATCAATATTGTATTAAGGTGATACCAGACTACCTACATTTTTATTTAATTTCCATCTGCTAGTAATTTCCTTCTGGGAATTTTTTTTTTTTTTAGTCTGCGCATGGGCTTGGAATGAATGGAAGTATGGCAGCTGTAGGGAAAAGAGTAGGTAAGTAACTTATATAATAATTAAAGATGATTCTTTAATATTTCCTGATAGATCACACATAGAGAGGACAGAAATAATTTATCTTTGTAAGGCATTTGCCTTCTAGAGTCCTTGCTGTATTACACCTTTATAGCATGGTTAATCTTTTAATATTTTAAGCAATTCTTAAACATGCAGATAGCATCCATATCTTAGGTGGACCATAGCTGCAACTCTTTCTTAGTTTTTTTAAATTCTTTGTGAATCCTGCATGTCATCTGTAGATCTAAGTGTGAGTTTCTGTGCTGCAGTTTCCAAATTATCAGTTCTGTGAATACTTTTGAGTCTACTAAAATCGGAGCCAAATTTATCAGTAGCAGTGTCTTCAGCACAAAAAAAAAAATGGGGAGGAAGCAATAAGCACATGGATTCTGCAGAACACTGATAACAGATTTTTCACTCTGTTTTTTGTGCTGGTCATCATTCTTTCCACCCTAGCCTTGGTAACTGTGGAGTGCTTAATGCTTGGCATTACTGAAAAAGGATGTGTTATGCATAGATATTAACTGCTTTTATGATTAGTTCTATTGGAAGGAAAGGAATTGTCTAAATTAATGATTTTAAAGCTCTTAGTGAGCTAAGGATTTTCACACATTTAATTCTTCTTCTGTGTTTGTTTCTATATGACCTTAGGAAGAGGTAGATGTGTATTCCAGATCCTGGTATAGAAAGTGAGCTCCATAACAAATGTTCAAATAGCAGCTGCAACAGAAGAAATTTTGCAATTGTAATGTTGAAGCAAAAGCTGCTAAAAGAATGGGTTGTGCGTTTGTTTCCCAACTGTGGGTGGAGCTTTGGCTTGGCAGTCAGTAAACAGGTCTGTCCTTTGTGCTCGGGGGGTGATACCCTGAGAGCCTTGTCTGCGTGATGGGGAAACCTGCTGACACCTGAGGCCTTTGCATGGGACTGAAGAGGACACTCCTCTGGTGAATCTTACCTCGGACAAACGTGTATTTTCCAAAAGATGCCAGATACGAGTTAGTGTGGTCTTGTCATGCAGGCTCTTGAGAGACATGTGGCTGGTGATGAGTGATCTGTTGTATAACTGGCCAAAGGACAGATCAGTTTTCACTGTAGCTGCTGTAGGGGTGTAAATGTGAAGACAGGTGTATTGGTTTTTTTCTGTTCTCATAGGTCCACAGGGACAGCTGTCTTCAAGCTCTGTCTCACAAACTGGGCTAACCGATGCTTCCAAAATTGTGTACTTTTAGAGGATGAAATTGTTAGTGTGGACAAATACTGCCTGGAAATTTCAATGCTAAATAGGAATGGGAGTAGTTGATAGTGGTGACTGTGATGTGTAGTGACTGCCTGGTGCTACTACTGAGTGTAGTTTGCTGGCATTTCAACTCAGGAATTACTACTGGTATTAAAGGTGTGCTGGACAAAAAATACTTGTGAACTTTTAGGGAACATCTTTGCAATATAGCAATAGAAATACTGAAAGAATGTTTGGGAGGATGTGTTGCTCACTTTACTGATCCAGATGTGGGAAATATGCTTTAGCAAGTTCCACTAGCTTCCACGGAAGGGAGAAGAAAAAAGGAGAAGGCTTTTCTTTATGTGATCTCCAGTTAATAAAGCAACAGCCAAGAACTACATGGCAAAAAGTAAAGTAAATTTTTAAGTATCAAAATTTTACAAACATTTGCAAAGTGCCTAATGTAATTATATTGCTAAATAGAGGCCTGTAGTCTAATACTATATTTTCTTGCAATTATGGAGTGCCACCAAGATTTTAAAATGTCACAGTACTTACTTGGCAAACTAGTATCCTGAATATATTGGATGCTAGGTACTAGATTGCCCATTTGGATGATTTGTAAATCCATTGTGCACAGTGCTTTCCCGGTGACACTTTGAGTGTGCTCATTTCACACCTGAAGACCATTAAGAGATGTGTTTCTTGATTTGTTCTGTAACTTCCTGCTTATGCCAACTTCTAAGGGGTGTTCAGAATAACAGTTCTTGTGATTGTTGGCACTGTGATGCCTCTTCCAAAGGTGTTCATAGGCTTGAGGTGTGTTTCCTGGTTTGGCTTTCAGGGTTTATTTTTCCCCTCTCCTTTTAGGTTTTGGGTTTCCCACCTGAGTATCCTAAGAAACACAAAATAAACCTGTGTTTCAAAAGATAGCATTTAACTAGTTTGTGAGTAAGTTAAAATGTCTTTGCTGTCTTTCTACTTCTGAAAGCAGGTGAGGCAACCCATCTTCCACCTGTGAATGGCTTAATTCAAGTAAAAAAGAAAATTTCGAAGCACTGCTTTCTTTGTGGCAAGAAAACTGGATTGGCAACCAGCTATGAGTGCAGGTAGGCTGAGTATATAACCAGCTGTTACTTAAAATTGATAGCTGACTGTATAAAAAAGTTTTCTTTGCTCCATGGTATTTCTTAAGCGTAGCAAATCAAAAGGCAACCTTCAAAAACGTTGCAATTCTCAGTTCAGCAAAAGTGCAGGTATTAGAACTCAGGAATGTTGCCCCTGTTCTGCTGTTGAAGCGTGTGTTCTTCCAGGAAAATCAAGAAATAAAAGGTAACAGAATGGAAGATAACAGGAAATGAACAAGATAACAAAAAACAATGATATTTTTATAGGGGTGGGAGAAGAACTTGCTGCAGATACATGTTCTGCAAAGTTTCTCATCAATAATGATACCTTTAACAACTTGAGGAAAAACTGGGTTGGGTATAGTTTCTCAAAAATCTCCCTCAGATTTCTCCCTATTGCAGCACATCTTCACAGTTTGTGAATTTATACAAATTTTAAATATATTTTTTAATACAAGTTTGTTGTTTGTGTTCAACACATTTTTGATTTTATATATGTTCTGGTTTTTTTGCAAGATTTCAGTCACCTTTGAGCATTTAGAGCATCTCAAACAGATCTCCAGAGTCCTGCTCCTCCAGATCATTATTTCTAGACATCACTATGAGACCTGGTGCTTGGTGATGATCTTGGGAGACTAAAAAAAAAAACAACAGAGAATCCCCAGACAAAACAAAAAACCTCCAAACAAACAACCCCCCCCCCCAGCAACAACAACAAAAACCACAAAAAAAACCCCTGCTCACTCTGTTAATCTTAGTTTTCAAAGTACTTTTTCCCCACAAGATATTCTTGTTTCCTATGAGCTAGTCTATGTTGGGGACTGCTGCACTGTGAGGGCTGCATTTGGAGCTGATCTTGGTTCATGCCAACAACAGCAAAATGAAAAAAAGCTTCTGCCACTGGGGAGTGGTATAGAGAATTTCAGAGTGAGGAATTGTCTCCTTACCGACTCTTCAGTCTCTGATTTTGGTACAGTTTCTGCTCACTTCCCTGATGAACAAATAGCTGCAAGCTCTTCTAAAATTAAATAAGCAGCTTGCTTAAGGTGAAAAATGAAGGGGGAAATGGCTTATCTCCAAGAAGAGCATTTGTTTTGATTTCAAAAGGAGAAAAGCACAGGACTTTTTACTAGAAAGCAACATGAACCAAATAGAGAATACAGTCATATGAAACAAGTTATGATTATGGGACCAAGAACCAAAGAAAGGCAAATTTATTTCCAGGCACACAAATCCTCAGGAGTCACTGCAGAGTTTATTATGAACCCAGACAGATAAATAAATAGGGGATTATAGTGTAATAGTTTGATGGGTAACGCTTAATCCATTTCAGCAGCATTCTGATTTTGTGTGGTGTCAGTGTTTACTGTCAAGAAGCATCTCTGTCAAATAATCAAGCAACAGGACACCCAGTGTGGGTCTCCAGGTAAAGCGCTTTTCCAGAGCATGTACAACATGCAAAGTATGCTTTTCTCTTGGTAAGATTCTTAGCTGCAGAACTGTCAAGTTTGAAGCAAAAATCCTGATCTCATCAAAATTGCAACTAATATTGGATAGATGAACCCTTTTGAAGTCCTGCAGGAAGTTATGTTCCCTCTAGTTTGTCTGATGTTTTAAGAGCTGACGAAATCTGTATTTATTAATCTTAAATGGCTGATTTGAGTTTATGCCAGGCAGAAGTTGTGCTGAAAACAACCGTTTTGATTGAGTGATATGATGGTTTTGAATTGAAATGCATCAGATGGATTTCACCTGAGGGAATTACTAGCCGAGGTTTAGTCTTCTAATACTACCAACTAATATTGTGTGAGGTCCTTAAAAAGTAAAACAAAGCTCATAATCCTCAATGTACAAGTGTATTTGATGATCCTTGCTAGCTGGTTCCTGCAGTACTGGTCTTGCTTAGCTTCCCAGCTGAAGAGACAGTTGGGTCAAAACTGAAACATTCAGTGTGGAAAGTGTCATTTTGTGTACCCCACCAGTTAATGTTATCAGTCCAGGATGATGATCATTCAAAGAGCTCTGTCATTTAAGACATGATTAAGCAAAATAGCTCCCCGCATGTCAGAGCATTAAAAGCTTCTAAAAGCTTGTAACTTGTAATATTCTTGATTCTTCAGATGTGGAAACAACTTCTGTGCAACACACCGCTATGCAGAGACTCACACCTGCACCTATGACTACAAGAGTGCGGGACGGAGGTATTTACAGGAGACCAATCCCATCATTAGTGCACCAAAGCTTCCCAAAATTTGACATGGTGTTGTGCTGCATGTGGCCACTCTGCTGTTGAAGAATTGTATTGAATCGAGAGAAGCACTTGCTTAAGCTGCATAATTTTGCCATGCTCCGTATTTAAAGATTTGCCAAGTAACAAAAAAAAAGCACATGAGGATGCATCGAAGAATAATGTGAACACTACTGCAGTTGAAACTTTTCTTCTTGAGTGAATGAAAGGTTAAAAAATAGTTTCTAAGAACTTACACTATGATTTAACTGTTACTGCACGTGTTGTGTTTTATATTTGGAAAAGCTATTTCACTAGACAAGTCTTTAAAGATGCACTTTACTAACTTTACTGTATAACCAGATTTGAGGGAGTGTTGTAATGAGGGTGTCACGTAATGTCTTCTGTACTCTTGTTTTTGTCCATTGTGTGCTATCTTCTAAGTTATTTCACTAGAAAGATCCTCCTCCCTCCCCTTTCTTCAAACAGCCTGTTTTGAGAGTTTAAGGGGGATAGTGTGTTCCACCCCTCTGTTTCATTCTGATTGATATTTGTACATTGTGTGTCCATTCTGAAAATTACATATCATCTTAATCACATTTTCTTAAAATAATGCTGTTTATATGACAAGTTTGTTTTTAAATAGAAGGTTCCCTGTTTGTTGCCATTAAATATAAGAAGCAACTTATTTTAACTTTTTTTGTAATCCTAGATTTTTTTAAGACTTCACAACTTGCTTTGTTAAGATGTTGAATGCTGTTACTGGAAGAAATTCTAATAAATATTAAATTTTATTTTTGCTTATGCTGTCATAAATGCCCAAAATAACTTCCCTCTTACAGTGTGTTCCTAAATTAGAAGTTGGGCTCTGTTGGGAGGGTATATTTATTTTCCTTTTTTCTTTTTGTTTCACAAGCACTGGTTCATATCTGTTCATACTGAAGGGTGATGGGAAGAATTCCCATCAACCTCATTAGGAATAGTGTAACAAACTCTGTGTGCTTTAAATAAACCTCCTGAGGTCTTACAGCAGGTGCACTAGCAAAGGCAAAAGGGATGCCCAACAAATGCCATGTGTTAAGCTTTCTCCCCTCCAGCTGATACAGTACAAATGCAGTTCAGTAAATGCAGGAGACACTGCAGAAATTGCTTTTGGAGGAATAAAAAAACCCAAAACTTTCTTCTTTAATTCCCTTAATGCTTGTGAAATGTTTTTATAAGCGTAAATTGCATAAAGTGTTCCAGTTTAAAGAGATTAGTAAGAAACTTTAACCACCAAAACAAAAGAAATCTCCCCACATTGTATCTAGGCAATCAAATGTCATGGTCCCTGTCTTGTCAAAGTCCTCAGCTACTTGGTTGGTTGTGGTGTTAAAATGATCTGTGCTGCATTTCAGTCAAAGGGTAGGAGCTCATGAGAATGACAGTCAAAAGGTGGATGTAAAAAGAAGAAAGATCATCACTGAAAGAGGGAGAAGCAACTTGAAGAATCTCATCCTTGGAGGAGATCTGTTTCGTGTAGCTCACTTGAAACTTCTTAAACAAGTTTTCAGAGTGACGAGTTGGGAAAAAAATGTTTGCACGTCATTCCATCTGTGACTTCTGTGCTTGTTCTTACTGGAGGAAGTTGTCCTGATACGACATTACTGAGCCGTGCTGTGAACCATGAACTGCCTGGAGTTTCCTTTCATCTCCAGCATGGGACAGTGTTTGATGCCGAGGGAAAAGAAGGAACGTGACAAATGTACAAGCGTTTTCCCAACAATTACAGCTCAGCAACACTCTGAAGCCAAGAGGTATTGCGTATTTGTAGGTACGGTAGGGATTTGGTAAGAAGTGGAGTTAAAATAATGTGGTCTGTGATCACTTAATCTGACCTTGCATAAGTATAATTGCCTGGAGATTGTTTTGCAGTGTGTTGGAAAGGCCACCTCAGATTTTAGTACAGCTACTTAACAAATACATGGCAGGAAGTCTCTGAGCCACATCTCAATTTTGACTCTCTCTTTCTGCATATATATAATGAAGTGCACAACAGTGCTTTTTTAGAATATGCAATGCACTAATAATCTAATTTCCCTGTGTGTAGCTTCTCATAATTTTTATTATACCTCATTTTAATTGTACTTAATACAGATACTTCTTGTTCAGAGCTCCACTGCCTTTGTTCTCACAAAGTATAACGGGCATTAATTTTCAACCAGTTGTACAGCCACAAGAGCACTTTAATTTGAGTTTAATTGTTTCAGTCATTAATTCAGATGTTACTGACTTCTACCAAGTCCTGTGTTAGTTTCTGCTATGGATTAATTACTGTTTACTGTGTAAACTTAGGTAAATGGTTTGAGGTTTGAGTATTAGTGTACCATGTTGCTATGCATCTGCTGAAGACAGATGTTTAGCTTTTGTGTGTTCATGTAATTAGATTATTGTATTATAAAGAGTTTACATACTGGAAGTTTAACAGTTATTTTGGTGCGCGCTCTTCTCTACCGTCCTGCCAATATTTTTTGCTTTTTTTCTTTTATGCTTGAGGACCTGTGAGGCAAAGCAAGGCTGGTCTCTTGTTGAATGATCTCCAGGATTCTTGTGTCAAATTGATAGGCACCACAGAGGTGTCAGAAACGTTTTTGGATCTTGAATTAAATGCTTCCTTTCTCTGGAATCTCTAGAAGCCCATAGGGGGATAAAAATCTGTCTGCTTGCAGTTTCTGTCTATTCAGTTTGCAATCCCCTGGGATGGAATTGCAGTGGTGCCTTCTGCTCACAGTTTTTAGTTGTACAATTCATACTGCAAAATAAAAAACGAAGTTATTCTAGGTGTTCTTGCATATAATCACTTTGCTCTCAAGTACTTACAGCTTTCATAATGGTGCACCATCTTTTGGGTGTCAATTGTGGATTTGGTGTTGCCTCCACCTGCAGCTTTTTTGTTGGGTCACATTTTTCCAATCTTTATGTAAATCAGGTTCAGCTTGAGATGCATTTGACAGTTTTTCTGGTATCTACGTTAGCATTGAGCCACATGAGAACATTTATGTAGCTGAGAACCACATCTGGAAGCGTAATCCAGTCGTTCGTGCATAACTTCTCCTGCGCAGGGATGTTGTGGCAGATTTATTTTTCTGGATTTCTCTTGCATTCGCTTTGTGTGTGAAGCTGTAAAGGAGCAACACCAGGGGGCAGCAGAGGCATTTTTAAAATGGCAAAAAGTTTTGGGACAAAAAAAAAAAAA